>JAHREE010000444.1:5220038-5270746 GCA_033628505.1 Tringa tobata
CCACAGAAGAAGAAGTTCTTGCGTGATTACAAGCTCATATTAACCCTTAAATAAAACAGAAGAAGGAGAAAGTTCCCCCGCCCCAAGATCCCATAGGAATAATTGAAACATCCAGCAGTTGAATTATTTCTTCAAATACCTGTCATTCACCGTTTCTGAACTGTCACATTGTCATTTCATGGACAACAAGCAACGAAGTGAGTCGATGTAGTGTTGCCCACACCTACAGGATGATAATGGTGAAACACTCACAGCTGTTAGTGGGGAAGGAGGGTGCTGAAGCCAAACCTTCGTTAGCTGGAATGCCTCTGGTGCCCGGCTGGAGACCCTGTTGCAGAGGACTGCTCCCTTGGCTGCAGAAGCGTACCATGCGAAGAGGTGCAACACGCTGTTGGAATGATGCACGTGTTTTCGGATGCACATGTAACGCCATGGAGTTTAATGAAATACCTGATTATTTTTTTTTTTCTCCCCTTAACCAATGGTGTAAACTCAGATTGTTAAGTATCTTTTAAAACAGGATGACAAGTTAATAACTGTGTGTGGACTTGTCACATGCAGTTGTTACTCTAAACAGTTGTTTTCTCAAACGTAACAAAGGAATTGATCTGTCTAATTGAGGATTAACTACCTTGCATCTGAAAAAATACTGTAATATTTAAACAGGTCTGTCCTTTCATCTAGAAGGAGAAAACTGTATACCTAACTTAGGCTGTCATTAATTACAGATCTCCAAATAAAGAGTGCCCCATGTAAATCTCTTCTGTTTTCTCTGGGAGAAAACATCTGAAAGAAGCTGATACAAACCAATGAGTCATTCTTTAAATTGTATTCCTTTATTGTAGGCCGGTGCCTGTAGCATCTGCAGCTGATTGACTGCTGTAGATAAATTTGAAATTAGCAAAGTGTTAAAAGAATGAACAGTAGCTTCTGCAAATAGTTGTGTGCTGGGCACTGCATTGCTATTGTATAAATGTTTAGGTAAAATTTCAAGCAGCAAGGAGGATGCATCAGAAGAGTACTCATTTGTTGTTACCAAGTGTCTGGTGTGCATGTTGTACCATCTTGAGGTATGTTTTCTGTGGAATCTTGGAATAACATCTTGTTCTACGTTAGCGTAACTTTCAGAAGTCAAGTAACTTACTTGTTTATATGGATGATGTGGTTCTTCTGGGTGAGCAATAATTTAAAATAGTTTGATAGCTCTTCAGAACTATTCAATTCAGGTAGCGAAAGCCAGAAATGTTTGTTTCTTCTGCTATATTTCTCTTTTTGCTCGGTTCCCTCTGCCATCTCAAGTGCAACCATCGATTATCAGCTTTCACACTTTCCTGTTAAATTTATGGTCCAGTCGGTGCATATGCTTTTGCCTATGAGTAACATTACTCTTCTGAATAATTCTGTTGTCAGTAAGGAGATTATTCACTGGAGCATAATTATCCACGCGCATAAATGTGTGCAGGGCCATCGCCTGAAGTTGTGAAGTCTCTGGGCTGGGAAACTGACCTGTATTATTTGTCTATAAAATGCCACATAAGCTTGAGACTCTGTGTACACAGTACTAACTTGGAGCAACTGCTGGAGTAAACGAGGCAAATGAGCTTTTGTTTCCAAAGACCTGCTAATTAAGCAGCACTGGCAGAGAAGCAAAAAGTTAAAACTGCCTTCGCTACCCTCCTGATTTGCAGGAGTAACCAATGTCCTTTCACTTGAGCTTTCTCTAAAGAAAATGCCTGCAGGGCAGCGCAGAAGATGACTCTGAGATGGCAGGAAACCTAAGGACAACAGCGACAAGGTTAAAACAGGAGCAAAAAGTCAGCAGAAGAGTTCAGGCACTCGTATCGCGGAAGGAGCCGGCAGGGTACTGGATGAATGGCTTTATTTCACGTCCCACGGGTAGCTCCTGCTCTGGCTCGCAGAGCTGGGGAAGGAGCCCTCATGCTCCCTCGCCGAGAGCTGTGCTTGAAGCCTGCTCCCTCCTGAACAGGTTGCCTTCTGTAAACATAATGAAGTTGTCACGGTCTGGTCAGCGCTTGCTTTTACCCTTACGGGTGGTGAAGTGATGTAAAATGAAGCAGGCGGTTTCAGAAAAGGCGGCATGTTATCTTACGTACTGTGTAGGGAAAAATGTTGGTATCTTCATCTCTCAGTTGGAGAGTAGCTGCAACCAAATAGTGCCAGAAATTTCTGGTCAAGTGATATCTCAAAATTTTAATCAGATTAGCTGCATGATCAGGAGAGCCGGGGGAAATTACTTTTTTGTTACAGGAGGGACTGGGGTGAAGGGAGTTTGGCAGTCGGCGGTGCTAGGTGTATTACAGGTGCGTTTCCCAGCCCTGGACAGCACACGATGTGTGGATTCCATCTCAAAAACCCCTATGGATTGGAGGCTCCCAGAAGACACAGAATGTTTTGGTACTATAGTTAGACCAGTATAAGCGGAGGTGTGATTTTAACCAGCAACCCAAAATCTCTGTGGGTTTTTTTGGCTTGTTTTATTCAGACCCGTCTCTTTCACTTTATGCTGATAAGTTTACTTTCATTAATTGCATTGTATAGTTGTTGTATAGTTGTATAGTAACTTTTGCTGGTAATTGAAACTACTTTGTCTAAACTGGTGCCTCTGAACCGATCCCGCAGCAGGCTTGCCGATGGTTCTGGAGGATGCCATGTCCCGCAGTCCCTCCTGCGAAGGACCTGAGGCTTCTGGATCTTACACCATTAAAAAAAGAAACCTAAAATTAGTCATTGTTCATGCATTTAGGTGATAATCTTTCTTGAAATTCACTATGGGCATAAGCTTTATCGCTGTGAAATCTCCGAGAAGGACGTTCTGTTCCCCTGGCAGCCGACGTGGGATCATCTCTTGAAACTGCCGACACCAGCCCCTGGCACCGGCTGCAGAATTTCACGTATTGTGGCCCAGATGAATTACCCTGTCCTTGCGCTTTGTTACAACACGCGAGCAGAGCTGAGTCACTCGGGCAGAGACGCCGGCCGTGGCCAGGTTTTCCCACATCCTCGCGCCGAGGACTCCTTCCTCCTCGCCCCGAGCGCCGGCGGGGTGCGTGCCGGGGGGCGGCGGTGGCGGCGGCAGAGCCGGCGTGCCTGGCGTGCCTGGGCTCCCAGGCGAGCTCCCGGCGGAGAAGGTGCTTCGCTGGCCTCGGGGAAGGCAGCGGCGTGCCTGCCTTTCCCAGAGCCGCTTCCAAGGTGTTCAGGGAAACGTCAGTGTTGCTCTGAGGAATATTTTTAGTCGTTCCTGTCTCTCAGCTGCTCCTAATAGCTCGTGCAAATCATGCAAACCTTTGCACAGCCTGTTGGAGCGCGAGTTGCCAGGCTCTTCTCCTCTCGTGCCCCGCGGATTTTACTGTAGTGTGTTTATGGGAACTGGTCCTGGTCTTGGGGTGTCCGAGTGTGGGTAAGGAAGTCCATAAATTCGCAGAGCGTATGTGTTAATGAGGGCTTTTCTCTTCACAGGTTTTGCTGTGGTATATTTTGTCATTATGAGATGTCGTCTACCAGTGCTTCATTTGTGCAAATTAGATTTGATGACTTGCAGTTTTTTGAGAACTGCGGTGGAGGGAGTTTCGGGAGTGTCTACCGAGCCCGATGGATTTCTCAGGACAAGGAGGTGGCTGTAAAGAAGCTGCTCAAAATAGAAAAAGAGGTAAGACTTTACTTTTCTTTCACTTTGCTGTGGAAACAAGGACAGAAATTCTTTTCTAGTGTCTTCCATCCTCCAGCTAATTGAGGCAAACTACCTTGAGATTTTTGTTTGTTTAATTACAAAATGCCGTAACTGGATGATGTTACAGTAGAGATGTACTGAGAGGGCCCCAGCCAAACGTGTCTCTGATTTAAAGCATTATGGTTTTACTGTTTACTGTCCTCCCCCACTTTTCTTGTTTAGCAGCTCCTCCCTGCCCTGGCCCTGAGGAGGAGGAGGAGGAGAGCTAGCTGCACCTGTGGAGCTAGTAATTTCCCTTTGATGCCACTGGGCATGTGGCTAGTTAGGAAGAGGTGGTGTTCACTGTCTTTGCCCACTTCTGTTTTCTCCTCTCTACATCTGGTCTCTGAAGTGCTACAGTTTGTGTCTGTATGTTCGCTATAGGCTCAGTGTGTGCTGGCAGGCATTGTCTCTTCCCTGCCTGCTCCAGGTTTTGATCTGGGGCTCCACTAGCTCCGAGTTAGTCACAGCCGCCCTTTGGCTTGGTCTCATCTTGCAGAGAGGTTTAAGCCTAACGAGTCACCTTCCCTCACAGCATCCTGTGCACCTGGAGAGGCGGACAGGTCCTTGGCAATAGGAAAAAGCAGAATTGACTCTACTACACCTTTACCAACAAATCCTTCTGATCCTCAGCTCTGTACGTTCCCAGCAGAGAGAACGTGTATGTGGTCCAGTCTGCCTGCTGGTCACCACCGCTGATGCAGCAGTGAGGACACACCGGTGTAGGGATGGACAGCACAGTTACTGGACCGCTGTTCCAGCACGGCTATATCTAACTTGTATACAATATCCTCAGAGTATTTTAGGAAGATGGTTATAAGCTGGAGGACAGCAGAGCAGCGCTGGGGATAATATGCTTGGTAAATAATCAGGCACCAAAGTTCATCCACTGCTGCAGCAACCGAGTTAGCATCATTACGTCATGCTTAGTGATGTGATAAGCATGTTTGATCATGATTAAGCAAGTTCCTGCCTAAAATAATGTGGAAGGATCTCCTGATTTTTCCATGACGGTGGGAGATGTGCACTTTCTGTCCAATGTCAGTTTGTACCGTTCTCTTTATTTCTACTATTTGTCAATATCAAAAGATATACAAAGACAAGTAAAATGGGTGCTATGTGGTATCAGGAGTATGCTCCTTAAAAATCAACTAGTTGGCAGTTCTCAGTAGTGGTCAGTGAAGTGTCTATTGAATAGGTGCGTTTCTGGTGGGTTTACACAGGAGTCCGTGCCAGACCTGTTGCTGGGTACTTCAAGCATTTTTGAAAGAAAATTTAAAAACGATATTACCTTATGATGTGATGGCGTAAACCTTAGTGGAATGGGAAATGATGGAGAAAGCAGGACAGTCATATGTATTGTTTGATACACTTGGACAATTTGACAAAAATATGTTTTTTTTAAACTTGCGAAATACAATGTTCAGCTTGTAGTAACAAGGAACAGAGGTTGCACCCTAGGAAAAGGAAACTGTGCTGGAAAGAATTTAGTATGATTTAAGAGTTTATTTAGGGATTAATGAGGACTTGCAACTCATTAGGAGCTCATATCATGGTGTTGTTTGGCAAATTAGGTTAATGCTCTTGCGTATCCAAATGAGGATCAAGTTATTTGTAAGAAGCAGGCATGCTTTATCTTGGTATGTGGCACTGGTGAATGTGTGTTAGGCAGTAGGTGCAGACCCGGTTCTCTTGTGCTTAAAGAATGTAAACAAACTGGAGGGGCAGCCCAAGGGGGGCTGCAAAACACACTCAAAGAGTGGAAAGTAGGGGGGCTGTGGGAGAGTGTGTGTCAGAAGGGGGTGATGGACACCATGTGTTAGGATGAGTTGAAAGAAGGGGAGCAGGTGCCTTCCAGCACAAAATTGTTTATTTTCCTTCAAGACTGGTCATCATATGCAGCTTAAACTAGCCAGGTGGGTTATAGCTGGGAGAAGCTTGGTGTGGGCACCTTCTCTTGAAAGTTTTCTGGGGAGGCAGCAGAGAGGCAAGTGGTGATGCCTTAAATAAGTTTAGCGAGTTTTGCCAGAGCTTGTTTGTCAAAAACCCTAGAGAATTAAAAAATGAGAGCTTGTTTACAAAAACTGCATTTTCACGTGGAGAAAGGGCTGGGCTCGTTTAATCTATTGCAAAAAGTTATTACAAGAACTAATGGTTGCAATCTAAAGCCAGACAGATTAGAATGGGAAATAAAGCACAAATTATAAGGAGTGAGGATGAGTAACGCTTGGAGCAGACTACAAAGGGAAGGAGCAAAGATGGAGAATCCTTTCCATCTCCTCATGACTTCACATTGAGATATCTTTGTGGACAATTGTTTTTGTCAAGTTGTTAAGCTCAACACAAGAGCAGCTTGCTGAAGTATAGCAGTGGCCTGCAATATACTGGAGGCCAACCTTGGGGGCTTAAAGGTCTCTCCTGACCCTAAAGACTGTCAGTCTGTTTACATACATAGTATGCAGCATGATTGTCTGTAGTGATGACAATAATGAACATTTGTGACTAAACTGTGCTGAAAGTCCATGGCGGGTCAATGACTTTTCTGATAGCAATAGAAAAATAACTTGCCGTAAGCGTAATGTATCTGTGTTTAGTAGGTATTTGGATGGTTTGCGTTTAGTCCAGAAAACTAATTGTTACCCTTTCTGGTTTGTTTGAAAGGAAGTGTCCTTTTTAACTTCATGACTGATTGTCTTGTATTTCTGTTAACTGCTGCCAGTAATCCATAACAACTGATTAAAAAGAAAACAGAGGAGAGTTGGGAAAAGCTTGCTCAGAGGAATTTTGTGCTAGCCGAATCCAGGGGCACAAGCCAAGTCAATAGAGCTGTGGTATCATTCTGCAAATATGTTGTATCTGTGTTTCATTTTACTAAACAAGCCAATCAAAACCAAGCAAAGGTCTTGAAGGCTTTGTATTAGCCAACTGGCTAACAAGTTCTAACGTGTGAAACAAAGCAATTTTTGTTCCAGTGTATAGCAGCATATCGTAGTAAAATATGTGCTCAGAAAAACTTACAAGTACGTGGAACGCTGTTGCTCAGGCAGATTTCTTCAAAACTCTAAAATTTGAGAAGTGGGGAGACCTCCGCAAGACATGAACTTGTAACAGACAGGCAGTAAAATGTGACTGTAGAAGAAGAGGTGTGTGTTTATTTGAATAAAATATGGCTAAATACAGCTAAATAGGTGTGCTGAGAAAAATAAATACATTGCAAGACCTTGATTAGAGTATCAGATCTAAAACTCTGGACAAGACTTCTGCTGATTAAGTAAACCATAGGAGTGTGTCTTGGGTGATTAAGTAACAGCAAAACCAAAATTAAATTGCCGTTTCACTATCTAGACCAAGCACTTCAGCAGTTTTAGTTTTTGTTTTTAAGCAAGGAGTTCCTTGTGAATTGTTTTATGGAAAATCAAACTATCAGCGTGATGTTTACAATGCAAGGGGGGGAAGTAGAAGTGCCTCCTGTAGTAGAATGTGCTTTTGCTCCTTTTGCCCTAAGTCATCATTATATGCAGTCATCAAAGAAAGTCAGTTATTTGATATTTTTATGAATGATTTTTATGATTGTTGGATAAACCCTCAATTTGGCCCCCACTGAAATGGATGGGAGAAGTCAGGCCCAAAGGCTTTATTCTGGAAATGGCTAGCAGTTCTTTGGACTCCTTTGTCTTGAGCAGGTGACTGCTGGAGCGAAATGTTACAAGCTGTTGTTTTATTCCTTGCCACATTAGCTTTTCACGCAATAGCACTCGCCTCCTTTGGTTGTCTTGTACGTTTCTGACATTGCCCTGTTACTTGTCACTGCTTTTGAAGGCCGTGCTTTTGGTGGCTGTTTTTGGGTAGTTGACACCTGATCTGGAGTGTGGTTCTGCACCGGGAGTTTTATTATTGCTGAAATTTTACCTGAAATTTCAATTTAATTTTAATGTCAGTGTTTTTTGGAAGTACTCTGCGATCCATGAACTGTCTCTGCTACTGATGGACAGCAATATTGTATCTGATTTGCTTGCTTCAGCTGTTGCAACCACTGTACGTAGGTATAAGATTGTTTGGTTTCACGCAGTACAGCTGTTCCTGGATTCCTCCAAAATGCTGGCCCTGGTCGGTGCAAACTGCAGCAGTGTGACGGAAAAAAACCCCAGTAAAATGTAACTGTAATCTTATTGGGAAATACTTCTGGTGAGCTAATAGAGCTAACTTGTGGATAGAAGATGTTAAATTGAGTGGGATTAACTGTGCATGCTTTGTTCAGTCATGTCTGTGCAATGCATTTGAGTTTTATGAGGCTCGAAAATAAAAACATGTTTTTACTAGTTTCTATGCTGTATTGCTGGAAGTCTGACTACCATGGAAATTAATTTTGTATTGTCGTGTTTTCTTGCATGTAATACGTGTGCAATAAGCTTTAGGGGATCTTCTAATGCTTCACAAAACTTTTCATATGGAATATAATGCAGCTTGTTTACTTTTTTGATTTTTATTATCCACTTCTGGAAGGGACCGTCCAAGAATATGGCTGGTGCCTGTACCTTCCGAAGGGGATGAGCTAAGTATAACCACACGCGTGTCACTGGACTGACCTCATTCATGTTTGTAGTCCTAAAGAGAACATGCGGTAATTTTAATGTGGGTCATGAGAGTAAGGACTGGGAATGACTTTCAAGAGTAACAGGAGGAAAAACAACAGAGTAAAATAGAGTAAAACAAACCAAACCAAAATGAAATTGATACTTAGCCCTGACAGGACTAAAAATAGTAGATGTTCTTTTTGCTTGCAGTTTATAGCTGGTATGGGTACTTGGGTGCCAGCCTTGAATGACTCTCCACGCTGGGACCTGGCTGAAATGAAGGGCAATTTTGAATGCTTTTTTATTATTTTGTTAGCTCTTTCTAGGAGCTCCTGCTCCTTTACCCCTCTCGTGTCTGAGTCAACAAGTATTGAGAGTGATTCAAGGTAATATCTGCCAGGAAAAGTCTGGATTTACCTGGTTCCAACTCAGAGCAGGGACAAACCCCATGTTTCCAACCCATGGTCCTTTGGTGCAGGTGCTATTACTAATGAAGGTAGGAGTGTGTGCTATATAAAGGTACGTAAGGCGTAGGAGTCAAACGTATGAACTTTCTAGAGATATCTGTGCCTGTATCGGAAAATTACAGACTTCACAAAAAAAAAAAAGAAAGGTGGTATATCCCTGGAGTAAATGACCTCATGGGATCCCTTCCAGCCCTATATTCATTTAAAGAAATAAGGCTGTTACCTTATTAACAGATAAAAGGAAATAAAACTGTATTTATTATACCAGAAGGGTGTCTTAAAATGTCTTTGTGTTTTGCCGAGTGGTTATTTTGCCGGGTTTTCTGTTTCTTTTTTATATTTTGGTATAGGAAATGGCCTAGAGCACTCCTCCTGGTGCTGACTAGGGTATTCCCAAAAGGTATCAAGAAGATACTTGGTACTCTTTCTGGAATGTGCAATTTTCCACCTGGGTTCAGATGCTCCATCTCTTGTATGTTCTCCATCTTGCAGAATAAATCAGGTTGGATAGGAGGGACTTCTGCAATAAATTTGAGTGCTTGAGTTTGCCCTACTCTTGGCTTTCATTCAAGGGATATTTTCTGGAGGACTTTATTTTGTAAATGAATACCATGTTTTTAGGTGTAAAGAAAGTCACTGCATTAGATTTTCTTAGCGGGTGCTTTGGTTAGGACTGTATTGTAAGTGTCAGGTGCCATATGTGTTGCAACCAAAGTGATACTAAGATCCCATTGGTATTTGGGAGATAGCAGTATAATGAAAGATGATGTAGCATTGCCAGAATACAATTATTCTTGGGAAGAATAGGCTTTGGTTTCATTTTGCTTGTCTTAGGAAGAAACTTCATTCCTCTTCCATTCTGCTCCCCAAAATGATCTCAGAAATGTAGCAACCCAGGCAAAGAAACATATTTGTATTTTGCTACATTTTGTTGTAGTAGATTTTTTTTAATTGTGTATTTAAACATTTTTTATACCAAGTTTTTCATTAGATGAGTAACAACTTTCAGAGTTGCTTCATGTAAATAATTATTATTTGTAATATGAGTTGTGTGGCTTGCTGGGGTTTTTTGACCCAGCTTAATTTGAGTTTCTTACTTACACAGGCTTGTGTACACACTCTTAATTCTTTTAAATCAAGCCAATTATGGCTTAATTTGATTTAGACATCAGTTTCAATGAAACTGGCATGTCAGGGCCCACACTGGTAATCTGTGGCTTCAGAAGTTATTTTGGGCCTGTTGAGACATAGTGACTGTCAACGTTGTCATCTTAGCTTGCAGTAAATGAAGAGCAGTTTCACAAGTGCTGTGGATCTTGCTGTAGCCATATTTAAGAAGTCACCCTGTCCATTTTTTATCAGCTAAACCACCAGGTTTTGTACTGAAATTATAAAGGATTAAGTACCCCTGTCCTTCTGTTGACTGGTGGGCAGCTTTGAACTGTTACTACATAAACAAAATTGATTTGCCTGTTAACTTCCTTTCACTTGACCCTCTTGAATTGCCCTGAACTTTGTCAGTGTGAAGCAAATTTACCTTGCGTGTGCTGCTGGTCAAGAATACGGGCGCAGTTGCCATAGCCTGGTTGAGGCACAGGAGCTTACCATGTGGCAGATCCCTGGGTTAGGAACATCTCTGTGAGGTTCGGTGCCTTTTACCTCAATTATCTTTAACTTTGTTTTTTTTCAGAAGGTGCAACATCTACAGGTGAACAAGTTTTTATGGTAGTTTCCTACAAATTATGAATAAATGTTGTTTAGAATAGGGAGAAAATCTGTCTCTGGTTATTTAGAAAGCGCTCTTTCTTATCCTTTTTGCTATCCACAATATGCAGCCTGTTAGGACATTATTAAATATTCTTCAGTTTCATAATTAGTTTAATTCCATCTTACATTGTCTTAAAAATTATTCTGTCAATCTGCTGCAAATTTTTGTTTGATGGTGGGTTGCTCAAGTTGCCAGTAGATACTTGGCTGCAATTAACAGTATTTTTCCTCATTTTGGTTTTTTTTTTTTTTTTCTAATTTTATTTTGCTCTAGATAGGTTTCTCTCTTTTCCATTTTCTTTTTGCAAAGGCTCAGTTATTATTTAAAATTTGGAGTAGAGGTTGTGTTGCTTATTTCTCCATGCCGGCAACCCTTGACATCAAATGGCAGCTCTTTTGTTTCCCCTCCCACGACATTCTCTGACCCTGAGCTTCTGTTGAAGTGATCAACTGCAAAATGGTATTTTTGGATGTCTAAGCTGTCCTGAAGCTTTGCTGTAGGAATCTCATGGATACGGAAGAGATCCTTTTCTCTCGAGGTGGTGTTTTAGGCTGTTGCAGGCTCAAGCAATCGAGTGTTGGTTTAAGTTAGTCTTACCTCTACATTTATCTAACTATATAGTTTTCTTAAAACATGGTTACTGTAGAAAAATGCATGGCAGGTGAGATCTAGTGGCAACTTTAGAGTGTGGTGATTAAATGTTTGAGTCTCAAATGCTTTGAGGGACAGCTGACAATTTAAATGTCTGTGACCAGCATTGCGGTCTGTTGTGTTGCAGTCTCTGGGGACTCTTAATTAAATAATTTACACTCAGTGCAGCATAGGGAATGACAAATTACTGTTTCTGGTAATACCAAAGATGCTGTTGAGGTGTGTGGAGGTACTGTTTGATTCCGACGCACTTCCTGGCGTGTTGCATGCCTGCGTGATGGTTCAGATGAAGTCAGGGGTCTGTGCTGGAGTTGATGTGATCTGAGTCTGGGACCATCGGTGTCCTGGAGGCTGTTTTTCACAGGTGTATTCAAATCTGAGCACAGGGACCCCAGTCTTTGGTTGGGGACCCCAAACTACCTGCCGTACACGTGGTAGCAATGGAATTTTGAAGGTTTTGTCCTACTAAGAGGGCAGGAAACCACTCTATAGGACTAGACATGCCCTCCTTCACTTGCCTTTTTTTTTCTTTTTTTCTCTCCTTATTTTTTGACTGGCTGCACATGAGTTGTATAAGGGTCCAGGGCAGAAGATTTCATTGAAACCAAAGTTGAAGAAAAAATATATATAAAAATATATCCAAACTTTAACAGAAACATCTAAATCAATCTTTTAAATTGTAACAATGCAACTAAGACTGCAAAAGTTATTTCGCATTTACCTATTGCCAATTATTAAGGTGCTGATGGAGAAAACTTCCTTTTTAAGAGAACAATATAAACAATCAGAAAGAAACATTCAGACCTGTTTATGTTAGCTGGAGGCTGCAGAGGGGCCCAGAGAATAGCTTCAGCGTTAACTCTTTCTCTCAAACTCAATTAATTGTGCTAATGTGCTGGGGAGACCAGTAAGGGCAGGTGCGGAGCTGCTCTTCTGATCCAGCTGCCTCCAAACTACCCTTTTTAAATGTGTTTCATCTGTTACAGTTCAGCTGCTGGGGAAGAATTCTATTTGCAAATACATGTTCGTTTATTAGATTAATGCTCAGTCAATCTGCATTCTGCATAATTCCTGTTTAAGACAGCCAGCTCCACTGGGAAGCTGGGTGACTCTGCTCACTTACTTTACTCCAAATCTTCTGAAAATTGAGGTTCTTTATGGCTAAATCTTCTAAGCATGGGAGAGAGAAAATCATGGCATGATATACACCTGACCAAACAGCAATGGGCTTTGTCCATCAGGCATGTGAGTTCCCAGTAGCTGCATCAGAAATAAGCATGGTTTGTAAAAACCCTTGAGCTGCCGTAGGAGAAGTGAGGAAGCTCTTCGTAGGCACAAGAAGACAACATGCAGTGTCTTCGTGCAGATTCATCTTTGGAAGGTATAAAAGCCCAAGGGCAGGCATGCCGGCTGGGCGGGTGTTGGCTTTTCAGTAAAACCTGAGGCTCTCTACAAATTTTTGTCTGGCATAGGCAGAATAGGAAAGGTGAGTAGGTTGTTCTGCTGGAAACTTGTTAAAATAATCTAATTGCTGCACCCTTGAGTGAGTGAGTGACATTTTCCAAGAGGGTATCTTTCCCTCTTGCTTGGATGAATTGCAGAGCAGAGAAAATGCAGCATGTGCCCATATGCAGCTAGAAGGCGAAAAGCACAGAAATCACTTTTTGCCTAATCATATAATAACCTTAATTTTAGTCATATGCATTTGAAGCAGTCCTATTAATGATGATGGCTTATGCTTGGTGGTTTTCCTTTTTGGTGAACACCATACTTTCAATCTCTTAAATAGATGAGAAGACTTTTTCCTTTGACTTCCGTGATGTGTCTGTGTATTCTGAGGTGCTGCCTGTGATCTAAGTATGTAGCAACAGATGGATAAAATTCAGGGCTGTTGAATTGCTTTTCCTTTTGGATGTTGCCTTGCTAGTACCCTCTGCAAGAGTCTGCGAGGGCCCTAAAGGCAAGTACAAGATCCAGAACCCCACTCGTGAGGACCACACATTTTGGAGTTCTGCTCTTAACTTTTGCTTGTTCGGTTGTTTATGTACTAGTACCAAAGTCTTTATTGCAAAGCCATCTCTCCAAGCCAGTGGCTCATGTGTCCTGTGCAGAAGTTGGCAGTAATGTGGTTTCTGGAGCCGTGTCCCAAGTGGTTTGCTCTGTTCCCATTGCAAACCACAGTTAGCACCACAGTTCTGGAAGGAGTCCTGCCATTTTTCACCCACTGGGAATAAAGCTCGGTCCTCCCGGGGTAAACAAGCATTCTGTTGTTACTTAATAGATTTGAAATCTGCAGTACAAAACCTCCTACCTTTTCATTACTGTGTTTCTGTGCTATACTGTGAAAAGGGAGAGATTCTCTGCTCGTTACGGCTGTTACCAAGATGAACACGGAGTAACAGCACTGACAGGGTGCCTGGCTCGAGAAATTCAGGGCAAGTGACACTTGATTCTGTAACGACACTGGCATCAGCTGTTAGCTCTAGTGACATGGTTGTTGCCTTGAAACTGTGACCCGAGTTCCCTTTTTGGGAAAGAAAAACCCGCAGCCCCATTTCAAAGACCAGGGCAGCTGCTTTGTTTGTCTTTTAAAATCTGTATGTCTGCCTTTTTGCTTGGTCAATGTTTAGAACCATTAAAAAAGTAAACGTGACATGGGGACTGAGATCCTGCAGCTAGAGCTCCTTTATAATTACATATTCAGCTACAACCGTACAAAGGAAAATGAGAGTCCCTTTTCCTTTATGTACCATATTTCAGTTTTCCCTTAGGTTTAAATTGGCATTTTGGACTATGTTCGCTGGAGCCACTGAAGAGCTTATCAGAAAAGGAAGGAAACAGAGGGAGGGAAAGAAAGATAGATTTCCAAATGACAACCTTTTGAATAGTCCAAGTTCAATCCCTAAAACAAAAAGTGGAATCTTTTTTTTTTCTAAATAATGTGCTCTACAGTCTCACCTCTCATCTTGAGAAACATGAAAGAGCAAGTAAAAGAGATGACCCAAATCACAGAGTTCCTTTGAAAGAAGAAATTCAGCTGTTTTGAACACTTACAATCAAAGGAAGTGGTTTCCCTAATTACATGAACTATGTGAAAGCTCTCAGAATAGCTCTTCCACCCCAGGATTCCTTGCACTTTAGAAGTTTGCATAAAAGCTCACATGGAGAATCAGATGCAAAGTGTTTGATTCAAATTTTATTAGGCAGAAGTGAGCATACATTCGTATCTCTAGGTTTGACAGCTGGTTGGGTTTGGACCACAATTCTGGGTTTGATGGATTTCAGTCCTATACTTTAAAATCTTTCACTCTTCAGGTTCTCTGGTGAGACACCCCTTTCAAGAGAAAAGTGGAAATGAAAAAATGAAGAAGGTATAGAGGGGTGCCTTTGTGAGCTTTCAGTTGAGGATTCTTCACCCCGATTAGGCTGTTCATCGCTGTGAAAATCCATCCCTATACATGGCTTTTAAAAGAATGAGGAATTTTACTTCCTCTCATTGTAAAGAAGCTATTGGGATCTGAATTCTACAATTTCAGTATTATTCTAGTGTCACCGTTTACTTCAACCCATCAAAATTCTGAATTCAGTAGAGACTGAAAAGAGGCAATAGTTTCAGAAGGCTATTACACCTTGTGCTTTCTTTTTGTACATACACAATAATAAATGTATGTAAATCTAAACTAAATAATGAGGACATAGGAAAAGATACAGGACACTTCTAAAGGCTTAAGATCTCTCTTCCTCAAGGGTTCCTTTTCCAAAAAAAAAGGAGTTTTGGTTTTTTTGGTGGTTTGGGAGTAATGGGAGCAATCAAGGGAGAACTTGAAGCAATATCAAGATCATTTTCAAATGTAGGTTCCTAAAGTTAAGTGCATCATTGACCCAATGAAATGCCAATTATATTTAAATTCTGGCAAAGTAGAGTGTAATATTATTTTTGATCGGTAGGAACTGTCTTTATTTCTTAAACTGTTTATTAGCTAAAAATATAGTTAGATTTTTAGCAAGAGTTACGAGCATTCATCATTAATGTGTCTGTCAGACATCATGTCTGTCCCGAAAGTGCTAAAGATAGTTATCTAGTCTCTACCTAGCTAAAATTAAAAATTACTTTTCTTTTCCAAACCATCTCTGAAGCTAAAACCAAGGTGCTTTCCCTGATGATACAATGTGGTTGAAATATTAATAAATAATATTTGCAAGATTTGCTATCATATGCAAGACAATCACGCTTGCTCTGCACAACAGTAATCTCCAAGCCAACTACAGTAATTATATCCAGATTTGATAAAATCAGAGATAATCGATTAAATTGGCCTTGAGGAGAAGTCTTGAAGTCCTCCAAACTCCAACAATTCAAACTCAAGAAGGAAAAAAGGCATCAGACTGCCTTCTGGGTATATAGGATCAGCCAAACCCTCTTTAGAGTTAACACTGAATACTAATAACAGGATATCGCTAACTCTACTTGAAGAGAAGAAGAAATGTTTCTCTGGGTTCTTTTTTCCTGCTAATACCACATCTTTCTTACGAGAGTTAGCCTTCCAGAGCTTCATTTCTTTTTTTTCCAGGCAGAAGGAGGGGACCTTCCCCGGAGTCAGGGAGTTGTCTCCTAGAAGTGAACACCCTCAGTCAGTGGTGGTGCAAGTAAAGTGCACAGCAGCAGCACAGGAGGGAAGGGAGAGGAAATGTAGCTGTACAGCACTCCGACAGGGTGCAAAAGAGTTCTGGCTGTGTCCTCCAGAGGGATGTGTCTCAGGCAGCGAAGCTTTGTGATGAGTGCTGCTGGAAGGCAATTTTGCCTGGATGAAGGAGAATGCTTAAAGTCATTCCAACCTTGCTTGACCTGAAGGTGGCATGGAAAATTACATTTGCTCGTCTCTGATCCTTGACGGGAGTTAATGTCTCCCTATATGTAAATTAGAATAGTCCTCAGATGAGTTTTTGCATACCTCTGGCATTGGAAACTGTATGTGATGCTGTTATTCTTTCACACCAAAGGAGATGTTGCAGTTTTCATTGTTCTCTGTGCCACCAAAACAGCACCTGGGCCTTGGATCCAGCTTGTGAGCTCAGTTCATTGTAGTGAACGTCACCAATCTAATACTTGTCGTGCTTGGAGCAGAAATCACACAGTTAGTAATCATGCGAGGACTGTGGGCATTGCTAGAACAGGAAGAGAAATGCCAATTCTTTTTGCTGTGCTCAGGCTCAGTTTCAGACTGGAATTGTCGTCAGCACGTTGCCTTCTCTCCGGCTTTTCAGGTACAGCCCGTGGGAGAGAGGTTTCCCTGGTACACTGCACAGTGTGACCCCGCTCCTGAGCTCCTGTGGGCTCATGAAGTGCAGCCTTCCCGCTTCCCCTTTGCCGTTCCGTTTATTGCAGAGAAGCAGAGCGGAGGGCGATGGAGGAAGTAGTGCAAGTCAGTTGTTTTGTAATCACAAAACAGATTATCTCCATTTTCTAGCTGGTGTTTTAAATGTTCTTAATCCCCCATTGGTGTATATGTGTGGTATTCCTCTCATACTAATTTTTGATGTGTCTGGAATTTTTCTAATAAAATTATGAAAGAGAAAATTAAAATGAATTCTGAAGGTCCAGATTACTGGTGTGACAGTAGAAACTTTCAAATGGAGAAATGCCAAAGCTGAATGTGGTTGCAAGATGTTCTTTCCCTTTACATATTTACCCTAAAATATACTGTGGTTACATTGCGGAGTATTATTGCAGTACTGTTATTTTTGCGCTCAACTGTCTTCTATTTACCACTTTTTCCTACATCTGTATTCTTTTAGGAATTTTGGTCTATTCATGTGTGTGTTAGAACAGTTCTCAGAAACATTTTGTACGTATTAGAGAATGAGAATTAATGGCACGGCTGATGCTGTGGGCTTTCCACATTTCCAGCTCTCCTTAGAGGAGATGCTCCTGCCTTGCCTGTGCTCTGTTCCACCAAACCATTGCAAGGGAGTTGGAGCAAGTCTCCGGCTTCGTGTTCTCAGTTTGTCTTACTGTTCAGTTTTGCTCTTTATGGTGGGTTTGAACTGCAGAGCTGAGGTTGCGGCAGAGACACGGGTAGAGGTTATGGTGCCTCTGGTCGTTCTGTCGTAACTTTGGGAAAGGAACTGGCTTGGGATATTGCTGTTTGCTTGAAAAAGAGCAATGAGAAAGTCAGACTTTTGGCTTAATTTGGTATCCTGTTTTAGTCTTACTGGAAAAAAGATTGAGCTACCATGAAGATAGCCTGAAGAATCCCAAGAAGAAATAAACAGTGGATCTATTTTGCATGAAGGTAAAAGCTTGAAATTTCAGGAGTTTTGTCTAGTTTCATTTTTTTGACCATTGCTACCCAGTAGGGGTAGCATTTGAGCCAAGTTTCTAAGTAAAATACGATTTTTGCAAAGAAGAGTAACATTTCTGAAAAGCAGGTAAGGAATTTAAGTCTGGAAACTTCAGTTCTGTTGGGAATAGAGTCTGATCCAGAATGGTCTAGGTGGTAGCGTGGACACAGCCAGAGAGCTGCTGTGAAGTATGCTGTTCTGGCTGTTGTTTGGTGGCATGGTCCTGGCTGAAGGGCAGTCATACTTAGTTGGAGAAGGTACAAGTCAGATTTTGGTGGTGTTGGGAGTCCTGTGTTCCCAGAGGCTGTTTTTGCTTATGTTGTTGTCAATCTCAGTAAGGTTAAAGGGAGATGTGGCTGTATCCTGGGGAAGGATGCTTACTGCTTAAGTCATGGTGAAGAGAAAGAAGACTTGGTAAGTCACAGAGACAACTTGCTGCTCTGGGTTCAGGAAGGAAGGCAATTTGTTGCTAATACGTGGTAAAGCCAAAACTGGAAGCAGATTCACCGTGGAAGCAGAAGATACTTATTTCTGATAATAAATAAGAAGATTCACTGGAAGCAGAAGTCTTCACCACGATTCATGGTGGATTATTTGTACAGTTGCACATAAAACCATGATGTGTGTCATTCAGATGATGCACAGCAGTCAGAGGTTCAGATATGGTGACAACTCATTTTCTTGAAAAGCCCCAGATTTTGTGAGCTTGTGTTATGGCATAGGTAAATGTAGCATGAAAAATGTTTCTTATCCATGGAGGATTCTCAGACACTTCAGCCGAAAAACATGTGTAGTTGGGAACTACTCTATCTCTTACAGCAGCTGGTCACAGCCAGAATTTCTGTGCTGAAGGTTTTGTGTCTTTTTAAAGTGGGTGATCTCTGGGTAGGGAACGATTCTTTGCTTTTCTGCAGGGGCAGGTCATTTTTGAGCGATAACTGAGGAAAGCCTTCTACAGAGCTCTGATAACTCATGTGGAAAGCAAGTCCCCATATGGTTCCCCAACAGTTGCTGTTAACATATAACAGGGAGGTCATGCATCTTGTGATGTGCTGTTTTCATGAGGGGAGGCTCAGCCTGTCTGGTTGAGGAACATTTATTGGAATCCCAGTGATTGTTATAATTCCAGAAGAGGGATCAGGTGCTGTCTATCACTAGCTGCAGTGGGTTGGGTTTATCTATTCTAAGACAGGTTTAAAGTGAGTGCTCATCAAGAACATGATTTTTTTTTTTTTCCTTCGTTAAATTACAGTTTTCATGATCAAGTTTGAGAAAATACTTTGGTGGAAAGGTCAAAGCTGCTTTAGAGGAGAGGATCAGGATCCATGAGCATAGCTGCTGTCTCTGTTGGAGTCTGTGCTAATTGTTCAGCAAAAGCTACTGTATAACGAGATTAGACTTGTTCTTCTAAGTTATCTTATCCAGACTCCTTACTAATGCTCTGCAGACCTCAGAAGAATCACTGCTCTAGCTGGATATGTATGGACATGCCCTTTCTCCAGGTACCATTTCTTTGTCATTATTTTCCTCTTCTGTTGCTCCTAAACACTAGAAGAGACTCCTGGAGAGGGGATTGGTTTTGCCCATTACTGTCATATCAGAACATCTTTCCAACAAGGCACTCGTGAGACTTACAGTGACTTTGATCTCAGAAGGAATTTCCTTGGATAT
Source organism: Tringa tobata (assembly GCA_033628505.1). Classification (NCBI taxonomy): domain Eukaryota; kingdom Metazoa; phylum Chordata; class Aves; order Charadriiformes; family Scolopacidae; genus Tringa; species Tringa tobata. The sequence goes on from JAHREE010000444.1 coordinate 5,239,239, forward strand.
TTTTCCATTTGTTGGGTCTGGAAAGATTCGGGTGTTGCCTATTAGCGATGGTATCTCCTCTCTGTGGAGTGAGCAGGGAGACAGAAAGTTTCACATTTTGTTACTCCCTTGTATTTTAGAGGTGCCGTGGGTTTTGTTGCTGTACTCTATAGTCAAAGCAGTTTTGTGTTCAAAATGATTGCGGGTAAATGGGAAAATTTCCCAACATTGAGAAAAGAAATGATGATTGCTGAAATCTGCTCTATGGGAGCTCAGGTATTTCAAACCTGTTGTTTAGTCCACTCGTCTATTGTTTCTCTTCAGTTGCTGGTATTGCGTTGCAGCTGGAGGCAGCTTCTTACTCCAAATCTGCCTGATTGAAATACTTATAGCAGGACATTGATCATTTCTAAACTCTTACACCACTACAAATACATAGTTTATGCGTGTTTTGAAGGGTTTTACTACCCGTGAATAACACTAGTGAAATCCAAACTACTCTTCATGTTCTTGGCAGATCTCCCTTTGTGAGGTACCTTAATATTAAATGCTGATAAAATCTCAAGCTCTATGCTGCAAAAGGTAACACTCTTGTGGGATATGTTTGGATGTTGTGGATTTCTAATTGAAATCTGTGTGAAAATGAGTTACTTGTCTGTGATATTTGTGCTTTTTTGTTGTTGTTTTTGGTAAATGGCAGTGTAGCTGTAACTCAAAAGGTCATTTTCAAGCTTATTAAACCTTCTTTAACAATTTTCTGCAGAAAGTGCCCTTGCTTAGTTTCATCCTGAATGTGGCAGCTCCCGTTAGCAGCCTCTTCTCTCACTGATAGCAAGTTTTTGGTGCCTGTCATGAGTAAGACCAACACCATGATCTCCAATTGCTCAGTTACGGCTGGGTGGGCTCCATGTGGGTGTCGTGCTGGGCTGATCTACTTCAGTAGCAGGATCTTGGTCCTTCTACCTGCGTAAGGCAGGAGGTCCGCTGCCCCATCACAAGGACAGATCTCCCTGTGATTTTTGGAGGCAGCAACCTACTTTCCATCAGCTGAGCAAAACTTTGCAGTGTTTTGACAAGGATGTTCTGAATTCACTAGACAGCACTCCTAATCCCATAGCCTTCAAATTATCCTTAAAACTGCCAAGTTATGCACGAAGGTTGCTGTAAAAAGTTATAGGAGATTATAAAACTCAGTTTTCTTTTCAAATGGTCAATATCACTTTCATTATTACTATCATGTCCTACAGTGTTCCTTCCTTCCAGAAATGCTCATATGCAATCGCTAATGGTGCAAATGAAATATTTTAAAATAAATTACATATGATGGGGTGAACCTGTAACAGCACATAATAAATTTATGTCCATATTCCTTCAGCGCGGTACATTACGATTATGACAGTTTAACAGAATTGAGGTATTTTGGTAATGTGCTTTTTTTCTTCAAGATTGCAACATAAAAGTCACTACAGGGTATTTCTGTGTTTTTACCACAGTATTTCCAAAAATGAGAATTGTGTGATGATAAATAATGATAAGATGATTATATAGCAATGGGAATTTATTATTATCCTTTATATTTCCACTTTTAATCTCTGGGATTTATAATGCTGTAGGACATAATTTTGGATGCAAATTTGATGCTTTGAAACATTTGCTCAATCAAAATGCTTTTAAATAAATGTTTTATATGTCATTGTAGATATGCTCCCGAGAATTAAATTCTGTTGTTTACAGAAGTGCTGGAGGCATCTCTCTGAGAATGTAATTTAACCCTTCTTTTCTGTGTGTTTTGTGAAATTGTATCCCTATAGCACGGAATATGGCTGTCTTCTAAAATGCTGACAGAGTTTTAACTTGTTAATGGACTATAGAAAATAGGTTTATTTTGGATAAGTGATCCTCTGAATGAATTCTAAAAAAGAACCCCAAGCTCACACAGCTTTAAGTGGTATGCAACTATAGTTTTATGAACTGTGACTGCCTTTTGGAAGGGTTGGTAATGCATTTGTGTTGGGAGGGTGCCCACAGCACTCATCAAAGCATGTGGTAACTCCCCTTATTTGCAGTTAAATATCTCACTGAGGATTCTTCAGCTTTGCCATGTTCATGTGGTTTTTCTCTTGCTTTGTTAATATTGAAAACAGTTTAACAGGTTTAACAAACATACTCGGAACTGTATAATCAGTGTGCTTGGCTTATTAGTGGCTTTCTTCTTGGGGACCCCAAAGCACAAAACCTTCATATTTTTTTTTTTACAAATATTTATGAGAACAGACAAAACATTAGGGAAAGTCCTAAATTTTTATTTTGTGTCTGCTTGATTTCCTTTTTAATGTTAAAAACTGTAGTAATTGCATAACATCCCTGCTGTAAAATTCTTCTTAGTAGTTTTGTATTTTGAAAATTCTTTATGTATCCCTTTATTTTTTGCATATTGAGAGGAACATTAGTGAGCAATGTTAGAACATTAGTTGTCTAAGACTATGGCAGATAATAATCCAGAAAGAGCTAAATTGCATTAACTGTTTCTATATCCTGCTTATTAAGAATTGTATACTTAACTTTGTTAGGACAGCTTAACTTTCAAAAGGACAGAAACAATGAAGTAGTAAAAAATGTCTCCTGTGGGTAATTTCTGGCTTCTATCAACACCTTAACGTGATGTAAAAAGAATTATCATGAGTCTGTATAATATTTGTGGTCAAACATACAAACCAGAAATATCTTCTGAAAATGTATGTACATTTTTTTTGGCTTAATGAATTATCAGCATTACATTAAAAAAAAAAAAGTCATAAGATTCTAAGATGCATATTTGATTAGTATTTTGTAGCTGAACTGTAGCTTTAGATGCTGATTGTCTTAGTATTGAGTCTGTAAAATGATGGTTTGGGCTTATTCACGCAGAGAAACTAGTGTATTATAATAGACAGCATCCCTTACTAGACATCAGTGAATTCACAGGAGAGCATTTTTGAGATACTGGAAATGGGCAAAGACTGAATGTATTTTTGAGCAGGAGTCTGGAAATAAAGGTTTGGGATTGATTTGTGTTAGCATTCCATATCTTTTTTTGTATGTGGTTGTCAGTAAATAGAACAATTTTAATAAAACATCAGCTGGCCTTTTCCAGCTGCCCTTTTATTAGACTGTAAAACCCCTTGAGAGTGGCTAAGATGCAACTCTCCCAAGCACACGACAAAGGTCAAAGCCTTTAAAATGCTGCAAGACTTAGGAAAAAAATATCTTTTCAAAGCTGCTTTAAGTGTGTCTAAATATCTCCTTAATAAACACAGCAAATATGTATTTGAAAAAGTAAATAGCCAAATATTAGAATGCAGTCAAGGAAGTTTTATTAATCAGATTCCTTAAGTAGCTAACAGTGTCTAACCCTGTAGTTCTGCGTGGGGCGAAGGTGCCTCTTGCTGTGCCATTAACAGATTTATTGCCAGCTTGGCTGTGGCTGACCGGATGGTCTCGCATGGGGCTGCAGCTATTTCCTGTGTTAATTGTCAACCATCCTGCTTGGACCAGGGTGGGAGGATGGCCGTACTTTGTCCTCTCCGGCCAGCAGCTCCAAAGGGATCTGGAAGAAATGGTGATTAAGTTGCAGTGGGCCCAGTTTGCCCAGACCCAAGCAAAAGAAGGCTTTTTTTTGATACTGAAAAAACTCTGTGGACAGATGTTCTCTTGCAGATCCAGCTGTGCTGCTGGAATAGGCTGCTAGCCCAAACCATTGATTGCTTCTCTTGACTACGAGTGCGAGTGCAACAATTTTCTAATGTATTTCCGAGGAGGACCAGAGTGACTAAAATACGCTGAGTCGCCTGGTCTCTGCTAACTTTAGCTGCCTCGCAGTAGGGAGCTCGAACAGGAGCAGCTGGGGCTGGTACCGGTAGCTGGCAGGCAACAGCCCAGCTGTACACCAAGTGCCTCCGTCCACATCCTTACTGCCTCCGTGGCAGCAATTAACGACCTGACGATAGGGCCTTGTCTGCGTTCCCCAGTAATGCCGGCTCAGCATCAGGTGGCCGCTGCCCGCATCTGCAGTCGGCGTCGTCTGAGCTGAGCTGTGTTTTTTCTGCTCTTGCTGCTCTGGCACTGGGCAGAGCAGAAGCAAGGTAGGACTTGTGTCATCCCAGTGAGCTCAGGCTTGTGCTGCCCGTCACGAGACCGTGCTGCTCAGGTGGCGTGCTTTGTCCCCTCATCTACTGCTGGCCACGCTCAAAATCTTACCTTGATAGTTGGAGGACCCTGTTCTTACCCGCTGAGAATACTGAGGATATGAGTATTCATGCATAGTTGTTTGCACTAGAAGGTTAAGAGCAGAACTAGCAGGTCTGGAGGCAGCTGTAGGGTGATGTCAGTCATAGGTGATGTAATTGACATTTTCACGTATGTCAATAAGCAGAGATTTAACCGGCATAAAAATAAATTAGTCGTTAAGCACTGTGATCTAGACCATGGTTCCTAGGACACAATTAGTTTGTACAGTGAGGCATTACCTGAGTTCCTAAGTCTTATAGTGTACTCGTCTTGAGAATTGGGTTTGATTTACAGTAACACTACAGGAGCCAGTGGGAATTAAATTAAAATGTTTTTACTGTAATTTGCTCTGACCTTGGATTTCATGATAGTGGTTGAATTACGTAAACAGTGGATTAGGTTTGTTTAGACTTCTGAATCCCTCTGCCTTCAAGAAATGGCATCTAGTCTGTAATTCCCTTCAGCAGGACTCAAGAGAGGGACGTAATTTCACCCATACCTGTGGTGTAAGTACAGGGTGAATGGCTTTAGCGTTGTTTGATGATCAGTACCAGGCTGTGACTAAGCTTATCATGGGACTAAGTGTAATATTTGGTTCCACTGCAGTCACCTTGTGTGTCTGACTGTCTGTATGTTATATCCAAGGCGTCTGTATTTATGTGTTTGAGTTGAGCCTTTCCTTTAGCTGAACTCCTTCTAGTTCTGCTCCGATCCAACATTTAAAACAAAACAAATAAATATCTGTCTTTTACACACAAAAACGTAATACAGTCAAATAACTGAAGACTCATTACTTATAATCACCATGGCTTTAGGAAGGAAATCGACGTTCATTTAAGTTGGGTAAGATAGATAGCAGCTTTATCGAGGGAAGTGAGTGTGTTGTGCCTAAGCCAGTGAGGGCTGGCTGCTGCAGTGGCCTTTAGGCAGACAGATGCATGGCAAGATTTTCTTCCAAGCATTCAGGAATTTTGGATTTGAGTATGAATTTGATACATAAAGGTGATTCTAAATATTCTTGTAAGTGCCTAAGAGACCTTTGAAATACCAGTTTTTAACCACTGCTTTCTAATTTGCTATCTGAAATTCAGTCTTTCATTGAAATATGGCACCTTTTTGTCAAAAAAAAGTACAAAAGCTTCAAAGATGTGGATTGACTTGCATCTGGTTCTCACTGTAAGGAATAAGTGTCTTTAAATTGGCTAATAGAGTTCACAGCTGACCTACAGCAACTGAAAAGAACAAAACATGAAAGGAATAGTCTAGAATTGCTAGTGCTAACAACAGCAGAGTGATTAAAAGTGTTTAGAAAGGATTTCTTTCAGAAGTAATGGCCCTTAGAAAATGTTGGCAATTTCCTCCCCCCCCCCCCCCCCCGCCTTTTCCTCCCAGTTCTTAATTTGGGATATCTGTGGGCGAGTAGTAGGTGCCTTTCCTTGTTCGTAGATGGAAGCTCGCTTNCCCTTCCTCCCAGTTCTTAATTTGGGATATCTGTGGGCGAGTAGTAGGTGCCTTTCCTTGTTCGTAGATGGAAGCTTGCTTTGGTGTCTGTTCAATCCAAGATTTAGAGTATGAACATCAATGTGAAGATGATGGTATTAGCCACGGTCGACACAGCATATCTTCATGCTCCAGGAAGATGATCTTAGTGTGTAATATACTGTAAATAAGATAATCTTAGAAAATAATTGGTTTTGAATATCCAAATAATAGAAGCACTGTGTGAAGGACTCATCCTCTTAGCCCAGTGCTCCTGTCTTGCTTGTTGTCCATTTGATGGTAGTGCTGGGCGATTGGTAGGACTGGGATTTGCTGGTGGTGTGGCTGCAGTGCACTCCTCTTGTCCACTGACGCTGGTGGGCTTTTCCTGGATCCAGCAACGTCTTGTTTGAGATGGAAGATAGTCACTGGCTTCTGCGTGTTTCTGCAATGGAATAGGGAGCTATGGCCCTTGCATGTGTTCATCGTGTAGCATTTTAATCATTCTCTAAAAAGATTAATCTAGTAATATTATGTAGCCAGGACCTAAATACATTGTGCCACAGGAAAGTTAAATGTGAGACCAGTCAATTTCATTCTAATGACCTGTTGAGGTATATGTATTGTAAACACCAGCGGGTGGTGTGCACAGTGCTTTGAAGACATGGATTTTTAAGTATTGTACAATAAGGTAGTTTTATTCCTCTCCTCTTGACCAAGGTGTTCAAGAAAAGGTAGTTTGTGTAATGTTGTTTGTGGTCTGTGTTCCTCTCTCATTTCTAACAATATTCAGGTAGGCAGTCAAGGAGTATTAGGTCTCCTGGTTATCCATCAGTAATGCTGATAGGAATTAGAGCACGTTCCCCAATTTAATGTTTCCTAAAGAAGATGAAAACATAATGCAAAAGTTTTTGACATATTTTGAAGTCTTGCATTTGCCAGTCCATGGAGATGGAGTTTTGAATGACTAGGCTGTCATCTGCATCCTCCAGGCTACTGAAGGAGGTTGGAGGTAAAGCTTGTGAAACAGGCAGTGCTGCTGCTGGAATCCCCTGCCCTGGGAGGCTGGTGGGGCTGCAGCTGGAGGACAGAGCTCCTTCTGCCAACAGATCCCTTGCTTATCTGACAGATCCCTTCTCGTATCCGTTGACTGGCTGTAGGAGTGATGCTGTTAACTTGCAGGTGAGTCTGTCCATGTTTGCTTAGATAGCTGCCAATTAAATTATTTTGTGGACTTGTAGGTGAGTCAGTCTGCAGTATGATTTTCTGAAAACAGCGTACATTTTAAAAATTACTTTTCTGGTATTGCGAAAAAATGACTCACTTCATGTTAACACTGTTTCCCTTGCTGAGCAGGCTAAGCAGCATGACAAACTAGTGCAAGCCAAGTTAAAGCTATAGTTAAAGATTTAATTGAATATGTATAAATGTCGGTGCATTAGCTAAAGATAAAGGTCTTAATTCAAAGCTGTGTTGAAGTTACTCAGAAAAGTCTTTAAACAACAACAGTAAAAAATTGAACCATCTGATGTCTTTATCTGCAGTCATGCAGTTATGCACATGTACCATGGTACAAGCTATAAAGCATAGGCCAAAAAAAATACTGTTTTGCTATATCTATACATTTATTACAGTAGCACTAGCTGGTGTACCGTGGTTTTCTGTTGTAGTCTTCCTGTTTTCAGTGAATCTACAAAGCTACAGAGTAATTTAATTGGCAGCTATCTAAGCAAATGTGGGAAGGGTCACCTGCAGGTAAACAGCAACACTCCTACAGCTAGTCAATGGATTTGAGAAGGGATCTGTCGGATCAGATACTTCTGGTAAATTCAGAGGAATTAATTGTGATTTTGTGCTTGTGCTCTTGACTGGTATAGAGTTAACATAATCTCAAAGTACTGCATTACTATAGAGAAAATAATAGTATATATCTGTATTTGAATAATACATGTATTTATGTAAAAACTTCTGTCTAAAATCTCTTGAGTATTTATTTTAATGTACTACAGAGGCAAAACTGTTGAGAGACCTTGAAGGAGGCATCTGGCCTTCCTTTCTCTCAAAACCCACAAGGACTTTATGTCTTAATTTCTGCGGATACATTCTTACTCTCTTGCAGTCTCTTTCTCTAACCTTAGAAGCATTGTTCAAGTGGAGTCTGAAGGTTTTATATATTTATCCAGAATTTCCAAACATCTGCAGCCTGCTCTGAGGAGCAGTTTCAATTGCACTGCTGGTTGTCTGGCAATCTCAAGCGTGCTTGCTGTGAGTATTCAATCAGACTGTACAGCGCATGCCTGGAAACTCCACGTTTCCAGTAAACATTGGATGGAGCTGTGTGTGCATGGTATGCTCTAACAGCCTGAAGCGCTGGACTCGCTGAACCCATAGTACTTTGTGCATAAACACAAATTCTGGGTAGGACTGCTGCGACTCTGCCAAAAATCCCAGATCTTTCTTTGAACAAAGTTTTCCAAGGCCTTCAGTTTTTCCAAGGACTTAGCTTCTACATCTGTGCCTTGGCCATGAAAGAATAGTCTGAAAATTTTTATTTTTTTCTTCCCCCAAGCATACTAAACATTCATCTGCCAAACTCCATCATGAGGTTTTCAAATGCCAAGCATTTTTGGACAGTCTTTCCTAGACAACTGTGTGTTTATATATATGGTGTATACCCACTTGGGTATAAAATAACCTATTATAGTCCATCCCCCATTCTTAATTGTTGAACTCTTTTGTTTGTTTGTTTATTTTCAACAGGCAGAAATACTCAGCATGCTCAGTCACAAAAACATCATTCAGTTCTACGGAGCTGTCATTGAACCTCCAAATTATGGCATAGTTACAGGTAAGGATGTTTTTTTTTTTCTGACTTTTGTCTTGATTCTGTAAAACTCCAGTGTTATAAGGTATTAGCTTTACCCAATTTCAGTGTTTTTCTAATTGTTCTGGCCACCTTTGAAAGTTAGAGTGCTTGGCACCACCTGCCTCAACCTAAATGGGAGTACTGGAGGTAGGAACAAGGCTGGGCGCGTGGCTGGGAGCAGCACAGAGGCAGTTGGAGCCTGAGGCGTTCTTAATGCACAAACTCAGCACTCCTTTAAATAGAAACTTTCATTCTGTTCTGTGAATTGCTTTTCCATTTTAACTGACGTGTGACAGAAGCAGAGGTTTTCATAATATGAAATTCTGGCGAGTTCTGTGAAAAGGGAAGGCTGAGAGTCTGCACACCATGAATTGTGCCTGTATTGAAGATAGGAGAGTCTGCATTGGGAAATTCCCAGCCATGGGAAAAGCTTGAAATAGAGTCAAGGGTTTATTAGACACCATAAGACAACTCCCTTTATTCAATGGAACCTATGTTTCATTCCTTCTGGCATTCCTAGAATTATGCAGAGGTTGGTTTTGTGTTGATTTTTTTCCCTATCATCACTTTAAGCTTCCCTCCCTTATCTTGGGAGTTGGTCCAGATGTAAAATTACATTACAGATAATATAACGTCTCCCATTCTTGTATGGGAGCAACTAGGTAAGATAGCAGTAGAAAACAAACTCAAAGCAAAGAAATCTACAGTCTGCTGAAACAATGTCTGGAGAGCTAAAAACCATGAAAGCCTGGATTAGGAGGCATGTTTTGGCGCATCTGTAACGCTTCAAAGAGTTTGAGGCAAGGAGTAGTCTTTGCATGGGGCACAGTCTAATACCAGTTTGAAACACTGCCATTCAGGTTTTTATTGGTTCTCAGATGGTGGACAAAACCTGTGAAAATTCACTTACTTCTACCTGTCTCTTAGACGTCCGATTATCACAGTAGATGGCAGTGTAATCCGGTGGGAGCACATCTGAGATACAGCACTGTTCAGAGCATGGGGAGCTTTATTACAGGAGTATCAGCCTACTGGAGGTCACAGTGTTGCAACCAGTACTCCAGAGTTGTGTGTGTGTGACCACAGTCTACGCTACTCAGAGGATGCTCTGATCACAGCACCAGGAACTTGAATACCTTCTGGAAGCAATAAAAATATGAGAAAGCTAATAAATAAAGAAATGTAATTTAACTGTAACTTATAAGTGTAATAAGTATAAACCAGCAAGCAGAGTAACAAAGGAGATGAGATGTGTAATCAACAGCTCAGGATGATGTTTGGATCAGGGAGTCCTCAGTTTGATCTCACAAAAGGTCAGCGTTCAGAGGACATTTGACCTGCTTGCCAGTCACAGGACAGACAGCAGCTGAAGTAGTTCATTATGTCATTGGGAATGGGGACTCTTTAACCATCTGTGACAAGGAGACTGTGCTGTGTAGTCCAACCACTTTGTTACTTGGGGAGCTCTGATTCCACCCTGGCTAAAGAAAAAAAGCTTTTTTTAATAAACTGCGTTGGTTCTCCCTGCAGCTTCCAATGAACCTGGAGTCCTGTGGGTTGAAAGGGAAGCGAGGCTCTATTTCCCCACACCATTTTCAAATGAGAGAATGGCTACCGAGGAAAGAAATGTTAATTGCACTTGAATTATCTCTCAGAGGGATTTTCACTCTGTGATGTTCTGGATGGCCTTCAGTGTTGCAGACTTAATCCTGTCTTTAGTCAGAGATCCATTTCTTATGAGGGGAAATCCCAAACTAGAAGAAATTCTGAGAAACTAATGTTTCTTCAGAGCGATGGAGATGAGGGCGTTCAGCCAAGCATTGACATGTTGGGAGCATTAGCTGCACTTAAAGTTTTATGTGGGATTGTCAATGAGTTCTCTGAGAAAGGCTACATTTGCAGGCAAAACACGTTTCCCTGCTGGGGTGTTTGTCAGTGTTGTAACTGATCATCCTGCCCGGCAAGCTGCTAACATGGATCACATCATTCTAGATGTCACTGGCTGTCTCTCTCAACAGCGGTCTCTATGCCTATCTTTCAGATCTGTTTTTGACCATAGCTGCCTCCTCCCCAAAGGTTCTCAGAGCTTGTGCCCCTTGGCTGCACAGAAGTATGGTGTATCCCACAGCCCATCACAGGGCCCATCCAGTCAGGCACTCAGTGCTTTTCTTTCTAAAGCAGATACCTCTTTTCCATTATTGACAGAAAATGGTCCTTGTGACACAATTTCCAAATCCATAAGCTCCTGGTAGAAACCTGTGGCACAATAAATACATAGAAGAAATACTAAAGTATCGAGCTTTGTTGCTTGATGCTTGCTTGCCTCCATTCACACAGAGCAGCAAAGGGCTTGGGGAGCTGAGTTGTCCCTGACCCTGGTGGATCAAATTATGCATTGTGAAGGCATGCAAAGCGTGCAGCCAACCTATTCCTGAAGAATCCATTTATAAGACAGATAATGACATCATGGGTAAAAAAAGCTTATGTTTTAATTGAGGAAATGTGCAGGTCAGCAGCTTATTCCTCTTGTGGTGACATCAGAAGCAATGCTTCTGTCTCCTGCAGAGGCTCCTTTCAGCGGGAGGTCCTGCAGTAATGATCCAAAACTAACTTGCCACTGGAGTGTTTACTTTCAAGGGACTTCCTATTTTCTCCCTCTTTCCTTTCATTTAGCACTGGAATCTTTTCATATGGCTATCACATTCTAGGCTGCAGATTCAGTCTCATCCCAGAGTTTCCTTCCCCACTCAGGCAATCTCCCCGTGGTTTTGATTTCCTTGATGAGGAGCAATGTTTACTTTTTATGCATTTAGTCTATCACGAATCATTCACTAATTATTATTATTAACAACAATTCGGATATATTTGATATAATCTTAGAGGGAATGATTTTGTGGCTGCCTTGAAATGGCTGAAATTAAGCATTTCAGTTGCATACCAGCTGGTTTGCCATCTTAAGTATGGAGATTTTGGGAGTCTTGTAAGTACATTTTAAATTCTGCCCGAAAAGCACGCTGAATAGCCTTGGGAGAGAGAGACAACTCTCTCCCAAGCCTTCAAGAAGGCTTGAAGTTGCTTCTTGCATCCCTGTGGTCTTTGTGCTACTTGGGCTACACTGGGTGGCATGTGCCCAGTCTGTCCTGGCAACCAGATAGAAGAAAATGTATCAGCTGTTTCAACTCACAAACCTCCTGTTGTGTTTTCAGTGAGGTATGAATGAGTACAAAATAAGCATAAAACTTACTTAATAAATACTTAGCAGAGGAGCTGCAGCCTTTAGACTGCTGAACATGACCTGCAGCACATGGAAACCTGGCCTTCTTACCTTAGGGTTAGACCTCTAGTTTCGTCCTTCCATTTTTTCATGATCTGCTACTAGAAAATTTTCATTTTCCTTTCTACTTGCAAACCCTTTTTTCTAACAGAACACTGTATATTTAACATCTGGTTTTACTTTCAAAAAAATTTAAAATAAATATCCTTTGCTATGGGGCAGCCTGTTCTGGTGGTGAGACACTGGAACAGGTTCCCCAGAGAAGCTGTGGGTGCTCCTTTCCTGGAAGTGTTCAAGACCAGGCTGGATGGGGCTTTGAGCAACCTGGTCTAGTGGGAGGTGTCCCTGCCCATAGCAGGGGGGTTGGAACTTGATGAGCTTTAAGGTCACTTCCAACTCCAACCATTCTATGATCACTTATACTAAGTACTGCTCACTAGTGGGGAATATTCTTCGTCTTTGGAAGCAGTACCACCGAACTATCTGTTAGCTGCTTTTCTGATCAGGAGCATCAAATTCACTGTTTAAATATGTAAGAATTGCAAGTTATATAAAAATGGCGCTGTGGAGGTTTCAGTTGTCTCCAGTTTCACACCTAAATGTGTGTTGGTGTAACGAACTTGTTATTCCAGCTCTCAGCCCCGTGAGCTCTGACAGTCGGACTGGATTCCATCTGCCACACTTGCAAACACCAGCGGGCCAAAAAAGCTCTTGTTTGTATCTGTATAATCCTGCTGTGGATTTCTGCAGGTGTAGTTGGGAGAAGTTAAGAAAAAGGTTTGTTGATCCTGAACAAGGAGCATCCAGAATCTTTTGCTCTGGAATTTGAACTGCTTTGCCTGAGCTTTCTTGATACCAGACCTTTCTAATGTCTTTTCATTTTAATGCCTGTTGTTATGTTTGATTTTACTTACAGATTGAACTACCGTCCTCCTACTACACTACTAATAATATTAGCTGCTGAACCCAAATTCTTTGTCATTAAGCCAGAGGCTGAATGCTTTCTGGAACTGGCAGAGTTTCCACATTCAAATGTTCTTTCAGTTTAGGTGCAGTGTTCAAAAATGTCATATGAGTTTGTTTGTTGTTGTTTTCTAACAGAGTATGCTTCTGCTGGCTCACTGTTTGATTACATTAATAGTAACAAAAGTGAAGAGATGGATATGGATCATATCATGACCTGGGCAACTGACATAGCTAAAGGTAAGAAAGATGAGTTGGTGCATTACTGTCCTACACAGCCAGCAAAGTCTACAGCTGGAAATGCTTTCCCTATGAAGTTGGGGAAGCCTGCCTATACTTCCTTATTCAAATTGTGAACACCCCCCACCACCCTACCCCACCCCCCCAAAAAAAACCCCAACAAAACCAAACAAAACCTCCCAAACATAAAAAAAAGTAAACCCCATTCACTGTGCTTTCTAATAGGTTACTTGCTTGTTATGAATCCAAAATAATTTCTGGAGTGAAAATGGCTTCTGTGAGCCAGTTTTACTTTGGGTTTACCCCTAAGTCCCCAGAAGATAATTTTGCTGATGTAGAGTAATTATGAGGTAAAGTGCATAATTATCCTTACATTTGATTTGAATTGGGACATTTAAGGAAGCTAAGGGGTTATTCTCAGCAAACATACTGAAATTCTTCATATAATAATGGAGAACAAGCTGTTTTGTCCTCTGTGTTCTCTGTAACCACACAAGAATAGTGTAAACTAATGAATGAACAGTATGCCAGCTTATAATGAGGACAACTAATGGGAACCAGAAAACATAAAATCATAGAATCATCTAGGTTGGAAGGGACCTTCAGGATCATTGATGACCATGCTCAGCCTGCTTAACTAGATTGTTGTTTTTTGTTGTTTTGTGTAGGAATGCACTATTTACACATGGAAGCTCCAGTCAAAGTAATCCACAGGGATCTGAAATCCAGGAATGGTAAAGTAGCAAAACACTGACATGCTCTGCATTTGCTGTTACCTGTTAATTAGCCTTTAATTTAGCCTTTAAATCTGTACCTGAGCTTTATGAACATGCAGAACTAACTGACACCTTGGCTGTCATCAAGCTGCGCTGGGAGCTGTTGAAGCACAGAAGAGCCTGTTCCCTCCTCCCCATCCCGAGCCTGTCTGAGCTTTGTTATGGCCCCTGGCATCATTAGAGCACTGTGAAACGCTCTTTCAAGTTGTGTCTTGCTAACCATGATTGTACCCATCTTATCATGTCAGACATTGCCTGGACACTCCTCGCTTCCTTTTTCTATTTGGAAAGGTTGAGTACCAGGAAAGGCTGGCAGACACCAGACACAATAGACTGGATAAGGCCTATTATTTCTTATCTGAAAATCTTGTATTTACTGTGGCCTGTTTTGAGGTTTGACAGATATTCATGCTTTTGAGTAATGTGCACTCAGTATCGAGCTGCACTGGTTAGTCTGTACTTGGCAGTTGACGACCATTTGCAAAATTTGCTGAATGTTGCCTTTTAACTGGAACTTTTACTACTAGTAGTGGGATAGGAGGGACACAGATTTTAATAATGTGCACAGGGAGATAATAGTCAAGAAAAGTCTAGATCTCGCCTCCATTCTATATTTTCTCTTTTTTTTTTTTAAAGAATCTTTCAGAGGACTTCTTGTTAAGCCTAACTACATTGGGGAGAATGGAGTTTATCTGTATTTTAGCTATAGTTATGTTCCTGTCTTTGAACTCAGTAAGGCCTGAAAGGTTTTGCATTTGTTCAGAGGCTTGCAGGTATTCAACAGATGTTCTCTAAAGCTTCACAAAGAAATCAGGATATTCGTTCATGTATGCATGTTCAGGTGCTGGCTCACTGTAGGATCATTTTTCTTGATAAAATGCAGTCTTTTGCTGTGAAAATGTATTGTGTTTATTTTTAATAGCATTCTTGTAACCTATTGCTTTCTCATTTTCAGTTGTTATAGCTGCTGATGGTGTGTTAAAGGTATGAACACTTTTATTATTTATAGAGAGCTGCTGCTGATTGATTTGATGTTTTGATGCCTAATGAATGAGATTGATACTCTAATATCTGTTTATTTTTTATTTATTTTTGTCAGATCTGTGATTTTGGTGCCTCAAGGTTTCACTCCCATACAACACACATGTCATTAGTGGGCACTTTTCCGTGGATGGCCCCAGAAGTTATCCAGAGTCTCCCAGTGTCTGAAACATGTGACACGTACTCATATGGAGTGGTGAGTGCCTCTCATGTCCCTATGTGTGGTAGCAGATCTCTAGTGTGACAGAATTCGCGCGATGAAAGAACAATTCTAAACAAGGACAACAAAAAAAAATCACACTTTATTTCAAGACTGACCCATAATTTATAACTACATGCTTGAAGATGATAGCAAGAACAGTGTCTTGCATGTTTAGTAAGATCCTTATCTGATTAGATTAGCAGCATGCCGGTGTGGGAAGCGCATGCTTTACCACAAGTATTCAGTGTACGTCTGAAGGCTTGCAGGAGCCCCTGAACAATCTGCATCATGAATCTCTGCTTGTGTTTTTTAGCAGAACAGAAGAGATAAAGGTTGCGTTGCAATAGGTGTGTAACAGGATGAATTAATTAGGATTCCACTTTCCATAAAATGGAGTGTCACTGATTATATATTAAAAAGTAAGCCACTTCTCCATGCTTAATTGTTTAAAAGACCCTGCTATCATTAGCTGTGAGAACAGAGACTGTACCTCTTGTGGAGGTAGAGCCCCCATCTGAAAATATAGCAAAGGCCAGCATGGTTTTTCCGTTTTTCTGAAGGGGGAACAATGAATTATAGTTCATCACAATCTCAGATTTACAGGTACCGTGATGTGCATTATTTCATTCTGGCCACATTTAAACTCTACTTTGGTTTTGCTTTGCAGTACAAAATAGGCTAGAAATAGCCAGTTGTCTGCCTAGCCCTGTAACCTTTCTCTGACAGAGAACAGTAATTGAATACTTTGGGGAAAAAAGGAAAGGAAGTGGGGTTGTAGTTTCCATGCATATCTGTGTATTAATTGTTTTTGGGTTTGAATTCAGTGGTGGGTAGCAGAATGAGGGCTTCCTTCAGTACCTGTCAAGTATTGCCTCTTTCTCTTAGAGGGATGGGAGGAGATAGATGTGAGGGAGGCACTATGGTTTTAAGCTAGTACCTATGGCAATACTAAGCTGATGTCCCAGCGGAAGATGACTTAAACTTTTTGTCAAACAGTTGTTTATAGTGGAAATAATATATGAGATGATGTGGCGTCGCTTACAAATTAAAGGTTGAAGGTTTGCAAGAAGGAAGAAAAAGCCTATATTGGCAGACTCAAAATCCTCACTTGCTTAACTGAACTAGGTCACAAACAGTAAGAGAACATAAGCTAACAAATGTAAATGTTAATGTAAACTGTTACTGGAAGCAATCACATATTATCCACTGAAGGGAAACATTCCAGTTTCAAAACAAAGCAAAAATGTCAGAGCAGAAATTCCAAACATGGTCTTATAGCTCAAACTGCTCACATAGTCATCTTGGTGCGAATTGACTTAAGTAATGTTCTAGAAGTGGGAGAAAGTAAGAAATTGCTTAATATCTTATCATGTCAAGTATTACCGGAGCCTTGGGAACAGCATGTCGCACATGGTTTATTTTTCCTCGTCCAAAAAGTAAAGCTCCTTTGGCAATTCTGTGTTTGGAGGCAAAACTCAACTACCCTCCGTATGAAAATAGTTCAGTGTTACTAGAATATTTTAATGTGGTTACGGGTGTATACTGCTACTTTAGTATGCCTCAGAATATTTGACCCACATTTTTTAATATATATTTTTTGAACTAATGTGTCCTACTGTGGGTAGAAGCTTATGAATTCATAAGCACTTAGGAATGAATTTGTCTTTTTATAGCTCCAGTCTTGGAAAACCATAATTTTCAGAGGAGTTGCAGGGGTAGAAATGAAGAATGGCAGTGGCCCAAGTTATCTGTTGATGAAATTACTGACATAATGGGGTTATACCAGCAAGAAATTGTCCGAATATAACATTGAAGGTTGGAGTCTCCCTGTAATAACTGTTAGACTATTAGAGAATTAGCTAGGAGGCTGAAAACAAAAAATCTTAGAAAGGGTATTTTTGTCTTTTCAAGTGATTATCATCTATAAAAACAAAATTTGAAGAATCCCTTTTCAAAGTGTAACACTTGCCAGCAGCTTTTGTGCTAGAGAGACAAATCTGCTTTTCTTCAGTTAAAGTCGTGTTAACAAAGAACAGAATCCTTTCAAATGTAAACTAGGAAGATGCTAGGAATAGATATTCTGTTTGATTCTGTTTGCAATATTTGTCGTCTTCCCCATGGTTTTCTTTAATTTCTTTTATGCTATTTTTTTTTTCTGCCAACCAGTCTGTGATTTTAAATATTCTGCTTAAGGTGTGCGAGAGCTTTTTTCTACGAAGTGTCAAAGTCTTTTTGCAACCTTATAGGTCTGAGCTGCTCCTCAGCTGAAGTGAATTTTCCTCTTTGTGACCAGCTGCATGCATGTAAAGCTAAAGTTATATTAGTTTGTCCTGCCCTTTGTGGATGGTTAAACAGATCTGTATATTCTCTTTGAGATATATGGTAACTAATTTATAATACTGCCATGAAATGCTAAAGCTAAATGTTCCAGGAGACATTACAACACAAAGCTGGATCTTGCACTTTCCTTCAGCAATGCTGTGATTCTCTTTTCTAATCCATTTCCAAATCTATACTCTAAAACAGATACCAAGTTACAAGTGATCAACCCAGAAATTGAATCGCATGTCATTGTGTGGATTGCTTAAAAATGATTCCTTGCTTCTCTTCCAGCTATGAAAGTGTATGTGGAATGACAATGTTCACTCTAAAAGCTGTTTTGAAGTCATGAAGATATATGCTCGGAATATCTTATCGTGTCTGTAGTGCACTGCAGTGTGTGTGTCTCAGTATAAATGTGTTCGATTGTACAAAGCTTATGTGATTTGGCTGAATTATTTTAACACAAGAACAAAAAAGTGTAACCATTAATTGGCTATTGGTAGCATAGAGACTCCCGTTAAATGTAGCAGCTGTTACACTCCTAGCAATAATTCATACATTGCTTTAGCTATGAGAACATACGTTATTTATAGAGAGAATGTTGGCCAGCTCCAGGGGTTATCCCTTGCTCTTTTTGAAAAAAATTACGAGATCTTTAACTTCCATTTGGATCAATGCAGAGAAGACTGACCTAATTTTCATGCCTAATGGCAATACCTCTAAGAGTGCACCATTTTCTGCTCATGCTGGACTGCTACTGGCTCCTGACCTGCATCTGTGAACACTTCCCTACCAAGAGAAAACACTTCTTTTTTTCAGTGAAAGATGTTCAGAGTGTTTGCTTTTTCTCAAATTACTCATTTGGATGTTCCCTATCCTATATGGCACTTTGAATCTTTGTTGGCTTCGCACTGGTGTGGGAATGTGGGGGTTTTGGTTTTTTTTTTCCCCTTTTGGTTGTTGTCACATAGTTGAGAAGATAAGAATTGAAACGCACAGCTGAGCTGACAGAAGTGTGTGTGCGTTTTCTGGAGACCATATAATTCTTAGTCTCAGCTTCATGCACAGGATGAACATTCGTACATTTGTCTCTCCTTTCAGTTCTCTGTGGGCAAAAAAGAGCTCACCATCTCTAGAGGCCACAGCTTACAAACCACCACATTAAATGATCTTGCCTTGTTTTCCATCATTGTGTCTAGCTTGGCTGTGTCTCTGTGAGCATCTGCTGTCTGTCATCACAGAGATGTGAGGTGATCAGGAAAGCAGGTGATCCTCACCATCAGAGATGGGAGGGGAAGTGAACCATGTCAGTATCAATTAAATTACAGCACAAATGGAAGATAGATTGATTTCCATATGAGGTGAGCTGGGGAACCAGTTCTGAACATGAACGTAGTGTACCTTGCAATAAAGAGGTCAGAGTAAGTCAGGTTGAGGTGCTTTTTCTGGTGCTGAATGACTCTGGAGACAGGAAGAGACAAATGGGAATGCAGAAGATACCCATTTGCTGCTTTTTAAAAGACTGATAATGCAATCATTCACCTTAGCTGATGACTCAGGGTAGGTAATTCATGAGATGGGGTTGAAGCTCCTATAAAACTGGAGACAGAGACACGTCACCATTGGAAGGAAAGTCTTTATCTACACCATTGGCCTGAATATGACATTTGCATTTTGTTACATTTTCTAAACCTGTGTAAATACAAGGATTTCTGATAACCCCCTTTTGCATCTTTTACTTTCTTCTACTATTAGTAAAAAATAAGTCATTGACAAAAATTCTTCATATTGTGTCTGATTACTGTTTTTCTTTTGAACTTGAAGTGTTTGAAGCTAGCAGTGTTGGTTTAGAAAGGCAGCTACCCTTACAGGCAGTGGATATAAACATTATAAAGGTGTCATGATAAAGGAATTCAGTGCAAAATGTTCTGCACAAACTTACGTGCATGAATGAAACGAGACATCTCTTACAATTCAGTCTTCTGAAAGAAAGGTAGCAGAGCAATAGAGTTTTCTTGCTCAAGGCTCCTGGAGACATTTAACATGTGTTCCATTTTGGTCTTTACTTGGAAGATGTGTTTAGATACTACTTTATCTGATGTGCAAAGGAGTTTCTTCTCTGTGTTTTCCTGGTGCAGCCGTACAGATGAGGTGGTTCTACAAGGCTGTTCAACTGCATGTTTGATTTGGTCCAGGGGCTTTTGTTTACACCTGGCTGTTTTGTATGCTGCTTTGTTCTCTGAAGTACATGGATCTGCTAAATCATTTCCTTCTCTCACAGTTAAATTTCTTTCTCTACCAGTGGAGAGGTGATAATTGGAATTACAAATTGAGGTGCCTTTTTTTTTTCTCTTCTAAAAGGAATGAATTGAAGCAAACAGGAGAGTTGAATACCGCTATGATAGCTTTCCCCATGTATTTCTCATTGTCAGGAAAACCATCCTTGTACTTATTTTTCCAAGATACCCTTACCTTTACTAATCAGTCTTCTGACTCAAGCAGAATTATTCAAATAGATCTATTGATGGAGTACCCTGTTCACTTGATTAAAGGCCCAACTCTGCTTCAATGCATTTTTTTTCTGCTTGAGCAGCATCTGCCAATATTCTCGCATTTTCTATCTAATTACCTTCATAGCTGGCCAGAATCCATTCAAAATGATGTAGCTGGAATAAGTCTGGGTACTAACTCAGATAGTGAGGGGTTCTTAATGCATTTGGTCAGATCCTACATAAATGATGTCTTTTTTGTTGATATGCTGGGTATATGAGCAGAAGGAAAAGTTTGGATGTATATATTTTTAACAAGATATGTATATGAAGGTTCTGATTAAAAAACAACAAAAAAGGGACATATACAAAGCTACAAAGTGCTTGTTAATTTGGTTGAACTCCCATATGTAGTCCCAATAGCAGAAAAGCAGGTTGGATTCATTGACTTGAAGCCTTTTGGTGATGCCATACTCTCTTCTACAGAGTAGCTTGGATTCTTGAGTATTGTGTTACCAGAATGCTAAAAGCACACAAAATTAGGAGTTCTTTCTATATCGAAGGATAGTACATCTATAAGATATCCAGGAGAACAGAGTAATTTTCTATATGCTGTATAGTGTTTAGTTTAACATAATCACATACTTGGAGATAAACAATTACAATTTTGCTTGAAAAATTGTATTTAATATTTTCATAGGCATATCATAGGAGTAAAATAGCTTTTGGATCATATTCTGACTACTGGGAAGCAATGGTTGCAATCATATAGAAATATTTTTAAACGCAAAATGACTACAAAGCATAGATGTGTCTAGTTGGGGCTGAAGAGAGGAGTTCATTGTCTTCCCAAGTCTCTACTGCCAAATGTGAACTTTATAGTGTACAAAGAAAGTAAAAAGCATTTTCCATGGCTGTCATAAAATTGCAGGCATTAGACCCCACACACCGCAGTTTTTCATCTGGGCTTTTCTGTAGAGGAAAAAGCAGAAACATTCAAATTAATTTAGTGAGAGGATCTTGCACACAAACACTGGTCCAAGTTCCTGCAAATGGAAAATGGTTGCCTGATAATTGGATACAGAATAGGGCTGTATCAAGGTTTAATAATGTATTTAAAATACAAAGTACAGAAATAAAAATTCTTTTCTTTTTTTCTGTTCCAGGTTCTCTGGGAGATGCTAACAAGGGAGGTCCCCTTTAAAGGCTTGGAAGGATTACAAGTAGCTTGGCTTGTAGTGGAAAAAAACGAGGTAAGACTACGTTTCTACATTCAGGTACATAGATCAGAAAACAGTATTGGGGTTTTGCAAAAGACTTTTTCATCTTCTTCAAATTGAAAGTAAGTTCACGCGTATGGAAAGATTAGCAGTAGGAGCTAACACAAAGGGTCAAAGTGATGTTATTCCTCATGAATGGACCCTTTACATCTAATTGTTGCAGCTTCACGTCGTGATGCTGTAGATCAAAAATTGTACAAGTACTGTACTAGTTTCTCAGTCTCAATTGTAAAACCTAGGGGTTTGTTCTTAGTGATGAAAGAAGCCATTGCGTCCAAGGTAGGGGAACAGTTTAACTCCATCTCCTGCGTTTAGGACATCTTTTTACTGGCCGGGAGTTGATATATCTGTAAGAGACCTTCAGCTACTTCAACTTAACTCTCCCAGCAGGAGTCACTATAGTACAAGAAACTGCCGCTTAGATGAAAATTTCAAAAATAAAAGAAGAAAAAATAGTTTTAAAAAAAGAGAGAAATTACAGTTTTGCCACCTACGTTCAACACTACATTGAAGATGAGCTCCTCACTGGTATCGGTAAGGCTGTGGCATAGCTGCAAGCCTCCTCATGCAGAGTCTTTCCATTTCAAAAGCACTTCAGTGGTGTAAACACCGTTTGTACAGTGTCCCCAGCCTCGCTTTTCTTCTTCTCACAAATTGAGGCTTTCAGTTAGTTGGACATGTGAGCGTATATCTGAACGCATAGTCCCTTGATATCAAAGACAGTAACTACATTTAAAAAACATTTAAAGTTGTGACTGTACCACACACAGACAAGCATGGAAATCCTCCACAAAGATGAAACCTCCTCTATCTAGACACAGCGGAAGCTTGGGAAACATTACAATGGCGAGGCAGTGGCTGTACAATACAGATTCCTATTATTCTACATAAACTGTTTCTCAAAATGTTTCAGAGTTAAACAGAGGAGTTAGGTTTCCTCCTCTTAGTTTAATATTTTTTGTTGGTGGTTTTTTTTCCCCTTTCTTTTTTTTTCTTCTATTTGAGGACTGGATTAATTCCAGTAAATGATACTGTGATATACCAATTAGCTGGAAATGCTACACTAACAGTGTGAAGATTATGAGTGTGGTCTTCTACGGCGTTTATCAGAGCAGGAGGCACAAAGAGACTCTTTCTTCTTGTTTAGGGAAAACCTCATACATCATTTTGAAAGACTGAACCAAAAAGCCTTCCATCAACAGTATTTCTTTCCTATGCCTACGACGTGCAGTTTTATGTAAGGGCTACAGAGTTGCATTGAGAATGTCGTAAAGAGATGTAGTCATACAATGAAAGACAGCAGAGGGTACAGCACACATTTCTCTACAGTTTCCAGAGCAAGGAACTGTGTAAAATGCAGTATGAACAAAATGTGGACATGACAACTATTTTACTCATGGCTGAAGAAACCTCAGGGGTGACATTTTCATAGCCAGCTGTTTGTCTGCCAGGTATCACTAGCCTGTTGCTACCATCTTCTTTGGAAGGGTGCTAGGGAGCTTAGAGGGCATTAATACTTGCTTATATGGATTTTATTTTTTCTGGCCATGACTTAGGGAACATGCCCAGCATAAACCTTGTAAAAGTCAGCTTGTGCTACTTTTCTTCATAGTTTCTGTCCCAAAGCAAGTGTGAGGGTCAGGTTCTGCTCTCAGTTCAATCTGTTGACATCAGTGGGGTTGCCTGGTTCCAGTTCACAACAGAGTTGAATTGCTGTTGAGCCAGTCCTTCATTTTTTGCACTCCAAGTCTCTTGTTAAAATCAGTGTGGGACTGAAGCCAAAGCATAATTGCATAGGGTGAAAAATCCCCCTTTGCAAAGCCTGAGCCCAACGAATGAAGTGGATTTTAATGATTCTGTATGGGTCTTTTTCGACTCTTTGCATAATTTCACAGTGTTATTTTTATTCTGGTAGAGTTTCTATGTAATTATATATTTTTTTTTAATCGAGAAAAGAAAAACATGAGAGTTCAGATTATGTGAGGCATGATCTCATAATAAATTACCACTGAGAAACGTCATCTTTATTATAATACGACACTTCTGGAACCTGCTAGCTCTCTATTACAGGACAGATAACATTCTGCACAAGTGAGACACGTATAAATGGTGATTGCAACTGATGTTCCACCTCCTGGAACAGTGAGGGTTACGGGCAAATACTGTAGCAAGACTAGCCAGTGTATTTTTAGGCTAATGACTCAACCGGAGATCAAGCACCAGTACAGTTTGTTTATGCATTGTACAAATTTCTCGTGTATTTCTTGCACAGAAAGCTTTGCACCTTAAGGTATTACATTATTTTAATAATTGTACTCCTGCAGTGCCCTGGCTCTGTATGTCACGTTTCCAGTTTTCATGGTGTTCAAATGCTTGTGCAGCAGAATTTGTTAACTCTTACTTTGGCTGCTGTTGCTTGTAAGGCTTGGCAGGTCATGTTGCAGTAATATAATGGTACAATTTGACATAACTTGCTCCATTTTGCAGTTCGATCTGAAATGCCAAAAGTAGGACAGAACAAAGGGTCTTCCTGGCAGGTTGGTCTAAACAGGACTGTAATATCTGGTTCTCACCTGTTACAAGACAGGGAACCCTTTTTACAGCTTAACCTCTCTTATCTTTGGACCCATTTTTACTGAGGAACTGGTTTTTATGTACAATTTTTTTTTTTAATTTAGTATGAAACATCTGAAGTCTGTTAACTGCCTTAGTGAGAGCAGAGGCATCTCCTTATATGTGTAATGTTGTTGGGATGCACAACATTAATCTTAACTGGAAAGGCTTCAGTATCTGGGGGGGGGTGTATATGAGAATGGATTTGCTTTTAGGCTTTCCAGTGTGGAGGCAGAGTCTTTAAACTAAAAGTTCTCTGAAACTGGGAATTGAGGGAATCTTTTCATCGTTTAAAACTCAGTAAAGGAAACCAAACAAGCTTCAAACTAATTCTCTGTAGTTAGTGGTCCTGGCTATAACCAGCAACTCCTTGTCTTCAGTCATCAGGAAATATTTATATGAGTTCACTGTGCTCTGTGAGTGCTTTCTGAGATCTGCGTGGCCTCATTAATCCTTCTGACCACAGGCTCATGAAATGTCTCTTGTGTCATGTAGAGCTTCACTTAACTCTTTATAACTCACTTAATGTAATCTATATTTCAGCCATTTGTTATTTAAAGTAGTATTGTAGTAGTATATAGCTGGATCATCTGTGTGGGAGAAAGGTATAACATACAGCCTGCCTTAATTCCTATCTTGACAAGCATCTTAGAATACCATGCAGTGCAGTAACCTCCATAGACTATTACATTTTATTATTAGAAGTTGTTTGACCTCATTTTCACTACCTTGTCTCCAAGCTTTGTTAAGCAACTCCATTTGTGCATTTGTTCCATTCCTATTTTTATAGGTCTATTAATTTGTACATCTTGCTAGTGTTAGTAATTTTTATTTTTTCTTTTAATACATCAATACTTAGTTTTTACACTGCAATTAAAAGAAAGAAGAGTGTGGTTTACTTCTTTTAATGTGTTACTCTTATATTAGTCTTTATCTATTAGTAGCAGCTTAAAGGGAAATGCTTCCAATAACCAGTACATTCTTTCTCCCTCAGAGATTAACCATTCCGAGCAGTTGTCCCACAAGTTTTGCAGAACTGATGCACCAATGTTGGGATGCTGATTCAAAGGTAATTTAATTTGTGTTTGATTTCCACACCACCGCTACCTGCCTTGTTTGGCTAACTGTGTTAGTGTTTCTTTGGGGGACAAGACCCAGCTTACACCATTGCTGCATGCATGTAGACACATTTCTTCACAAAGATAGCCCAGGCTGTCTTTCTAAAATATGTTTACATATTTATACCTAAATGTCTCTCTCTCCCTTTTAATCAAGAGTTACTATACTGCTAACTTATCTGTCTACTAAAGATGATGCCTGTAAATAGGGTGAGGTGGCAAGAATGTAGCCATTTTGGAGCAAGTGAAAAATTGTTCTTGTCTATTTTCTTTCAGTAGTTAATCTTTCTTGGATGTATGTGAGCATCACATGTGAAATATCTTATTTCAGGGTCCAGCTTTAATGCCTTCCTTGTGTTGAAAACACGTAAAGAATAAGTTAATCCATAAAATGTGGGTAGGAACGGCAGCAACACATTCTAAATTAACATTAAACTTTTCCTGATCTTTCCTCTTAGGGCTTTGAATGATGAGCTTTATAATTATTATATTGTAATAATATAATAATAGAAGTACTGCAATATGCTGTTTAACCATGAAGACAGGATAAAAATGCAAGTTAGAGTTGTGACTGTTACTCTGCCCCTATGAGAATAAACTAAAAAGAAAATTAAAGAGAGTGTTTACTCAGTGAAGGGTTTTGTAAGATTGCGGGAGTTGCCTTTGAGTTGACTTTGCTACCGTCATGTTGTACTAGATTTATTACCAATTAATAGCATCCATTTCCTTTGCCTATGAAGGTATTTGAGAGAGGGAAGGGTAGATAAGGAAAGGAAATCATGCACTGATTCTCACGCCAAGGCACCAGCAAGAACTCCATTCCTTTAAACTCAGAAGGTTAGCTACTACTTCAGAGATAATGTGATTAGTCCCAAGGTGAATTATAGCACTTAGGTGCTCTAAAGCTAGGGCTTGTTATCACCAGAGAGTAGCCATAGAAGAGCAATATGAGAAAGGAGATTTCCCTTCTTGGTTTTCTTTTTTTAAGCAAGGAGTTGCTTTCCTACAGAATGGATCCGGAAGCCTGAGATCCATCATCAGTGTGTGGTTTCCACATGAACACTGATTTAAATGCCATTGCCAATATCTCTCACTTTATCGTCTCCACAGAAATGAGGGGAGAAAAATGCTCTGAGACTTTGAATATACAAGTAGACTGTTAAGTTCTAGGTCAGTAATTATTGAAGAGCACTTTCCGGTGGTAATTAGGTATCTTTTATTGCTACTGCCGAGCAGTAGCATCACTACTAAATCCCACAGAGTAAGAATTATTGGAGCTTCTTTTCTGTAATTGCAGCACATACTAGCTCAGCTCTCTCTCTGGCTGTGTGAGTGTCCAGAAGGCTGTTGCTGTTTTTCACGGAGAGGGAGGGATTTGCATGCTGTAAAAGAAGGATGCCCGACCATCAGGCTGAGTTCTCTCTGCATGAGCAATTCACCTGGGTTTGGGCTGGTTCCTGGGAGCCTTGTTGCCCGGGGCATCTCTGATCTGTGCAAAGAGTGTATCTCAGGTTAGATGGGTTTTTCTGACAGTCTCCCCTTTGCTACTTTTTTCATGCAGCTTCTCTTCCATTAAGCAATTATAAATGCTTTGTTCACATGACTGAAACGGAGTAATCTCTGGTCACGGTTTGGGCATGTGACTGACTTGGTCACGTGTTGAGAAAGGATTGCTACTTACAGCTCTCAAAATGCCTTGATAAAAGGCTGTGTGGCCCGCATGAGCCAAAAGATGGAGCACACTCCTCTAAAATACTGCTCTGTGTAACGTTCTCTTTTTGCCAAGAGATTAGCTTTAGAAAATCAGACAGTAGATGCATGAACAAGTTACTGAAGGTCAAGTGGGGGTGAGCATGAGGATGTTGGCTGCTCAAAAGCAATTGCTAATGTGCATACTTTCAGCCCACAGAAAGCACGAGGTATCCTTATGTGGCTTACCCCTGAGAAAAGAGGGATGTGCATTCACTGTGGGGCTAAGGAATACACTTGGAGAGCTGCTGCAAGGGAGCTGGGCTGTCAGACACTGCTCACACCATAAATTCCACATGAGAATGGACAGAGTTATTAACTTTGCTTTGAATTCTTAAGAATTTCTTCGTACATGGAGAAAAATGTCTGTTGTGCATTGCTCCACGTGATATTTGTAATTGTAGTCTTTATAAAGTTTAAGCTGTGCTAGCTGAAACAAACAGTCCCTACTGGGTTCAAAGCATTTTACAAAAATGTTCATTACTAATTATTTTAAGTTAGTAATTATGAAAGAACAATATGTGTGTAAACTAAGTCTCTTAAATAACTACTTCCACATGTTAAAATCCCTACCAAACAAGCTGCTTTTGCTTGGGTACTGGATAATTGTACAAACACAAGGTTGCTCATCACTGATGCCTTTGTTTACTGGGGATACTTGCTTTTGAAACACGGGTGAGTGTTTCTTTCTCATTTCATCTGTTCCTTCAGTTTATCCCCACTTTAACATCAAAGATACTTAAAAATTACTGCATATTTTAGTGGAAATCAGAAACCTGGGAACAGTGAAGCAGTAAGAAAGGAAAACCATATGGATTAAATATCCTGGTTTTATCTAGACCTGTTTAGTAAGAAATACTGAGTGGAAGGAAACAGTAAAAACATTAGCCAGAATTATTTCTAGAGGGACATATATTTTAAAGATTTTTGTATGAGACATCACAGATATAAAGGGAAACAATTTTCAAAGGCGACTCATGCCTTGATATTTTAAGAATCTTTTATGAGGAATGACTTGAGATGCTTGACTTTCTAGAAAGTGCTAAGCAGTCATCCACTGAAAATAAGACTTTTTTTAAAAAAAGCTTCTTGGCTTGGGCTCCAATTTCATCAATCACTTATTGCCATTTTTAACCAAGATATCAGTCTGCACTTAGAGTCTATTTATTAAATCTGAAATTATACTTGTCTAGAGGGAAGAAACCCAAAGAACCCACATGGCAGTGTAGGCTTGTGTCTTCCTGTCAGCTTTGCCTCCAGGGAAAGCTGGTACCTGTAAGTCTGGCAGGGTAGCTGGAGGCTGGTCACAGAAATTGCACAGACTTTGTCACTACTGTGTGACTCTGTATTTGTTCTGGCTCTAGTTGTGCAACTTGACAGCTCCTTTGCCTGTAGTGTGGGACCCAAAGAGTGTGTGTTGCTGCTCCTCCCAAATCAGTTGGTGCTTTCACCCACCCTTAGTAAAATCCCTGTCCTCTGTCATAGTCTCCACTCCAGTTACTCCAGGCAGGTCCAATAGTAGTGTTGACTGTGCTCACTGAGTGTCAGCCCTGCCCTGTACTTCCCAGTATATCCCTGAGAAAGAAGAACCAAGCAAAACTCATGGAAGTGTTTTGTAAAAGAATCCTATATGAGCCATAAAATATTGTAATTAATGCAGCACGGGGATGTTTGCCCTTTGTCTCTTCCTGAAAGCAGAATTGGTTTAGTCAAGGCACATTACACACCTGCCAGTCCATTGGACTGTACATAGCATTGGGGTGTATTGGTGGGGACCTGGTGTATTGGTGGGGAGCCACGATCTCCTGTCTGGCAGCTTCCTCACAATTTGGGATGCTCTTGAACCCCCTCAACAGTTCGCACCCACTGGGGTGGTTGCAAGAGTTGCAGCTGTAGCACTAAGAAGGGTGTGAGGGCTGTTGGAAGGTTCTCCTTCCCCAAAACTGCACCAGAGTTGTCTGTCCTGGTTGGTGTCAGTGATGAGTTTTTTGCTCTGTACCCCGTGGTGTGAAGCACTCCCTGACCGGGGACCTTTGAGCTCCTCCCAGGTGCCTTCAGAGAGCCTGCTCAACCACGGCAGGTCCAGCAGCATCATGTGCGTGGGGAGATGACCGCTGCCTCCCCCCAACACCCCCCGTAGATGCGGGAGGACCCGTTGGGCTTCCACGCTGGGACTAGATCAACAAGTGGGAGCGCTGTGCTGGTGGGTAGGTGCCTGCTGCCGTGCTGCTCGGGTTGGTGCTCCACGGACGCCGGGCTGGGGGCCAACCTCAGCAGCACGTGGTGGCGGGGGCAAGCGCTGTCTGCCGCAAAGAAAATCCCCATCGCTCTTCCAGCTGCCCGCTGCCTGAAATGGTGGAGATGGACCAAAAATGACAGACAAAGCCTCCAGTCGCAGCCGAATAGTGCAGCGCTGCAGTATAAGAGAGCTTGTCTTTTTTTTTTTGTTAGGCATTTGACACTTTTTCATGCTGTTTGACATTTAAAATAAAGAAATTGTCTTTCTTTTATAATGTGGAAATCACTTGGATCTTCCTGGGAGAGACACCTCAGCATTGTTCCTAATTGTTTTTGTGCTCCCAAATTAAAATGCACGTTTTAATTGCGGCATCTGTAATTTTAGCAGAAATGGTATAATTACAGGCGCGATAGAGAGAGAATGTGCATCATCCCCTTATTATGTATCTACATTTTGTTTCAACCTTTTGTCTCAACCTTGTCTGGGGTCTGTCAAACAGACTAACAGAGTCAGCGCTCTTTCAAGAAACACATTTAACTGTGGCCTTTTCAGTTTTCAGTTATTATTCTACCTCATAGCTTCCTTTTGGGACTAAGGGGAAGGTAGAAAATACAGAGTAGTTTTAACTCCTCTCTGTGACTATTCAGCACAGTGGGTGCTGGATGGAGAGCCCAGGAACAGAAAGTTCAGTAAATGAGCCCAGGACAGAAGAGGACAAGCAGCACTGCCATGAGCTGGGCTGCCAGGCCAGACATCCTCATCTAGCCTCAGTCTTCCCATTGTCCCTGGCTGCTCCTGAGGTAGCTAAGGGAGAGGTTTTCTGGAAAGTCTGTCCTTCTCTGCAAGAGGGGAACTGCAGCCAGATACCTGTTTTTGATGGGCGGCTAAATAGGTTGTTCACACATTAAAGAGTTTGGGTTGCTACCTGTAAAAGGCCATCTGTTTAATTACCAGTTGCTAATGGGTCCGGCCTTCTCTTTTTGGCAATATTTTCCTTCTTAGCTTGAGGAAAACTTTAGAATTAAGAATCTTCATGGTTATTGATGTTGCTGCTGTTGTTTAATGCTCTTACTGAGTTCCAGATGGTTTTACTGGTAGATATGGGACTAAGCTAAGGATTGAGTCCTGCTAGCTTATGTGACTCTTCCCAAAATGATCTTTTCTTCAATGGGAAGAACAAAACAAACCTGACAAATTTACAGTCCTCTTGTAGGATGCTTTGTTCAGAAAGCAGCATCCCAATTTCTATTGCTTCCTGAATATTCAAATAATTCTATACCATAGTAGTTGTATATGAATACAAGTGCTGTGTTTTGCTTTTTTTTTTTTGTCTTCAGAAAAGGCCATCTTTCAAGCAGATCATTTCAATCCTGGAATCTATGTCAAACGACAGCAACCTTCCAGACCAGTGTAACTCATTCCTGCATAACAAGGCAGAGTGGAGGTAAGTTTCCTTCGTTCCAAAATGAAATAACGTGGTTTTCTTTTGAAATGGTGTGAGTCCATATTCTTCAGAAAGACATCAGACTCTGATGATGTATTGGTAGAAAATATCTGTGCTTGAGGTATTTTTAGAACGTAATTTACCTTGTTGTTTTTCAGGAATGCCCAGAATGTTGTCAAACTTGTATTAGGAGCCAATACACTTAGCTGTACCCTATATTTATTATTACACTGGTTGAGGTATCAAGGTATTTATGGTTTTGTGATTCACATCTTAAAACCAATCGCGCATTTTCAGCTAATAATGTGAGGGCAAAACAACTCAAATACACGTATGTTTGATGCAGTCTTCATACAAAGTGTATAGGCATATGTTTATATTTAAAAATAAAGGGTTAAAGGGTGTAAAAGAATACATTTTCAACTCATGCCTCCATTTGTCTTCACTTGTATGTGTCCTGCCACTTCTGCATTTTGCTCTTTGTATTGACTTTGTGCCCATGCATTCAGTGTGTGCCCAGGCCAGCCCTCTTTTTGCGTAGTGCACCAGCATTGCTTGAGCATGTGACTTTATTGCTGATTGTAATTTTTATTTGTGATTATAAATGGAGATAAGAGAAGATTTTATTACATGACACAGTTTTACAGTAAAAGTTTCAGCCTCTTTTCTGTACGTACCAAAACTTTTTTTTAAAAAAAAAAGAAAACAAAACCCATCCTCGAAGTTTATTTGTCAGTTAGAAAGGTTGCTGCTTCACAGTACATCCTTCTGTTTGGAAAAGAAAATTGAAAACAGATCTGCACAGGCAGGAGATTTTTTCGCAGACGATGGTGCCTGGGTCTATATTAAGCAGCGCTGGCCCCGCTCGGGGTGAGCTGGGAGCAGAAATATTGAAAAGGTTCCCTGCCCGCCGCCGGGGCGGGGATGGAAGGAAGGAACCTGGAGCGGGGATGGAAGGGACCTGGAGCGGGGATGGAAGGGACCTGGAGCGGGGATGGAAGGAAGGAACCTGGAGCGGGGGTGGGAGGGGGACGGGGGGAGAGCGCTTGGAAAGGGGGGCTTGCCTCAAAACCACCATCCCAGATTTCCTGCGCGGGCTTCCAAGGAAAATCGAGACGTATCGTTTTAATCGGGCGAGTGGAAAAAGTGAGCAGGCGGTCACATGGAG
>JAHREE010000444.1:5270991-5308682 GCA_033628505.1 Tringa tobata
CAGAATACAAAGGGGGGTTGGAAGAAAAATATCCCCCGGCGAGGGGTTTCTTATACACTCCTGTATAGTAAAAATAATTATTTAAAAGGTGAGCAAGTACTCAAATCCCTTTACGAAAAACAAATAACTTCTTAAGTCTTGCTAATGTAGCAGAATAAAAGCTGTTGGCATTTGGTAACGTTAAACTTCTATTCTCTTACTAAATTGATTCATTTCTTGGACTGTGACTGTAGTAGCCCAACTCTTCCTTGCAAATCTATTTTGATGCATGTAAATTGTTCAGATGAGGAATGGCTAACCAGGTGTTAATGAAAAGCAATGGAGAAGCAATTGGCCCTATCAAGTCACTGGAAAACTTCTTACCATGGAGACTTGTTTTAAAGGCATATTTGGCATTTTTTTTTGGAAGAATAAGTAACTTGAGAGACAAGGAACTATGGGAGAAAAAAAAAACCAAATTCATGATGGTGCATGATTTGCCTGAAAGCAAAGTTAATTTCTGAATTAAGCCAAAGTGAAACACAAAGTGCAGAAAGAGCACAAGTTGTGTGGGGACTTGCTCAGAAGCGGGGTAAGAGGGGCCCTCTCTGACCTGGATTCTTGTAACAGCTGTCTTCCCTGAGTCAAAAGCCATGTCTGTATGGAGACATTCATGAAGGTTAAGCTAATTTAACAGAAAGTATGCAAAAAAATATGCAAGTTAAGGTAGGTGAAAGACTTGCATACATAAAGTGATCCCAAGGCATAAACTAAAACAGACACAGACCATTTCGGAGAACAGTTGCACAGAAGTTTAATGCGTTTTGACTTCTGCTTTGAACAATCTTTGCTTTTACTCATTGCTCTTTTTTTTTTCAATTTTTTTTTTCAATCCCATAGTGATTTGTCAAGAGATAGTTGGACCAGCAATAGGGAAAAAATGAGATGCGTTACCAAGAAATAGGGAATTTTAATGAAGCCTGGCTATCAGAGCCCTGGAGAAGGGTGGGCTTGGGAAAAGCGAAGGTTATGCTTGTTCTTTGAGGGACCTCCAAATTAGTGATCCAGGTACTGCACTTTCTCAGGGATACTGCTCTTATCAAACAAAATCAAAGCTCAGACAAACTGGATTAATTTTTTTTGCACTCTTAAAAAAAGGCAGGGTGAGATTCTTTTTGTATAGAGACGTGCAAAAAATGCATCTGTAAGAGCAAGTAACCAATTTTCAACCTCTCTGGCTGGCTGGCGTGGAAGCTGAGAGTGGGCTGAGGTGATGCATGACTGACAGAGATGATAAGATAAACGATACTTTGACCTATCTTTAATGTGGTCCTATTTGCAGTATTTACTGGTCTTGATGCTTATATTAATAATATATTTCAATCTGCTGGTTCTGTCATTTTAGTATTTTTTTTAACTGTTCTACCCTTCACGTTTTTATTATTTAATCAAATAGGGGCACTGGTTTACGACTAAGTTGCACAGGTCTGCCTTTATATTTTGGGGCTGTTTCTGAAGTCACTTTTATTACAGTAGGGAAAAATTACTATTGAAGTAATGATGTTCCAATTCAGTGAGACATCACATTTGTCTGTATTTAGTCATATATACTAACTGCCTTTCTCCTTCCACCCTCTCCCCACGAGCGACTGTTCTAATGATTAAAATAGTCTATTAGTGATACTTATATTAGTGTATCAGTAGCAACTCAAGACATGTAAACAAATGCCAGTCATTGTTTTTAATCTGTGACTGTTTATCATTTCTAATAGTACAGTACACATTCCTCAGAGTCGCAGAATGAGATTATTCTAGAAAAGCCAGTATGCTCAGACTGCAGAACTACAGAAGCAAACAAACCCACATGCCCTACCATGTATAATGTTTCAAGCTGCTTCATTTATGAAGTAAGACTCATTAACTGGGCAATGTACAGTAGCTTTCTCTTTAATTACACAGTTTTATTATACAGTGGAATTATTTTTCAGAATGCAACTGTTTTCACAGACTGACCTTTTATTATAAGAGAAGTTTCTGTCTAATGAAGAGAGATAATTACCACACAAAATAGACTTTTGACATATAGAAAGCTATTGTTACCAGGACTTTCCTAGTGCAGAATGTTATTTAAAAGAGAACCTTAATTTACATATTTTAAAAATTACAGAGTTGCGTATAAGTAGCAGTGATGTTGAGAGACAAACTAAGAAAAGCAGAGCTTGGAACTATCTTCCCCCACAGTAGATTGCATAGTATATGTTGCACCTGACAGAAAGGATTTATGATAGCAAAATGAATGTTTGGAGTCATTTTCTGATCTTTTATGCAGCGCTTTTTAGTTTTGTTCCTTTATTAGGATGGATATTTTTTTCTGTATTAGGATGTGTGACCACTTTCTACCCAGCACTGTGATCAGTCCTGACCTTTGCTTGCCTAAACATGAGAGAGAATTTTGCTTGAAATCTGAAGCATAATAATTGTGAGGGGCATTTGTTCTGACCACCACATCAAACAGCTCACTCAGCAGGATTTAAGTGTGATAAATGTCCTTGCCCCAGGTGGCTGATTTTTGCAGTAGAATTAAGCATGGTAGTAGAGTTTGCTCGTTCTCCCAGCTCTGAATCCTTTCACTGTACTTTGTAAGTAGACTTTAGTAAGACACACGCCTTACTAAAATAAGAAATCAATAAGATTTGGAATATTTCAGTTATTTCATTTACTTAAGTAGGCTATTTGGGTATGCATTTTCCCACATTGAGAACCTGAAGTCCTTTAGGTTGATACCGGAGAAGAGCTTAATTGTTCTATGATAGAACTCTCTTTTTATCCTCCCCCCAATAGAAATTACAACTAACTCTGTTAGTCCTTTTATTTTCTTTTTGAAAGCATCAGAAGGAGCAGATTTTGTTTGCAGCATGTTCATGAAGGGAAAAAGTTGTGAAAGTTTGAGCAGAAGATTTGGCATTGCAGAGTCTCAGTAGCTATCTTCAGACCTCTCTTTAGGATCTCTGTCTCCTTAGGAGCACGCTCTCTCTAGGAGGAAAATGAAACGCTGTGATTGACTATTCCCACAGTGTGACAGGAGGCACTTGAAGTACTAGTCAGGACACAGGTGGCTGTCAGTGCACAGGCTCCCAGCCACAGAAACGGTTCGTTAAATGCAAATGCAACCTCTGATACACATCGGAGGGTTTTTTCGGTTGTCCCACAAACAAAAAGTGGGGCCAAATTTAGTGACAGAATGTATATACCCCTGCATTTGTAGCACAAAACTTGTTAAACTCTTTTCCAAGAGCACTCCGGTTCATGTGTTTAGAATATACTGCCCCTTAGAAAGCCTGTCAAAGGAAACCATTTTGTTAAGGGCTGAGATACATGCAATGCAACCCAAAAAAGCTGGTATCTGAAGCTTCTTAGGGTACTGCCTTCACTTCCTGCATTTCTTATTTTTCACACCTTTGCATGTATGGTGAGAAGTGGAGAAAATTCCATCAAATCCTTTTATTAACTACCCCTGCCTTGAGAAGCTTATATTTGTAACCATTTGCAGGGCTGGGTCATATCATGGTTTATATTCTTGTTCTTATATCTTCAACTAGAGAAAGAGGAAGGTAAGTGGGAAGAACATCCCAGTGCTGCTTCTGTGTATTTTGAGAATAAGTCCAAGTAATATTTATAGCCAAGTTATAAACCCAGGCAAATGGGCTTCTTGGACTGCCCGTGTTGTGTTGCTAATGACTGACCTGTTACCAGTTCTTAATGCAGTTTCTTTATGGATAAGATCATGTTTCACAATGTTGAGGGAAAAGGCAGCATTTTAGTTTTTAAAATGTTGTTATTATATGGCATTTTACTCTTTTCGATATTATTTTTCTTCAACTCAAGGTATTATGGTTATTCTCAAGTATAAACATCACCAGTTGTTCTTAAAGCTCTGAAAGGCTTTGCATTTTGTAATTAAATGAACTGCTTGAGTTAGTATTGTACTTTTCAGCCTTTCACATTTAATTAACATTCAAGTGGGAATTATGAACAATTTATATCTGTCAGGAAAAGACAAGACGTAACAAATTGTCTCTGTGCAGATGTGAAATTGAGGCAACCTTAGAGAGACTAAAGAAACTGGAGCGTGATCTGAGCTTTAAAGAGCAGGAACTAAAGGAACGGGAGCGACGTTTGAGGATGTGGGAGCAGAAGTTAACCGAACAGTCCAATACTCCTGTAAGTAAACAATAATTCAGCCTTTCATCTTTCTTCAGAAAGTAATCGGAACTTTATCTGTGTAAATGTAAGGACACCCCAAGGAAGTAGTGCCCCTGTTTTCTTTAGTTGTTCCTTCGGGCCAATTAAAGTCTATTTATTGCATCACTGCAAATAACTATACTATTTTTTAAAGTTTCATCTATACATTAGATATCAGATATTGCTGATAGTTCATATTGTGCCATGGGCACTTCAGTAGTTTCACATTGATTTAATTACAGTTCTCACCTTTAAAGGTTGATTGCATTCAAGAAATTCATTTTTCAACTAGAAAGTTGTTGACTGTAATGGATGCAGGATTTGGTCTTAAATGTAGGAATCATTTGTTTCTTGCAGAAGAAGGCTTGAAAACCTATGTAGATTGTCTTGTTTTGTTCTTTTTCTTGGAGAAGCAGGAAATTCCATTCTGTGAAAAAGGAGGTCAAAATTTGAAGTGCTAATTTAGGGCTTTGTTCATAATTATAGTTAACATACTTGTACCGGCCAGTTATTAGCTGTTAGGTTTGCTACATTTCTATTAATAAATTGAACAAAAAGCCTTCTTTGGATTATCTTGACTTTCTTAATGAAATATGGTGCTTTTGACAACTGATTGGCAGAGGGAGGACCACAGGGTTGGTGCATGACTAGACATATTACAACAAAATTGTTGTCAAGAAAAGTACTGCATTACCTTCTTGTTTTTAAAGCACTAGCCAAAACGAATACCAAATTGAGATTGCAGTAACATATGATTTCCTTAGGCCCAATTTTATCCCACTTATAGCCTTGACTCCAGCCAGACCCATTTACATACAATTTATGTGCAATGTACTATGTTTTTAAGCTTATTGCTATTGTTTGAATTAAGTTGCGTTCATGTTCCAGCTGTGAACATGCAATAATGAAACCATGGAGAATGAGTGTTTCCCTATGTGCAGATACTGTATGGTCTCAGTAGATATCTGTATGCCTGCTTTAACGCTTGCAAACTTCCAGTAACTGAGCTGTGGGCCATCATCTATCCTGAGCACAGCATGAGACACAGCCTTAATGAGCAAATCTTTTCACGAGCAGGGCCCTAGGGTTTTTTATGCTGTACTTGCTTATGACTTCTACTTTTCACTTAGAGCTGGCGTTGCTGGAAGAATAAAGCATTGTGCTAAGGCCTATTGTGCTAAGCATGAACTATCTTTCTGCATAACATTAACCCAACTCTCCTATTGCATTTAAGTGCAATTTCTTCTAATAGGGAAATACAGATTTGTTTTTTCTATAGATCTTTAGTGAACTGTTACACAGAACGGCTTTAAAAAAAGCCCTTTTGTTGGAAAAAATTGACATACTGGCAAAAATTGGCTTGTTCAAGCAAGATTGTTTTTTTTCATAGCAAATGAAGTTCTACAAGGCGCTGGTTACAAATATAGCTATATTTTAAATTCATAGCTGTAAAGCATTTGCAAAATATCCCTGGGCATTCTGCTTGCAAGCTGTAATCTTTGGAGTCAAGTGTCTCCCTCCCTGCCTTGGTTCGGGGTATGTCTGCTCCAGTGTCAAACTGGAGGATTGCAACAGGGAGGTGCTCTGCTTGATTTTAAGCTACCTTGGCTGTAAAAACAGTTGTAAAGATACGGCAACCAGAGCTAATAACACAGCTTAGGGTGCCAACTAGACTTATACCTGATTCTCAACCAACACTAGGCCTTGTTGTGTCTTGGCTCTGGTACTGTCATCCCTGCTTTACACTCCACAGTCACTTCCTCATTTTGCTCTGCAGCAAAGACCAGAGGCCACAGATACTATTAAAGTGGTGTGCAGGAGGAGAAACTCAAACCGAGCGAAAGGAGACCAGGGAAGCGGTCTCTGCCGCTTGTTTCTCCAGTGTTTCAGGGTTGGTAGAAGCTTCATCCTGCATGGTAGGTAGCTATGAGTGGCAGGCTGCTTCTACACCGAAGAATAATGTATAGCTTTGCACACATCAGCATGAGAGGAGGATGAGGCCAATCTTTAGAAATGCTTCTATGAAAGTAGTGGTTCTCCCTGCTCTTGTTTTGACCCTGTTTCAGCTGTGTCTTGTACAACAGACACCTTTGAGTCTGATCTTTGCAAATTCCCTTTGTGCAGATCTCCAAGAGCCTCTTGCACAAGAGGATCTTTGCCTTTTGGGGGAGTAAAATATATCCACAGCTGTAGTGAAATAGGAGGGTTCTTCTGAAGGAGGACCTGATTTTAAGAAATAAGTGTATTTAGCAAAGCTGAAGCTAATATTTAGAGGAAGACAGTGAGCAAAACATGAAATCCAGATATTCATCTGTGCTGCCATTCACCTGCAGGTGGTTGTTTAAGAAGAACAGTAGCTTTTACAGAGATTGAGGATCCCAGCCATCTATAAAAGTCTCTTTGTGATAGTTGTAATATGCAATGTGATACCAAAGGCAGGTCCGGTCACAAACGTTCTGTTCTTCAGATAACAAGATGGCAAAATGTGGAGGAAGTAAAGTGATTATAACTCACAAAATGAGCCACAGCTATGGCCCATTCACAGCTTACCTACTGCACAAACCCAGAAACATGTTTTAAGGGAAAGCTGTTTTAAAACTTTAAAAGCTTTTTATTTAGCTGTTTTGCAGCTTTGTTTACTTTTGTAGGGAATTCTTCCCAGGGAATAGTTTTCCATGGATCTAAAGTGACTAAAACGCCAGTTGCTGACAGAAGAACTATCTGGCACTGAATCATGTGTGCTGGGCATCCTGTTTCTGTGGCTAGACCTTGTTTTTAAAATATTCCTTCTCTAGCAGTAAGAGATTTTGGTGTCCTTGTTTAAGTAGAGCCCTGGTGATG
This sequence comes from Tringa tobata, assembly GCA_033628505.1. NCBI lineage: Eukaryota > Metazoa > Chordata > Aves > Charadriiformes > Scolopacidae > Tringa > Tringa tobata. The sequence continues at coordinate 5,278,054 of JAHREE010000444.1, forward strand.
GTGTAGTTTTTTTCTATACAGCCAGGTGTACAGAAGCTCAGCTTCATGTTCTTCTGTCACTTAACCATAAGCCACATGAGGAGTATTTAGGGCACCCCATCTCCCCAACTTCTTAATTTTATTTTTGTTTCTTAAACCCTGATTACTAATTTCTGTTAACCACAACACAAATAGAAGGCCTATATAAGTAGGGAACACTGGAGAGGAACAAAAGACAGATACTGTCCTTTCTAATTACAGACAATTTGTCAATGTAAGTGGTTTTGACAGGAAATGGGCACTCTTTGAGCAACCTGGCCATGAACCTTCCTATGGCACAGACCAGGGCAGCACCATAATCATCCTGTAACTCGTGATCAACTGCTGTTGACTCTTCAGTCAGTTTTCTAATTAGGTTAAAAAAGATGTGGAAACCATGAATTTTGGGCAGGTAGTTTTGCAAACAGCTTTGGAAAGAAAAGCCAGTTCAGGTGTTTGCACACAGCTCCTTTGCTGTTGCTTTGGTAGGTAGCTTAATTTGGGATGAAACGCCTGAATTTTTGTTCCCTGTGGAGAACAGGCAAGCGTATCACAGAGGTTACTAGCCTGGCCACTCTGAATAGGCATTAGTCATTATTTAGCTGGAGAGGGCATGTTCCATTTGTTATTACAAACAGACTGGGTCAGGAAAACACCAGTATCTGTAGGCAAAGATTAAATGAGTAGGGATTTAATATGATGTACAAGCAAAAGGCAGATATCTACTGATATCATTAAAAAAGAAAGGGCAACCAAGCTGAAGAAGCTGACCAGCCGACCAAACAGCCCCTCTTCCCCTGCCTGCTCCTCCCTGGGACAGCTTCCAGAAGCAAGGTGCTGGTGAGGGCTGGAGGCCAGTTCCTGTGTCCTTTGCACTGGTGAGAGGCTCATTTCTGATTGCGGCCGTCGCAGGGTGACCCCTTCCTCTCCGTTCGAGCATACGCTCCAAACCACTCTTTGCACAAATAATCCTGCTGCTGTTGTTTCTGATATTTAGAGGGCTGCTACTTCTGCACCAAACTTTGGGAGCTTGTTTGGGTTCTCTGATCTTAAAGTGATTTAATCTTCAATCCTGAAAGGTTCAATTAAGCAACTCACTCAGACTTCTGTTGTATCCACATTGCCCTGGGAGCCAGTCCACCTGGCTGGGAAATGTCACATGCTGTTTTACGCTGTACAAAATGAAGGATTGAAGAGTTTGAATCTTCTTTTGTCATGAAAGCTCTGCTACCTGTGGTTCTTGCCATGCAACTCAGTGATTTTGCACTTTTGTTTGAGAACAATGACCCCAGAATGAAGCTGTCAGGTTAAAAGAATTCTCTGTGTTTAGATTCACTAATCGTTGTGCTTTCTGTTGATTGCCAACTAATCTGGTGGTGTCTTTTTCCTCGATTTTTAAATTGGTTCTAACTTTCACTTTTGCTCTGTCCTTTCCTCCTCTAAATAGTTTTTCTTACCTCTTGCTGCAAGAATGTCTGAGGAGTCTTACTTTGAATCTAAAACAGAGGAGTCAAACAGTGCAGAGATGTCATGTCAGATCGCAGCAACAAGTAACGGGGAGGTAGCTGGCATGAACCAAAGTCTGAAGGCCTTGATGATGACGGGCTTTGGGGATATCTTCTCTCTGAACCAAGCAGGATCTGTCCTGCATTCTGGAATGCAGATAAACATGCAAGCCAAAAAGAATTCTTCTAAAACCACCTCTATGAGAAAAGGAAAGAAAATCAACATGGCTTTGGGTTTCAGTGAATTCGACTGGTCAGATGACGATGATGATGATGATTATTTTGATGACACAGATGATAGCAGCGAATGAAATCAGTTACAGAATTAACCCTGAAATCGGTTTTAGTAAAGCAAAACAATAAAGTTTTAGAACAAGAATCCTGTCGGTTTGGTCTGTTTAAATCCTGTAAAAGAAAAAAGAAAAAAAAAAAAGCAAGACATTTTCCAGGCTGAGCATGTTTGTGTGTAGACAGACATGTTGTTTTTGTTTAGATTGTGCTGACTTATTTCTGCTTTGATGAAATTTGGAACTAAACTTTCCAAACTAATTGAGTTTATTATTATTTTAAGAACCATGATTATATATATAATTCTTGATGCCTGATTACAGAAACTATGGCTTGATAAACTTAAGATCTGAAAACATTGGGGGGAACTTCAATGCCTTTAATGCCATTAATGTACTTCAAATTTTTCTTTTGTGTTTTTTGTCATTTCCCTTACCCCTTTAATTGTCAATCATATGAATATACTTGTACTTCCACATTTGCTATTCTCTGCAATCCATTCATTCTTACTGTTGCAGTGATGGGGTTTGCTGTGTTTCTAATTTAAAGCCTTTTTGGAGGCATCATCGTGGGAAGTCACAAATAGGTTTCTAGGAAGAGAGAAGCTTGGTTGAGGGGAAGAGAGGGGTTAGTTAAATACACAGTTTTAAAACCAAATAGCAGCAGAATCCAGATAATCCCTTTTAGCAGATGATTTTTTTCCCCCTCACGTGTATGTGCTTGTGTATATAATTCACTCCAGCAAAGCAAACTGCAATCAGACCTCTGCATCTATTATCAGATATTGTGATCTAGAAGCTAATTTTCAGTTCTGTTGTTGTAAATCCAGGAAGCCTCATTAACTTTGATGGACTTATTCTTGTACCTGAGAGTAAAAATTGGTGTTAGTAAATTTTGATTCTGTTGCATCTCCTAAAGCGGGTGAGCTGCCTTTATGAAAGGACAAAGAGAAGCCACAATGACATTTCAGCCTGGGCCCCTACTACTGTGGCTTATGTGAAATTCTTCATGATGGCAGTAACGTGAGGAGTATTTACTAGTCTCTGCATACCTGTTTTTTGCAGCTAAATCACTTTTAAAGTATTGCCACTGCTGTTATGACTTTCCATAAAACTCAGTGTGTAACAATCTGCTGCAATAATTGCCTGCCAGGCACTTATGTTGAGAGCAGCAAGTACGTTTCTCCTGATGACCCCTTTAGTGATGATGCAGAAGGAGGGAGGGAAGCCAGAGCTAACACAAATGCAGGTTAGGAAGGAAGATGATGTAAAATATTTGCCCAAGGAAGAAGGGCAGCATTTCAAAAGAAAAACATTACTGTCTAGTTCAGCTGTAGTGGGAATAAGCCATCAAAATTCCATTCTCAATTACTGGAGGGGTTTCTTTTATGAAAACTTCTGGTTTTGAGTGGCTTCTTTAATTATAGGCTTGCCTGTTGCACAGCTCTAACCTACGTATTATGGTGAGTGTTTTTGTAGATAGCTTAGAGAAAAATGGATACATTAGATAACAGCAGGCCTGAAATCATTACATGTTCACCCAAGAAAAGAGAAAGTTCTTTGAAGGAGTTTTTCTAGAGTGATGAGCGAGCATCTCTTTGGGTTGTGAGAAAGAATTGTTTTATCCTTAAGCATCAGCAGTGGTCTGGTAACCTGCAAGGCAGCGAGTGCTGCGCTTCGAGCTAGCCTACTCAGTTTGCACGGGATTAGAAGCCTCCAGGATGCTGGATTTCTGTAGGATATGGTTCCACACTCCACCTTCTTCCTAAAGGTTGCTAATCCATTGGTTTGAAGTTAACCCTCTTGTATCAGGAAGCTTTTCTCACAAGCAAATTGTAATTTAAATGATGTAATAAGTTTGTGGAGTATTCCTTGGAGAATCTTGCTCCTTCGGCACAGGTAGGGATGGCTTCTTAGGTCCATCTAAGCAACCCGATTTTAGGGAGAAAAAGGGACATTGAAGGGCATACAATTAAATGGAAACAAGAGCAAATAGGCTGTTTCCCGTGCAGATTTGTACTATTTTTGTAACTCTACGTCTGCTAACACCCACAGCAATGATACTATTTTTGTAACTGCCACTTTGCACCCAGGAAAATTTGATGGATTTGTGTAATCTAATACGTGCACTTTAGTTCTTAAGATGTGTGTCATTGTGCATAAATTACTGTACCACATAAGTAGCGTCGGGTTGTGCAGCTTTAACTAAAAATGAAATTTGGTTCAGTGCCTTTAGCATTCAAAAAAAACCAAAAAATTTGCCCCTAGCATTGATCTTTTGCACTTTTTTAGCATCTGACAATCTCAGCACTTTGTGCACATTTCTATTTAAACGGGTTTTAACTCAATTTGTAAATCTATTCCTTCATCTTTACAGAAGTAAAAATAGTCCTTAAGTAGTATGACACAGGGTTTCATAGTTGCAAAATCACAAGATTTAAGTCTGTCTTCAAGGTTTTGTGCTTACCCCGGTGTGTAACTTATTTCAGCTTCATCAGAATTTGGTAGCATGCTCATAGGAATTTCTGCTATCTGCTTAGTTCCAGTATTTTTTAATTAAACAAATACGGATTTTTTTCCCCTTCCCTTTTCTTTCCCCACACATTATTTGTCAAAACAAATTAAGTCATATTAAGGAAAAATTTAAATTCTTGTAAAACTTACCTGCATGTTCAAAGTAGCAATGGTCTCTGAATTATAGAGAAGGTGATATATGACAAACTCTTCTGGTCCAGTTCCCTTGAGACAGTGTTATACTTAAGATATTAACTACGTTTATTGAAAAAAATAATCATATTGATTGCATTTTTACTTTCCTGTGATGACTTTCATACCAAATGTCTCCAGTTCACAAGCCAAAAATCATATGTGAGAATCAAGCTGTGTTGTTTCTGCCTCTGATATGCTTCTTACTAGATAAAGGTTTTGAAAGTGGCTCTGGTGGGCAGGTATGTTGGTTGGAGGAGGTCAGAGTATTTCATCTTCCACACCTGATTTTGCTCTGCAGTGCAACCCAGTCTGTCTTCTACCTGTGTCATTACCAGGGTATCTACATCTCCACAGCCATGTAGTGTGTCAGCTTATGAAAGCATTAACCAAACCCAGAAGGTGTCTCTCTGGCTGCCCTGGGCTGTGGGCAAAGCCACCAAAAGGCTTCCCATGCCTCGTACACCTCTCAGCACACTAGTCCCCACCAGGCCTTTGGGGATCCCAGTTTTCTCTACTTTCCATAATGTCCTGGAAGTATCTGCAGTAAAATATTGCCGCATTTGACAGAGGGGAAAGGTAAGATCCAGGCTTGAACTTCTCATTTTTACCAGGCTGTTGTATTGCCAACAGTTGACTCAGATGCGTAAATAGCCCGAGAGAAGAATGGTGAGGATCAGTTTTTGGCTTGCTTAAAGTCACAGGGTGAGCTGGGACCAAGACAGGATGCCCAACTCCATTGCTTTTTCTTCAGCAGGGGAGAAAAAATGGAGAGGGGAATTAATGGAGTAAAACTTTTGATCTAGTCATTTTTGTGCTGATCACACCACTAATTCCTTGGAGTAGCAAGTGCCCTAAGGTACAGTGTGTGGGTAGGTGTGCCTGCATCCCCAGCCAGTTGTGTGCTGCTTGGCGTGGAGCTTGTCTCCTCTGGATGCGGAGGGCTTCCAGGAGCTGAGGCCTGGAGCAGCTCCTTGTCATACAGTCATGTTTTTGACTTGCCATTTGTTTATTGTTCCAGCGTTTTTGTTAGATGTTGATTCCCTTTCCTTCCGGATTTTAAAGTGGTTATTCTAAGTTAAATATTTGATGCAATAATGATTTATATTGCTGACAGCAATAGTGTGCATATAGCTGTTAAGTATTCAGCAGTGTTACTGTGTGTCTTTAGAACTGTAGTTCCTTTTTCTGTAATCAGGCAGCTTTTACAGGTTTTTAATAAGACCTCTAACTAGACAGAGGTTTTAACTACAGTCCTAGGTTAGAATGTTCAGGTAGAAAAATAAGTTCATTTAGTAATTTTCACAGCCCTTAAAATGCACTGGTAGGAATCTGGAGGAGAGACTTTTCCCTTTCCCCCCAGACTTCGACTTAGTGTACACTGTAAAATCTGCACAGAGATTTCTGATGTGTGAAGATTTAAGTTTAAAACTGTAGAACCAGCAGCCTTCTTTAAACATTTTATATTGTGTGCTAAATATTCTTATGCCTTTAAAGTCAGATATAGTCCACTGCATTTCTTGCTTTTGCACTACTGAAAAAGTTTTGTACTGAATACTAGGAGTCAATGCTACTTACACTTCCGAGTGTGAACCGATGCAATTTGAATAGAAAATATTTTCACAGTGTTAGAAAATTTCATGCTCCCTTCTGAAAAAAAAAAAAATGCTGAGCGCAGTGCCTGTGCCAAAACTCTTGTGCTGTAAACTGAATATATCATTTGTGTGGAACATACAATGTTACACTTCTGTGTGGTAAAACCTTGCAGCGTCAGTTACTCTCTTTATTGCACTTGACATATGATGTCTTGTTTTATTCACACTGTGGATTTGATTTTTCCAGTGTAAAACCAAAGCAAACAAGCAAAAAGAAGTCATGCAATGTATTCAATTTCCTCAATTGGTGTCATAAACTTTCTTTTGATGTGAACTTTTTCCTTTGCTTCTCTTTGTTCCAAACTTCTATTTTGCAATAAACATTTTGACAGTAAATTTTATGCATCTGTGTCCCTGTGTAAAATGCTGGTGTTTCAAGAGATTCCTTATTGTCTGCTGGTTTAAGTCACTTTTTGTATTACTCGCTGTGTGACATTTTACCTTTATTCTCCCACCTTAAAAAAAAATAATATTGTAATAATACAGAACATATTCTGCCACTGGTTATATTTAAACATGGGAAAAGCTGAAAAAATCCGTTGTGCAACTAATAATGCAATAGTGGACTTCTGCAGTAAATGATTCAGTCGTACAAATTATTGTACCGGGCTCCTTCTGCAGCACCAGCTGCTTTGACTGTAAGTGCCTATGAAAGGCATGACCCTCTGCCTTCCTAAGGATGGTTACGGTTGACCTCCCTTGTGCTCAGGTCTTGCCCCCAGCACTACTTTTTCCCCACAGTGTCCTGCCCAGGCTGCGGGTAACTGCTAGCATTGGGAATGCCTGACTTAACAGCAGGTAGACTGAGAATATTGGCTGGAGGTATGGTGTAGTAGAGAGAAAAAGTCAGAAAGGTCTCTCTTTGGCAGGCACATCTTCCCATCTGTTACTTCACCCTGATGCCTTTGGCTCTGTCCCTTTTGGGGAAGCAGCGGGCAAAAGGGGTGGGTTTGAGGGTCCACTAGGTCCTCCTCACAAAGGTGGCTTCAGCTGGTCATGTGGATGCTTTGTGCCCAGCAAGGTTTGGCTGAGACATTGGTGGAGGAGGAGGGAGAAGGTCTGAAGTCCTCAAAGTGTGGTGAGCAGCAAAATGTCATAGATATGGAGGCAGAAGCCAAGGGGCAGTCACAAGACCTTCAATGGAAGTTTCACATGGATGGTGCAAAGGCTGAAAGTTGTGGGTGGATTACACTAGACCCTGGTCTTGTGCCTGGAGAGGCAGGGAAGTGCTCAGGCTGGCACGTAACAGGCATCTCAGTCCTGTGGATCGGTGTCCCAAGTGGACGTAGGCAGGGCTGAGCACCTGCCAGGGGGGCACACGCTTGGCCTGGGGAGCTTGCGGGTGGTGAGCTCTCTGGAGGTTACAAAGCCTTGGAGGCTGGTGGGTAACTGAGCTGAGTCTCTCATGAGTCAATGTTATGTACACTGAATAAGTTTGCAACTACACCATGGTACTGAGCCTGTGGGGGACACTGACAGTCCAAATACATCCATAGCAATGGATGCTCACCCTGTGGCGGGATAAAAATGCCCGGAAGGTGAAGCGTGGGATACCGTGTGCTTGAGTGAGTAAAAAGTGGCCATCAGTGCTTACAGTCACATTTTCTCCTGTGCCAGTTTTGAAACCATCCCAGAATTTCGCATAGCGCAGCCACCCTCCTGTGCGTCCCCCGTGGTTTCCTTGTGCTTCGCGAGCTAACGCCCTCTCGCATCCAACACAGCGTGTCCCGTGCGGGGAGCCCGGGAAGCGCCGCGCTGCCCCAGCCTCCGGGGAGCAGTCACCAAGTGCTCCAGAAACCGAAAGAGACTTGTCTGTACAGGAAGACTAGCCACAGACCCCAAATTCTGCTTTCACTGCTGTCTAGCGACAGTTTTCCTTCCTTTTGCAGAAAACGTCCATCATTCGGCAGAGAGTCGTAATCGCAGTGTTATTCTCACTGCAGAAATCAGGTGGTACCAAAGCATTAGCAAAAGCAAAAACCTTGCCATAGTGCCAGAGCCCAGAGGAGAGGCAGATAGAGAGTCCCTCGCCATCGGACAGTTTAAAATTGTTTCTATCAGAGGTCTGTTGATAATTTTATCTACATAAAACGATGGGATCGATCTAGCACTGCCACTGGGCTGTTCAGGGGTCAGTGTGTATCCAAGGGTTTAGTATGTCAGCATGAGAGTCTCAGCCTAGAGTCCTGCCCTCTGCAGGGGAAAAGGAACCACATAAAATCGGCCACCAGAGTAAAATTTGGGTGAAGGGGAGAAAAATGGTCAGACGGTTTTCTTTTCAATTCGTATCTCTCACACAGTTGCTGCCCTCCTTTGATATTTGTGCATGGACCGAAGAAGATGTGGTGAGTATTTGGTGTTAATGTGGCCAGTGTTGTGCTGCTGGAGCTCTCTTAACAGATTACAGTGGGTACAGAGGGAGGGAGGGAGGGAAAACCAGATCAGAATACTTAGGTGAGAGTTTACTAATATTTGTTGGGTGAAACTTGTGTCCTGGAAAGGCTTTAAAATGACCATGACTAAGTTAAGGACTTGAACGACCTTCATAAAACAGCCACATTCTCCAATGTCCAGAAAATGACTTGTGCTGAGAGCTGTGGGCAGCCAGGAGGGCGTTTGGAGTGAACATTTAAGGGATGTAAGCTAACCTTTACCGAAGGCTGGCTGGAAAGCCAGTGCGAAAGCCATGATAGCCCTGGCTCCTCAGTTTGAGCCCTTTTAGCATGTGACAGATCGCCAAGCTGCTGATTCCATCATTTCTGTTGTTCTTCATAACGATAAAATGGGGAAGGCAGCTCCAAAATAGAGGGCAGTTCTTAAAAGTAATCGGTTGCATTGGTGAACCTTGAGTCCTTGTTACCCAAAGTTAGAAATATTTTTAAATTTTGTTTTAAACAAAAATGATTACTTGCAAACTCCAAATAACTGTAATATAAAATGTTGATAATGTGAACTTCAAGACTGATTCCTCTTTTTTTTTGCAGTTTTTCTGGATGCAACAACTTACTAGGAAAGGTAAAAGCTGTACATGTGTACCTTCATATTCACATTATGAATATATATACACATTTGCTCATATTTTTCTCCCTCCAATAAAGCACCTTATGAATTTCGGAATAACCTCTCTTATCTTAAGGCGATACTTCTGGTGAAATGAGTGTATATGCTAGCTTGTTTAAGGAACATCATATCACTGGGAAACGGTTGCTTCTTCTAGAAGAGGAGGATTTAAAAGACATGGGAATTGTTTCCAGAGGACACATAATCCATTTAAAGGTATTTAACAGCAAATGTTGAATGTTGCAATAGGTTGTAGTGTGAATATTAAGGAGTCTCTATTGGTTTTCAGTAATATTAACAACAAAAGAAGTTATAAAGGTAAATAGAGAAAATATTTGGTGTAAAAAAACCCCGGAGTTACAGGTTCATATGGATCTAGAACCCAAAGCAACCTGAGCATTTCATGAGGCATGAAAAACGTGCTGTGGTCTTTATATTCCTCTGCAGTTCTTGGTTTTCTTGTGGGCTGAACTGTCAGCACTGCTAAAGATTCACCTAAGAGGACCATTTTCCTGGCAGAAAGCTTTGGATATCTTCAGTTAGAGTTCTCCCCGAAGATTTCTCCTTAGCTGAGGGAGGAGCAGATATGAAAACAGTTATTTGAACTGAAATCTCTGAACTTCTCAACTTTCACATCTCTTGAGTAACAAAACTCCATTAGACAACTTCAAAGCTGGCTGATTGATGGCCAGGTTGCTTTGCTCTTACAGCTTTGTTGCACAGTGTTTTAAATATCTAATATTTGTAATGACTTAAGAAAATCATGGTCTGGAAAATGTGATCACCACAGCAATAATAGTATTAATACTGTAGCCACAGGAGAGAGTTCAGTTTCCTGACAGCTTTGGAAAAGGATTTCTGTAAAAGCAGCATCTGTAATTCTGTTGGGTCTCAATGATTTTATACCACAATTTACTAGTAAAGAGATACTTATATCCTAATTGCTAGTCCTGCAAATTTAGCTTCATAAATCACACAGATTTATTCCCCTTTTGCTCATCAGCCATTTTTTCCATGCCACACACCATTACTGATATATTTAATTTACATTTCCTACAGGGAAAATTATTGAAACTTAATAAAGTCAATAATGCCCAAAATGAAAGATTTCAGCTTCCTGGGTTGATTGAGCGTAAATAAAAACAACCAAAACAACCCCCCAAACATCTCTTTCTCTGATTAAGCAGGTCTGATTCTGAATGCAAAATGGGGCTGATTTAGCGCCACAGTTCCCAGAACAGAGCTGTGTTTTAAACTCCTCTCACATGCCCTGATGTATCCGCAATGGGGAACCCTGCGCACGGGCTTGCACTGTTTTTCATGCAGGTATTTGCAGTATGAGATACTGAATGACTCTCATGTGATTTTGTTGTGGTTTTTTTTTTTCTAGACTGCTATTGAGAAGTTAACCCATGACTACCTAAATCTGTTTCATTTTCCACCATTAATTAAGGCAAGTCTCGTTGTTTATATAAGAAGTGCTTCTCGTGTTGGTATGAATATTGTACTGTTCTCGTGTCTCAGCGTCCCTACCGTCTGTGGGAGGGCGAAGCAGCTGCTCCTGCAGAGGGTTGTGACAAATGTGGTGGGTCGACAGCAGCAATGGGTCACATCAGAACAAGTAATAGGATAATAAAAGTTGTTTTCAAGGAGACTCTAAGATTTTATCATGGAACCAGTAGTATTAAATTGGAAGACTACTGGTTGCGATTCCTCTGCTCTCATTAATCAGAAATTGCTCTTAAGAGCCATTCCTGTGAAATAGCACCACTGACTGCTCGCCACCGGAGAACGACAGACCCCTGGCCCAGATGAGCCCATCATTGTTAATGTGACAGGAGAGAAGGATGATTTATAATGTCTGGTCACCCTTGTGTTAACCTGTTGGTTTTCTGATATCAGTAACAAGAGCCACGCAAAAGGGAGAGAGTGTTAGAGAACCTCGGGGCTGCCGGAGCAGATATGTGCCTGATTTAATTCGGTGAGCTAATCAAGCAATTCTAGACCCCAAAGCCTGAAGTAGCTCTTTTAGTCATAATTTATTGCACGGCTCTAGAGTGAAATCCTCTTAAAGTGAATTTATGTGCAGTGAAACTTTGTTCCCCGAAGGGGAAAATGAAAGTTGGGGCTTCGCCACCGCGCCGTGCCAGCCGCAATTCCAGTGGCAGCGCCTGCCGTCATCCTCGCAGCGGCACCGTGCTGCGCCGGAGCAGCTTGGCCAGGAGCAGAAATCACTCAGCATCTCCCAGGTGCCACCCACTGCCCGCCGTAAACCCATGCAGCAGCCCTGGCTCCTCTTGGAGCGGTGTGACCTGGGCGGTGATGGCCCCTTCCCGCTGCCTGCCAGACCTGTAGCATCTGAAAGGTGCATCCTTATTGCCACCAAAGGCCTTGCTCCTGCCTGCCAGGAGGTTGTGGTAGATGTGAAGGCTCACCTTGCCTGTTTTTTTTTTTTTTTTTGTGGCAGGATTCTGTAGGTGGACCTGAAGAAAACATAGAGAAAGTAGTGAATCTCGAACTTGTTTTTGGTTATCACTTAAAGCCAGGAAATGGTCCAAAGGTAAGCTGGCGAGCGCTGAATGGGTCGGTTTGGGTACCTTTTTAGACACTACCCAGAGGGTCCAGTACCTTCTGGACACAAAAAGACAATTTGCTGCAGGAGTCCTCTTTTGGAAAGTAATGACCAAATGTCAAGGTGGCACAGGGGGCTGCATCGGTGATGGGGAGCTGCAGGTGAGGAAGAAAAGAGTGGTGCAGAGAGCTTTGACTGAAAGCTTTTTTCCCTTTGTGATCAATTTTTCTAACGGTAATTTTTGTAATTCAGGCTTTTGCTTTGTTCCTTTTATCCCAATGGGTGTGAAATAACAATCCAGGTATGCAGAAAACCCCATTACAAAGGGAGGTCTTTGATTCCAAGGGGCAGTCGAGCAGTGATGTGCACCTAATGTTAGCAGACAGACTGTTGCTTTTGCCTCGGCAGAAAAGTGGTGTCTCTTCTTGCAGCCAAGAGGAGTTTGGAAAACGTGTGGCATGTGTGGCTGCCGGCTGGGAAGGACGGGACTCGTCCTGGTGGTGAATGTGTTGCCTCACAGTGCTGGGGAAGGAGGGAGGGGTAGGTGCAGCACATTGCAGACAGCAAAACTGCTGTGTGGTGGCTGGTAAAAGGCAATTACCAGCATGCCACATCCTAATCACACCGCAGCTCCAAGCCGAGCTGGTTCAAGGATCTCTCGTTACGCCCTGAGTAACGGGAGTGTTGACAACTCCAGATGTTCCAGCAAAGCATTTCCACCAGGTTGTCTTTTCTCAAGAGTGAGGTTTGTCCCATGCTTTTTGTTTTCTTTATCCAGCCTGCCGTGGACTCTGAGTTCAAGGGTTTTAGAATTAATCATCTATGTGGAAATGGTGTGCAAAGCATTTCTGAGTTAGAGTCAGAGGTTGTGACAGCAGGATTTGTTTCCTTTTGTGTTTGACAAATCTGCATTGTGTGTCCACCCTAAACTTGTGGGTGGCTGACTTTCATCTTGTGTTATCTGGCTGCTTTGCTTTCAGGGCATATTGTTTGCAGAAGTCTCTTGATTTCTGTACTTGGTGGTGCTTGCAGAGAAAGCATTTAGATTTGTACTTAGTAGGAACTTGGACTCGTACTGAAATCATTTCATCAATTTGAAAAAGCTTTTTGCTTTTTGTCTGGAGATTTCCTTTTTTTTGTTTGTTTGTTTCTTTTATCCTAAGCACTTTTTTCCCCTATGAAAATCTTCTTTATCACTATGTGAATTACTTAGACTGTCTCAGTGTTCTTGAATGCATGTAGCTTACGATGCTGTACAGCTGCTTTTTTGTGTGTGCATCTTTCTTCCCCATGTGCAACTCTACAAGGAACTAAAAGTCCATGAAATAACTCATATCTCCCTTCCATTTCCACTATGGGCTGTGAGCCCTAGTGCAAGGAGGTGGGCAGTCTCCCCCAGGAAGGAGCAAGAGATGGAGCGAATGAACCTCTGAGCGTTGGAAGGAAATTCAGGTTGCACTAATGCCTGCTAGGTTTGAGGACAAGTAGATGTTTTCACCATGATGGCAAAATTTGCAAGGGAGAGAGTGTCCCAAAGTCTACGTCACAGAAGCTGAATTGTTACAAGAGGATGGGGCTAATCCAGTGGTCCTGCCCAGTGCTGGCGTAACCTTTGCAGGTTTCTGACATACCAGCTGAGAACTCCTTGGTTTTTTTATGGTCCTTCCTTCCCCGTCACCTCCTAATCTTTCCTCTCTGCTCTGTGTGCTGTTGGGCCCCTTCCTAAGGAAGCTGTTCCCTCGGCAGCCGGGGCACGTGCCAGGCGTGCCTGCCCTGGCACCCGTCATGCCACGGCGCCCGTGTCCCTGATGCCGTTCCAGGGAATGTGCCATTTGTCACCTGAGTCTGTCTGGGCTGGAAACTTCTGTCTGAGGTCTGCTTAAATAACTCATACCTGCCTTTAAAGGTGTTGTGGCTAAGCCAGTTTTAAAAAGTGGACTGGAAGGAGTAGATGGACTGAGCTTTCGGGCAGGATAAGCAAGATAATATGCATTAAACATAACACTAACAAAGACTGGTGTGGCCCAAACAATACAGAAAATTTGGCTAGCTTGCTGCTTTGAAAATCCCTGGATACAATCTTCTAGCTCCCCTAGAGGCTGCTTTAAGCCAACTGCTGCTGGCATCCAGATTTGTTCCAAAATGAACTGGAGACACTGGGCAAACCAGGATTGAAGGGTTTAAACTTCTTTTACTATCCCAATTTTTGTAAAAGGGTGATGCCTTTTCTTGTAAAACTGGGTCAGCAGAAACACTTGGGATCGTACCTTCCACCATCTTTACAGCTGAAAAGCTGGCCTACATCAGTTTAAAAATAAACTTCTCAAAGGAACTTTACCCTAATCAGTCCCTAAAACTGGGCACCTGCCTAAGAAGCATTTTTCCTGTTTTAGCCACGAGGAAGAAGAGGCAGTAAGCTCAAATCTGGGTTAGGAGTTGAGAGCGTGTGTTCCCCAGGTGATGTGTAGACTGCTAGGCCTGTGTACATCAAGGGAGGTCACTGGGCTCAGCTGGGGGCTGGTTCAGCACCCCAGGCAGGGCTCGCTACAGGGGAACAGTTCATGCCGGGGGGGCTTTTCCCCAGGCTGGCTCTGTGGTGGTCTCCTGGGCTGCGGCACCTGCAAGCAAGCTGATCCATGCGCTCGGAGCTGGCCCTGCCAAAGCATGGGACAGGATGGACAGGTGGGACAAACGCAGGCTCCTGATCCCAACTAAAGCTCTGGTGTGGGCGCAGCCTTGGTGGGCAGTGTGACACCACAGGGCCACAGGGCGTAACAGTGCCGGATGAGCTGGGCCAGCACCCAGAAGCTGTTTGAGGGGTTCAGGTTAACTGAGACGATTTGGCTGGTCCGAGCACAGCACCCTTTCAGGTGTGAAGATGGTTCCTCGGGGCACAGAGGTCCTCTCCTTGGCACTGCACTGAGCCCCGTCGGCACAGCCAGTGCACCTTCTCCATAAACAGGCAGAAACTGAAGGGCCTTGGGAATGGCAGTGCCTTTTAGCAAGGATCCTGATAAACATACTTCAGGATGGCATTTGAATGTTTAGCCTTCTCTGTACACTGAAGGAAACATTGACTTCCCAGTGCGCGACTTTACTGGCCTCAGGTTTGTTATCTAATTTAAACTGCATCTTCTAGTGGGATTATGTTGGTTTCCACCAGCTGATAGATGCAGTCATTTCATTACAGTTTCCTTCCCTTTTTAGCTGCATCTTTGGAGGTGATGAAAGCTCAGTTGACCTTTGTGCTCCCCGAATGCATCAGGAGTGAGCGCTGCAAAGCTAACCTGGTTTATAGAGGTTTCTTTTCCAACTCTTGCAATTTGAGTTATGTGGTTACTTCCATTCACTTCCTTTTAATGACCTTTCTGTACACAATTCCCACTGAGCTGAAAGGTGATAGATTTAGACATTTTATATGATTTATTCCCACAAATTAAAAAAGAGGGGGGGGACACCAATTAACTCCAAGATACCAAAGAGGGTGAAAAAACAAACCCTGGCAATTGTGGCTTGAGCTGATTCGCAGAACTGCAGAGGGAACGTTCAATGGCTTTCTCATCCTAGGTGGCTCATTAAAATTTTCCAATCAGGGAAAGATGTCTGAGCAGTGTCGGCTCCGCACTGATGAATCATCCAACCTCTTAAGAAGGATGGTTCACAGTCTTTTTGTCTCCTGTTGATGCATTCTTTAGTTTTGGTCCTCAAAAGGGCAGATTTCACCAAGCCTTTGAATGTTTTCATTTTTTACTGAGTGTGGCACATTCTGACCTATATCGGAACACAAAGCCTTGAAGTTGGCTCACCATTTTGCCTTATTTTTCCACAGTTACCTCTCCTTCCATTTGACAAGGTAAGGAGCAGACCCTCTTCAAAACCAGCTGCTAACTGTGTGAACTATTTTCTAACCTCGGATATCCAAACTGGGATATATTTTAATGCCATTATTTAAATGCGTAGTGCAAAACTGAATATAATATTAAGGCTACTTTAGAGAGACATTGTGACCAACTCTTCGTGTGGAGAAACGCAGGCTGGCAAAATGCAGGCAGTACTGAAATATTTGTTGTAACTGGAATGCAGTTTCACAAGTGCTTGGACCATTTCTATCGCTTCTTCCTCTCTACCCTCCCACTGCATCAACACTGACAGAACCTTTCTTTACTTTCTTAAAAAGAATTCCTGGTCTGACAGATGTGACATAACATCACTGGTTTAATGTGCTGTATAAGGTACTCCTCACATTAGAAATGTGGCAAAAAATAAAGCAAGGGCCGAGGTCTAAAATTTAAAATTCCAATTTTGTAGTTTTCCAGTTGTACATATTCCTCATGCTCTAGGTATTTTAACCCACTTCAGTAAGTAAACTGGCAGAGAAATTGGTTTAATCTGACCCTTCCTTTGCAAGATACTTGCAAGTCCCTTGACTTTCTAATGTGGGGTTATTTAACCTTATCTCAAAACTTCATTGTCTAAGGCCTCTCTCTTTAATTACACCTCAAAGCACAATGCTTTCACTACTAAAGGCCAATAGTTAATGCAAGTAGCTCTGTTTGTGTGCCATTTTCCTGGATTTGCTCCTATTCTAGTAAGGAGTCAGTAAAGGGGTAAACACTTTGTGAAGGAAAAAGAAACACCTAAGCCGTAAAATCAAACCACAGCCACCTTTAAATATAAGCAGCACCATTAAGAACTGGTTAATGTAGTCTGCTGAGGTAGTAAGGGAGAAGAAGTTTAATGCAGGTGGTCTGAGCTCCTTGTGTTTTCTTTCAAAGAGGATTTTCTGGACTGTGCATTGTTTTTACATGAGGTGGAGCTGGTATAACTCCTTCACCTCCACTGGGATTGCTCCAGCTGTAGCGTCCATCTGTAATTGAGGATTACAAACTCCAGCCAACACCTTTTAAAGTCCTTGTGTCAGCAGTGCTGAGCCAGGGATTCCCATCAGAAATGATTGACTTTTCCATAATCCTGAAGAGGCATATTGACTTTTCAGCTAGGTAATTTGCTCACTTGACTTTCCAGACTTTTTAATCTCAAGTTTTATATTTATACCCTGGCCACTCCAAATTAACTTGTTGCCTTCCACATGTTGTCTCTCATGCGTACAGCCTCTGTCACGGATAAGTCTGCAGAAGCACAGACAGGTTCCCAGTGGACTGTAGGCTTGGCACATGTCCTCTCCAGGGAAAAGCCTGGAAGAGGAGCCTTTGTCCCCAGCCTGTGCAGGGCAAAAGGTAATGGGCGCAAACTTGAACTTAAGAAGTTCCATCTAAACATGAGGAGAAACTTCTTTCCTGTGAGGGTGGCAGAGCCCTGGAACAGGCTGCCCAGAGAGGTGGTGGAGTCTCTGTCTCTGGAGACATTCAAAACCTGCCTGGACATGTTCCTGTGCAACCTGCTCTGGGTGGACCTGCTTTGGCAGGGTGTTGGACTAGATGATCTCCAGAGGTCCCTTCCAACCCCATATCATTCTGTGATTCTGTGACATGTCCAGCAGCACAGCCTGAGCTCCCATGCACCCTGTCCCTGTGGCTGATGCCCTGCAGGGCTGATAGCCCCCGTGTGTGAGCTGTAACCTCCCTGTGCTGCTCTGCCGTCGGTGGGGACATGGTGCCTGCACGGCTCCAGCGTGTTGTTCCCATGAGTGGTCCTCGGGAGATGCCACCAGAGGAGAGGGCAGGCTTGGACAGCAGGGAGGGCACCCGTGCAGCCCTCAGGGAAGGGACCCGTCTTTTCCACCCTTCCACCTTCACAGTCCCGCTGTCACAAGCAGGATGCTCCTGTGGATGATGATGCCCAATTCCTTCTGATCACGTGGCAAGGGCAGCTTTTGGTAAATGCTAGGGCAAGGCTCCAGACCACTGTTGTGGCAGAGCTCTCCGTCTCGGCTGCTGCAGCCCGCTCTTCTCGGGGCACCAGCCCCCAGCAGGTAGCGGTGCCCGGTATTTGCCATTGTGTTCCCCTCTGTGGTGGCACAGAGCTTCACAGTGCTGGACGTTAAAGAAGGGTGCTCTCTGGGGACAGATATTTTTGGTGCTGCCGGGTGGTCTGTGTAGGTGTTAAAAAGGCCTTGTGGTTCTCCAGGCGAAGCTCCAGCCAGCCAGTGCCTGCTGCCTCGCGGAGGAGTAAGGGCTCCGGCTTTCGGAGGAGACACCCAGGCAACTGATAACATAAATATATCTTTCACTTGCTTTGTTTCTGTGCATTTTAAGACCGTCTCCCTCGGAAGGCCTCCCCTCCGCCCCTGTTTTTTTCTGCCTGCACAGCTGAAACAAAACCGGCGGTGGAGCCACCTTCTCTCGCTGGAGCCTGGCTGGCAACAGCCTGCCCTGACCTGAGACACCAGCCATTGTTAAGGGTATAACACATTTACATATTTTGCAATAAAACATCAGTTATTTGCATTACTGTGTCAAGTTTTATTTGATTCTTTCACCTAAAAATGACTCATTTTCCTTTCTTGTATTTTAAAAACCAACTACTCTAAGCTTGTTTGAGAATAATCAAAAATTGCCCATTTAGCTAGAAGTCATTTTCTTTTCAAAAGGCAAATGTTATTTAATCTTTCAGCTGTTCATTGTGCCATCATAAATACTTTCTTTTCAGCACAGTTGTGGGGACTGAAATGAGCCCACTAATTGCCTCCCATTTCGACTGACATGTGGTGGTTTAGTGGAAAGAGAACACAGCGGGGAGAAGGAAATAGGAGGCTGAGAAAATGAGAGCTAATTATTTTCACTGCCTCATGTCAGGCTCTGTGTCAGCCTTGTTTTTACAAACTGGAAGGTTTAGCACTAAATAAAACAAACTGGCGTCATGTTTTTATATACTGGCAGTGTCATGGAAGCAGCTGCACATCTCAAAGACAATATAATGCCTGCATTCGCATGGACACCATCTGACAGCCACTGTGAGCCACTGCTAATGAGGATATCACAGTGGTGCCAAGTGAAAGGTGCTGAATTATGTATGATTCTTCATCAGTGCAGCAATAGTCCTGTACATCATTATGAGACATTGTTTTGCTGAAGAGATTAAAACATTCTTAGTTCCAGACCCTGCAACCTATACACGCTACAAGAGGTTATTAATGGAATTTTTAGGGAGAGTTTCTTGTGGATTTCTTTTTGGTTAAAAATATCTCATGGGACAAAGCTGTGGTGGGTCATGACACTATATATATAAAGAAGAGAAGCAAATTAACCATAATTGTGTTATCTTCCTTTAAATCCAGAATAATAAAATATAGTGTAGCAGGGTGATACATAATGATAAATAACCCAAGTGCTGTCACTAGATGTTCAACTCTAATGCCTTTAAAACAGCAGGTTTCAGCAGCTGAGATAGATAATAGCTAAGAATGTAAAGGAGCTTCTGGGGACCTAAATCATCAACATGCTACTACTTTTAGTACCAGCATGACCAACATTTTTTTGTATTTGTTTCATCTTGTGTTACATCTTACTTTTCTTCTAATATCCAGTTGCCTGCTACAATGCCGTTTCCAATTTTTCTTCAATCTTAAAAAAAAAAAAAAAGTTTATTGCAACCGCTGATTTTAAAACGAATCCTGGCTTTGGGCCTCCTTGAAAAATGAGGTGTCTCCCCAGCAAGAGTTTTAAGCTGTTGTAGCAGGAGACATGTTTGTTGTTTAAAGCTTGTGCCTGATCTTTTTCATTTCCCTTTCGTTTTTTGTTGCAGACGTTAGTGCACGTGGGGTTAAAGGAGTATTGTCACCACAGTAAGCAGGAGACTTAATTTTTAGAGTGTTCTTATTTTCTGTTTTGAAGCTGAGGAGAAGTGGCTCAAAATGCATGTGTGATTTGCTTTTCCTTTCTACAATCATTTGCAGAGGCTGCTGATTTATTTGCTTTGTCAAAGTGTTATTCGGAAATGTTTTTCACAGAAAGTTTTACTAGTTGTGCCTCTCAGTTCTGTAACTAGATTTAAAAAAAAAAAAGACACAAAACCAACCAATAACAAAAAGCTGGAATTCTTTATTTAAATCAAAATCAGGCAGATAGATATGGGGAGGTATTTTAATGCTTGAATTACAAGATGTCCAGGGAAATCTCTTTGAAAAACTTGTGGAAGTATATTTATCAACGAAACATTTGGAACAAGCTATTTCCAAGTTATTTTCTCACATATGTCTGGCACTAAATGTAGTCCTGATCCAAGAAATCTTATGGCTCCAGTTCATCAAAGAATTGACGTACATGTTCTAGCCAAATTTTTGTTTAAGTGGCTGAGCATCGCTCTCCATTCGTTGCTAAATAAGAACCTTAAACTCCATTGAAAAACAGGGAAATAAGTCCTTTTTTGCACCACACAAATCTCACATTATTTACTGTTACCAACCAAAATGGTTACCAAGTTTGTAAGACATGTAGCCACCTACTTATCTTGGATATTTCCCAAATGCCTTGATTCAAAAGTCGCCTGGATGCTATATTTCTTCCTTCCTTCCTTCTCTGCTTCTGTCTTTTCTCTTTTTCTCCCAGCCTCTCCTTCTCTTTATTGCCTCTATTTATTTCCCCGTCTTTCTCTCTCTCTTTCCCCTTCCCACTGATGATTTTACAATAATGCAAAATGAAAACCTTTCCAAATAAAACGAGACACGCGATTTTGAGTGCCCAGAGAGGGTGCAGTTAGTGTGGCAATTTGCCCTGCTGGTATCTGTGCGGTGTGGCTGGAGAGGACTCCAAGGAGGACCGAAGGTTTGGGGGCTGGGTTTGAAGGATGGGAGCGTGTATCTCTCTTTCGGAAGCTGCAGTTCGGGGCCGGGGAAGGTGGTGTTTGTGGAGGGCTCGTGCACCCACAGCTGCGTGGGGCAGCTTGATTCGTTAGTGCTGGTGGCTGGTGGGCTCTGGTGGATGCGGCACGGGGCTGGGCGCTCGCAGGTGCCCACCACCTGCCAGACCCTGGGTGTGCACAGCTTGTCAGCCTTGTCTTTAGAGACGGTCTTCATTTGATTTACGTTGTTTGTTACAACGAGCTCACGTTTGTCAGGTGTGGTCTGTAGGGAGGTGTGAGCCAAGGGCACAAAATCCCGCGTTGTGGAAGGCACAGGCACAAGGTGCAGCTCTGGCTCGTGGGTGCTCAGCGCTGGTCTCGCAGCAGGAGATGCGCTGAATTAACTGGAGGATAGTATTTTACGTCAATCTTTTGTTCATTCCTCGTCTCAGGTGTTCTTATAGAACTTTGAAATGTCATCAAGCACCTTGTCTCTAACCTCAGGTTTGATCTGCAATAGGGAGTCCAGGTAGCCTGAATTTAGGAAGGTAGAATTTAGGAAGTCCTGCAAAAAACTCTGGCAACGAGGCCTGCGTGGGCAGGGAGAGGAGAGCAGCTTGAGAGGTGAGGAGGAGTCAAAGACAACTCGCTTGGCTGCTGCTGTTCAGTTACATCTCACCTACAGTCCTGAGCCAACGTCAGGGCTGGTGCATCGTGCTGTACCTACCCGGGAAGAGACAGGCGTAACCCCGGGTTAGCTGACAACCCAAAAAAGCAGGGCAGAAAAAGGACGTGCAAATAGATAGAGTCCATGATGAGGAAACGGAGGCACAGGGCAGGAAGCCAATGGCAGAACTGGAAACTGAACTCGGTGTCCCCGAGCCCCGGTGCGGTGCCCTGGCCGCTGGACCGTGGTTCCCATCGCTCAGACTCGCACCGGGGTGAAGGGAAAATCAACTTGCATGTCCACTCTGCTCATAAACCGCAGCAGCTTTCAATGGGGACAGATGGACACACAGGGCCAAACGCTTTCCTAAGCATAATTTGTTGTTGCGGTTCAGAAGTGATTATGCTCCAGTTTTCTTTTATCTTGGAATTGCCAATTCAATGCCTGATTGAAAGCTTTGAGACTTCTGAGGGCTGAGCTCCTACGTTACATTTATGAGAGATGCACGTGCAAACACTAGCAGATAATCGCATGTGCGAACGGATACTCTCTAGGCTGCTGTACATTTGTGTGTGCAAATAACTGTTTACGCAAGCCCTTGGCCCTAGGCGGCCATCTGCGTCCCCATTGAAAGTTTTTGCATTTTCTGAGCAGCACGGAGGAGCAGACTGCCTCCCGCAAACCCTGAGACCACACCTGCCCAGCCGGCAGCGTGCGGCGGGCACAGACCCTCCTGAACCCCTGGCATGTCTGGAGGAGTTCCTGTCTCTGAAGGGCTGATCCCCTTCTGCCTGCATGGAGACGGAGACACTCTGCTTCACTGCAGCCCTGTTGTCCCTCAGGAGATGGAGTTTTGGAGGAGCTCAGTGCACTATGCAGTATCGGATCCCCAAAGCACCTGCCAGGCACACCAGCAAATGTTGGCTGGTTTGCACCATGGACAGGCAGTCCCTGGTCTCCAGCGGGAGCCTGCCCGGCCACAGGCACAGACCCTGGTCCCAGCACTCAGCCCACGCGGGATGTCCTGCAGGGTGCTGCCTCTTGCAGGCACACACCTCTGTAAAGTGTTGGATGTTGGCCCCACGTCCAGCTCATGGGATTATTTAAGGATATCTTTCATTGCTTTGGTCTATTAGACTCACGGTGATCGTTTTCTAAGCTGAGCTTGCTTATAATTAATAGCGCAAATTGGAGGTGAGCGGGAGTTGAGGATGCTCAGTGCCTCGCTGGGCACTCAGTATCTG
Source organism: Tringa tobata (assembly GCA_033628505.1). Lineage (NCBI taxonomy): Eukaryota > Metazoa > Chordata > Aves > Charadriiformes > Scolopacidae > Tringa > Tringa tobata. The sequence goes on from JAHREE010000444.1 coordinate 5,300,507, forward strand.
CAATAATTGAGCTGTGATAACCAGCTCAACCTGTTGCCCATTATCTGAGCAACTGTCTTAACGGTGTTTCACAGACCCTCTTTGAAACCTGTGAGACCAGGATGATGTCCCTGGGGCTGGCTGTGACCCAGGGTGATGGTCCCCACTGCTGTTCTGTGCCTCTGCCACCACACAGGTGTGCAGAGGTCCCGCACCAGCTGCTCGAATGGGCTGTCTGCCCCAGTGGGTGAAGGCCACCATCCACCTGGGGGCCATCAGGGGGTCCCACACCTCTGAAGACATCCAGACCCGTCAACATGGCGACTGTCTCTCAGGGTGAGCTAAGAGGAGAGCAAACAAGAGAACCCAAGGGTTTTCCATTATCAGCACCTTTAGTGGAAAACGTGCATATCCTAAAAAATGTTTACGTTCCTTATCTTTGTCATTGGGTTATTTTTTCTCCCCCCATATATTGAGGATTAGGTTCTGGGTTGGTTTGGCTTCCAGTTTTGTTTCATTTTGGGCTTTTTTTATTTGTATTCTAACAATCCAGCATTCTTTTTTTATTATTCATAGGATTGTAAATGGAAAATGTACATGGAGATGGACGGGGATGAAATTGCAATAACCTACATAAAAGATGTGACATTCAACACTAACCTACCTGATGTAGAGATTTTAAAGATGACAAAGGTATTTACAGCCTTAAAGCTTTCACGAATTCACAGATCTCAAACAAAGACATTAAAATACCACAGCAGTCGACTTTTGTGCTTGCAGAAGCTCAGTCTCTTGACAGCTTTTAAATAAAATGCACATTTTAAACAGATTTGTATCATAATAGGAGTTAGGTATTTTCGTTCTCTTTTAAGCTGACAATAATGTTAACAATAGAAAAATAAGAGAAGGAACTAATTTATATTTTCTTGTTTTAATTCCATGTTATATCCTCTGAATTTACTACCCCTTTTAAAGAAAAGAACGTTGAAAAAATTACTTTCCTTTTCAAGAGAAGAAAGTGATTTAAATGTTCCAGTTTGAAACTTTATGTGATTTGTCTGGGTTTTTTTTTTTTTCCTCTCTTTTTATCTTTTTTTTTTTTTTTTAGAACTTTTACAGGGTTCTAAAACTCCCTCTTTCATGCAACGATGCGTTGCAAAGACTGAAACCCATCAACAGACAGTACAGCACTGAACATCTGCAATTCAGTGTCACTGGGCATTTTACCTTATTTCAGAACCTCCCTGTAAATATTTACCAGCCAGTATTTAGACCGCTTATACCATAAGCAAGAGAAGCTTTGTTAATGCAGAGGGCATTCTGTTTGCCGTTATTTTAATTGTTTGTTTTTATTAATATGCTCCACTTGATAATAGCTAAGAAAATCAATTTCTAAACAAAAAAATATACAGCTTGATTACGAATTAGAATGCTGCTCTAATGTGCACTGATAAAAACCCCCAAACTCCTGAATGCTTTTAACTGTGAATTTTTTGGACAAAATTTTGGGGGAATGTTTGGTTATTCTTTCTAAAGCAAAAAGTGAAAATCAGATTCTCAACTGTCAGAATTTTAAGGAAAATGTGAAAATATGAGTATTTGACAAAAAGGATTCTCATATTTAATTCACAGTTATACTATTTTTGTAGCTAGTGATTTCTGGCACAACACTTATGATTTTTAAAATAATAATAATTATTATTATTATTTCATTGCAAAATAGTTTTCTGTTTGATTTTAATCTTGGACATTTTAATTTTTTCCTTTAAAAAATAAGAGGCTTAAAGTTAAATAAACTAATAACCAGGACAATAACATTAACTTTGCACATAGGTCAACATTTTTATGTCTGTCAGGGAATATCTCTGAGAATCTCTGAGATGTTTGTTTTTGCTGGCCTCTGTAAGTCTAGCAGAAAAAAACTGTACATGCACAAAAATGAAAAAGGTTTATGCCCCCATAAAAACATTCCATGTTGTCTTACCTACTGTCTGTTATTTATAGAAATCTCTTCTCAGTTTCCTTTTGTAAACAAGGGAGTAAATAATTCCAAAATATATTGCTTTGCCTCATAAGATTTTATTGTTGTTAACAATATGGAAACGGATGAAAAAAGGCAAATGTTGAAAATATCTTTAGGGTGTTTCAGAAACAAGTCAGGAGATGAAGAGCACCTTATAAAGCTCTCACCATGTTTTTTTCAGCCACCGTTTGTAATGGAAAAATGGATTGTGGGGATAGAAGAACATCAGTCTGTGGAATGTATTGTTACATATGAGGTAAGCTCTAAGAAACAAATAAAAAAATTGTTTATCCAAGATAAAGCCTACATGGGAGGTGTGGAAATAGCATCCTCTGGCTTTGTTATATCCTATAATCAAGTCTCAGCAGCCTGTAATTAATTGTAAACTCTAAAGTTCAGAGCAAAAGCTGAATGAGGTTTACAGACACAATGTCCTCAGACTGCTGCCTGGGACAGCCCTTTTTCTCAAGGACTAAAACTCCTTTTGCTTGAAGGGTAATGGTCAGTGTTGTTTGCATTACTTGAAGAGACTGTTTTTTACCTTGTCAATGAAGTGCTAATTAGGAGAGCTGGGAAGCAACAGGAAAAGAAAAAAAAAGAGAAGTCAAGAGTAAAATAAGATAAAATAAAACCTGGAAGACAATATAATGCGACAGAAATTAGCCTTTGTAGAAAGAGTTTGCAATTACTTAGAAAAGTGTTTTTATACAGACCAATGCTGTGCATCACAAGGAGGCTAATAATTGAGATTCCTTCACTGTCCTGAGCAAGGATTCAAGCAGTGATGGGGAGACAGGGAAATCCTGCACCTTGCTTGCCTGTCTCAGAAATGAAGAACAGTGGTTTCTTTCAGCCCGAAGTTTCTCACAGGCATCATAGGCCCTTAAGAGCAAATGGAAGAGCTTGATACTCCAGGGGAGTTTCTTGGAGGGTCCCCCTACAAAATACCTCCTTAGACCTAGATCTTTTAGCAGAAAGCATTGCTCATTTGATGCTCACATTAATATAACTAGTAAAATACATTTTTATGTTTGTAGAGGAAGGCCTTCAGATCTTTCCTCCACATGGTACATGAATTGAAACAGTTACTCACTTCCACATTTTTAGCATAATCACAGAATACCAGACAAAATTATCCAGAGTCTAAAAATACTTGAGAACTGGCTAAGTGGTTTTGCAAAACAGACTCCATATTGAAAGCGCCGCTGCCGGCCAGGCACTGGTGGAAGTTCTCTTGTAGGAGAGCTTAGCGGGTTGCGTGTTGTTATGTTCTCATGCGTGTTATGTCCTCATGCGTGTTGTGTCCTTCCCGAGCAGAGTGACGTTAGAGCTCCCAAAACCACCAGGCACATCCAGGCTATCTGCTGGAGCAAGGTGAAAGCACAGGACGAGGTGGAGACGGTGCAGCTCATGATACAGACCTCGCTCCCCAACTCGGAGGGGAATTCACGGAGGAGATCCGACTCAAGTAAGTCAGTACAGGCGAACTTTATTGCTGACATGGGCAAGCTATATAAGGGGAGAAGAGCAAACAGTCGATGCCATTATAGTGTTCCAACAACAGAGCAGCACCATCTTGCAGCATCAGCTGGCGTTGTGGTTGTGGTCCCTGGGATGTCTTTGTAGGTGCATGCAGGAACACCCTGGCATGTCTGACTTAGCTTAAAGGCTAAACTTTGGGTAGTAACATGTTCTGTATCACAATATGATGTAAGGAGGATGTCATGGTTTAACCCCAGCTGAAAACTAGGACCGCACAGCCACCTGCTCACCTCCTCTCCCCCACGCCAAGAGAGTAGGGAGAAAACGGGGGGAAAGGGAAAAAAAAAAACCAACCTCATGGGTTTAGATAAAGGCAATTTAACAGAACAATAACAGAAAAGGAAAATAATAAAAACAACAATAATAATAATAATAATGATAAAAGAAATACAAGTCGCTCTCACTGCCTGGTGATTGGTTGCCCAGCCCATCCTGAGCAGTGATGGCAGATCCCTGCCCCCCGGCCAGCCCCCATGTATATACCGAACACGATGTCTATGGTATGGAGTATTCCACTGGCCAGCTTGTTCTCTCTCTGCTCCCTTTCAGCTTCTACGGGAAGCTGAAAAGTCTTTGACTAATGTAAAGCATCACCTGGCAACAACTAAAACACTATGCATTATCATCATCACTCTCATGCCAAACCCAAAACACAACAGCTACTAGAAAGAAAATTAACTCTATCCCAGCTGAAACCAGGAAAGGGGGATGGCCTGTATGCTCCTATAGGAAGCATGCTGGAAGCAGTCCATGGCGATTAGCTACAAATCCTTGGTCTACTGTAGTCACTTGCAGTTGCATATCAACAGCAGACATAGAGCTCAGATCCTTCTCCAAAGCCCTGAATAGTTCACACCTTCCAGTAGAAAGCAGCCTTAAATACAGACATTTTTTTCGACCCTGCCATTTTCAACTCCAGCTGGGATGGAGTTCATTTTCTTGCTAGCAGGTGGTGTGGATGTTTTGGATTCAGGATGAGAGCTGTGTTGATAGTGCACTGATGTTTTTTGGTTGTTGCTAAGCAGTCAAGGCCTTTTCTGCTCCTCTGTAGCCTCAGAAGCAGCATGTGGGGTGGCAAAAAGTCCTGTGTGGACCATACGCTGTTTTGACAAGTACATGCTGGCAGACCCCATAGGCGCTCCTGACAGCCTGCTCTGCTGTGAGGAAGAGTGGAAATCTTCCCACTGCACTCTTCTTCTACAGCTCAGCCTGTCCCTTCGGGCCAGCTGGGGGTCATCCTTATCCGACTGCTGGAATAGTGTTTGTTATGGCTTCTGGGGCTTGACTTGTTCAGTGAGATACATTTAATAATAGAGTGGACTCCACACTGCAGTCTGCATTTCCTTGCTAAAGTATGTCGCTGACATAGTCAAACCCAACTCAGTTGACTCTAGGCACAGTTCTGCCTTGAAGCTCTGTTGTTCTTTTAGTAAAGGTGTTTGTTAGCCAGAGCAGTTTTCCTGATTGAGTTCACAGTGGGGCTGCAGAAATACTTGGGTTGGGACAGCTGAGGGGCAGCACAGGAGCTGGAACCAGATACCAGTCAGTGGAGGGTGAACTTTTCCAAGTATCTAGCACTACTGCCAAATGCAGAAGAGAGGCCTCATGAATTGAGAGGAGCTGGGTTTAGACTACAGACACATCTAAAATGGGTGCTCTTATTCCTAAGCGTTTGTGATCCATTTGCAGTACAACTGTGATTTGGAACCTAGAGCATGTCCTGAAAGAGTCATCTTCACTGCAGAATAGCTCTGCTGATGGAGGTTGCCCTTGTTTCGGGATGATGAGCCATACAGCCATACCAAAGTGTGGTGTTATATCTTCACAGGTTGGCTCTGCTGCAGTAGGCCGAGCTGCTTTCATTTTTTTGCGGTGAGCGGTGGGAGAGCTTGTCTGTCCCTCTGGCACATGGAGGAGTTACGTGAAGGCACTAATGTATTGTCAGCACCCAAGTGAATAGGCACAGTTGAGAGGAGGTGGGCTACCAGCCAGCGTGAAAGCTGCGCCTCAGCTCTAGCAAACCTTCTGGCCTGTCTTCTTTACCAGACCACCTACCCCAGGTTTAAAACACCACCAAATCCAAGCATAAAGGTAAGGGTAATACCTGTCTAAAGGCTCAAATAACCAGCAGTGAAGGTACTGCCTCTGTGGGCTGCCACATAGAGCATTTAATTCAGTGTACAGGGTTGGTGGCTCAGAGACTATATGAGGGAGAAGCCCCCCAGCCCATGAGAGGTGAGAGGCAGCCCCACAGGGCACACTGGGAGGTCCCCACTGGGCAGCTGGTCCCTGGACTGGTGACCATGGCTGGCCATAAGGACCAGGGACTAAACAGCCTGAAGGCACTGAAGGGAGCCTCTTGTTCAGGACAGCGTTGGCACTGGCCCCACAGGGCATGTGGTGGCCACCTGAGAGCTGATAACAGAAAAAGACTCAAACTCAAGTCCTGAGGCTGCTTACTTTCAGATTTATGAGGTCTATGTTTTACAGCCACAGCCTTGGTAGGAGGGCATGGGAGAATGGCAGAGGAGATGGTGTCTAGTAAGTATATTTCAGCATGCATGTTTATTTCAAAACTGTGACTTTCAAGGAGGTTAAGAAGCAGAGGAGGCAATTCCCATCTCTCTTTCTGTGAAAGGAGGTTCATCTCTCAGTGCAGCTGGAGCTCTCTGCTGTGGCAGTGTCACACTCGCACTTTGACAGGAAAGACAGTTTCCTTTTGACATATTTGACATTAGGTTGAAGTGATTTAAATCTCTCGGGATTCAAGCAAAGTCTGGGGAAAGGAAGAATGGAAGAGGCCATCCATTATGTCTTAACAGCAGCAATCCTAATGAGTACAGAGCTGCTACCCAGCTCCCACAAAACTCCCCATGGCCGACGTGGCATTGCAGCAAGAGGCAGAGGCCCAGGGCATAGGGACTCTTTCCCTGGAAAACCAGCGAAAGGCCAGAGAGGAGCTGGGGCCCTCTGCTGAAGATAATAACATTTCAGTCACGTTTATGCTTCTTCAAGCTGGTGGGGTTATGCTTTCCTGTTGGAATTATATTGGCAATTTTTAAGGACAAATAATTCAAATCTCTCTAGAGCAAAATTATTTAAGCTGCTCCCCATGGGTTTTTGGCCAGAGCTGTGGCCTCAGATAAGAGAAATTTCTGGTCTCTGCTCTACCCATAAAGTAGCAAACCAGGCAGCCCTCACAGTTCAGATGGAAAATTTACAACTATTGTATTTGCTATAGGCTTTCATGCAAACCACAAGACTGACTTTCAAAAGTGCTTCAGTCTGATCTCTGGGAGCTACAGCTTCTGTGGACAATCCTGGGGCTGTGACAGTAGGTGTAAGGGAGCTGTGATACCCGGAGTTGCTCACAGTTAAGCACTGTCTGAGCTCTCCAGGCTGAAGTTCCACATACAGAGTTGATTTTCTGCATGAAGCCAGACAGAGTGGTGTAGCTGGGGCTCAGACTCAGTATCTGGAGGGTGCAAAGTGGATTGGCATCTGAATTTGTAGGAATAATAACAACTGAATTGGCGCTGGTTGTTGCGGTGTGTAGCAGTTTGAAGAGAAAACGGAGCAAGAGAAGGGGAAGACTGGCTGCTGCAGCAGGGATTTGCACTGGGGTCTGCACTGACTTCGTCTCTGTGCTCGGCTGTGGACAGTGTGACCGTGCCGGCTGGGACAGACGCAGGTGGAGGGTGATGCTCCAGCAGTGCTGGCACCTTGAGGTGCCCACTCCGTGTCCTCTCTGGAGGTCTCCAGGCTCTTTTGCAATGAAAGCTGTGGAGAAATCTGCCGATTTCTCAAAAAGCATCACAGGAAATGTTTAAAACCAGGTTGGGTTAAAAACACTGGGAGGAACTTGGGAGTGGGAACCCACCTGAACAGCCAAATGGATAGTTCAGCGTCTTCTAGTCTAACCTCCATAATCTGCCCTGGCATCAGAAATATTTGCACCACTTGCTATTTTAAAAGTCCAACATTGTGTTTAACCATAACAATGAACATACTCATACCTAGAACTATTTACTGCAAGACTGGGAGGGAAAGGGTGGTTTGAGATATGTTGAGGTTCTTCCAGGAGAAACCCTGGTACCTAATCTCGTACCTTGGGTAAACCAGAGAGCGATTTTCCACCGATTCACAGAAAGCTGACTCCTTTCCCGTTTCCCTGCCAGGCATCGACAGCCAGTGGATGCAGACTCTGCGGATGCATCAAATAGCGAAAGCCATTTCTCTCCAGCATGGCCATCCCCACAGCCCGACCACCGTCACCCACTACCTGCCCTACCTTCGCAGCCAGGACTCCTACGCCGCTGCCGTGAGGAGGACGCGGGGTCCCGTCAGTTACCAGTTCACGTCCATCAGCCACTCCAGAAACTCCTCTCCCCTCTCGCACAGCTTGATAAGGAACCTCTCCAACCTGCACATCAACTCGAAGGGCAGCAGCACCTCCAGCACGGCCTCGGACACCCCTTCGGAGAGGGACAGGTCTGCCGGCAAAGGCAGGAACGCTTCGCACAGCGGTAACTCCCGCAGCTCCTCGGACGGGCGCCGCAGCGGGACCAGCTCCCCAGTGCCCCCCAGGAACTCAGCAAGAGCCTACAGGACTTCCCCATCATTCCCCCCCGC
>JAHREE010000444.1:5323470-5344482 GCA_033628505.1 Tringa tobata
TTCACTTGTGCTTCTAGGTGGTAATTGTTGGAAACAAATTAGCTATTTATTCTAGCCTTTGAAATGTCACCTAACCTAACATGCCTGATAATTTGCAACTGCAGTTCTGAAACCCCTTGTTAAATGCTTTAACTATTTTTTTTCTTTATTAAAAAAGATATTTGCTTATACTGCAGTTATAAATGTGAATCATTTTCTGTACAATTTCAGTTAAAGAATATTTTATTCTTCATAGAAACGCAAGTTTAGGTCGGATATGAGAGAAGAACTGGCAAAAATTTTTCACGAAGCCTCTGATGATGAATCCTTCTGTGGCTTTTCAGAAAATGAGATTCAAGATGCATTGGTAAGACAGCTGATTTTAGTTTGCAATTTTAAGTTTAAATTCTTAGACATTTCTAATTGAAAAATAACGACAGCTTTAGCTTGGAAGTCGAATGTTGTCAGGAAGAGGCATCATTTTATCTAATTTAATGTACAGTCTGAGTACCTGTAGTTTCTTTTTCTTTTTGTCTCTGTAAAAAGCCTCCAAGCTCCCGAGCTTTGCAAGTTGAGAATAAAATCTGCCATATGGTTCCTGAAATATAATACCTCCTCAAACTGTCCTTGCTGGATGTTACTCTGTTAGACTCTAATATGAAATGTTGTGGTAGCCTGTGGACTCCAGCAAACCTGAGAAAAATTTCTGTGTATACTGACATGCAACCAGACCTGCACTCTGACAGTGTAACAGGAAATGCTGTACTTCTTTACCAGTAGATAAATAGTGATAGGCGGTGAAATCCGCCTTCCTGCTTCTCCTTGACATCAGTGCAAGAGCAGTTTTGTTGGTTAAAAAGACCAACAGTTGGTATTTAGTAGAGAAGACAGAAGTGGTACTGTGTTTGGCATAAAATAGGTTTTTCATAACTTCCGAACATGCTGAGGAATCACTAGAAAAGAATAATGACTGATTGGAAGAGGATATGTCCAAGTTAAATAGTGCACAACAATAAAGAAAGTTTGAGACAAAGCTGGAATAGATATGTAAGAAAAGGAATCAATAACTACACATAATGGGCGACCAGAACCACATACCTGGTTTGATAAAAAAAACTGTGCAAATAGGGATTGTCATTTGAGATTGATGGTCTGTGGCTATGAAGCAGGAAGTCTGTTGTTACCTGTGCCCAAAATGAAGACTCTGTTGAGTCTAAACCTAAAAGTCATACCTTATTTTAAAATGGGCTTTTAACTTCTGTCCTCACTGAACCCTTGGGAATTTAAATATAAGAAAATACTGGAATTTTATTCGTAATTATTTCATCGACTGACTAGAAGTTTTCGCTTTGTATTGTTGATGTTGTGAGATGGCTATTCTTGACAGCTTACAAACTTGGGTTTGACCCTGTGCTGAGAACCGCGTAGTGGCTTTTTTTACAGCCAAATACAATATGTTGCAAAATTGAGCCCTTTAAAGGCAGTTTCTATCTGACATTCATGCACAAGCTGTCTTTGCTGTTAGACCTGCAAGTGACAGCTGAGGCTGCTGCAACCGAAACCAAGCTCGTTTTTCTCACGTGTTGCGGCAACACAGTGCTCCTCTCCCTGAGAGTGTTTTATCCCTGTGCCTCCCTCTCCTACTGCCCCCTTTTCCCTCCACCCCCTTGAAACATACTAGAGCACCAGAGATTCAAATGGCTAGATTTTAGCCAGATAGCCTCTTTAACCACCCCAATCAAAACATTGTCGAACTGTATGTAATTGCAGAGCAATTCACTTGGATTTATATGCTTCCATTCTGGTTTGTTAACAGAAATTGGAGTCGGATTCAGAGGAGAAGGATTCAAGTGCTGAAAGTGAGGCAGCTCAGAGAAGGCGGAAATGCCCTATTCCTCTGAAAGTAGCCATGAAGTTTCCACCTCGAAGATCCGAGAGGGGGAAGCATGAGATAGAACCTCTTCCTGAAAAGCTGATGCCTGCTCTAGATTCAGACTCTGATTCTGAAGAAAAGGGTGCCGTGTTTTTAGAAAAAAGAGCTTTAAACATAAAGGAAAACAAGGCCATGGCAAGTATCAATGTCTCCCTGGGGGTTCCCCTTTCTTCCCCCTTGTTTCTTAGGGGACCTCTTTGTTGTTCAAATTACCTCTAATGGGAATTATGTGAATGCATTAAGAGGAATTTGTGTTCCTAATATTCAAATCTGTTATGTCCACTGGCATGTAAAAATTGATAGGCTGCAAGTCTCAAGGATAGGACTTCAACATATTAAGTTTGAGCACTTCCAAATTACTTGCTGTCAGTAGAACATAAATAAGATATAAAAGTAAAAAGTTGAAGAGTGACTGCATTTCCTGTAAGTGATTGTACTTCTAGCCATTTGCCCTAATCTGATAGTCTGTAATAGCACATAAACACCCTTTTAAGGCTTTGATTCCTTTTTCTTTCCCTTGTTAGCTTGCAAAGCTAATGGCTGAGTTGCAAAATGTTTCTGGTATCTTTGGTGGGAGAAAATCATTGCCAGCTGTCAGTCATGTAAGTATAATCTTACTATATTTGCCTTCAGATTTCTGAGAGTCAAAATATGACATTAGAAAACAGGACTCTTAACTAAGAAAACTTAATAAACGGTGTGAATCAAAGTCCAGTTCAGAGTTTTGTTGCTTCCTAAAACAGGCATCCTCATTGTGCAGTTCTCTTTTGAATTTGCCACTGCATAATGCAGAGCAGATTAATTCCTAAGTTAGGTGTCTCCTCAGGCCAATAAAACTAAAAAAGGCACTGTGTAAATATGTATTTATACAAGGGCTGGAGATAAGGAGGCAGCTCAGACTCTGAAGCTCAACCCTGAATATTCTGTGAGTTTGGAGCCTTGAGGAAAACCTGACATTTGCCCTAACTAGGTCATTTAAGAAAGTTGGGTTGTGAATTGACTAATTTACTTGTTAGCTGTGAGAAGACGGGAACACCACCAGAAGCTGCAACTCCTCGTAGACGCAAGTTCTGCTGCTGCATGAGGGAATTACTTACATCTGCACGCACACAAATGTGCTTTTGAGTATTTCTCCACAGCTAGCAGAATGCCCAAGGTGAATTTGCCTAAGATGCTTTTACCTTGGGTTTTCTGATTGGGACAGGGGGGAGACCTCATCTTTGGGAAAGACAAAAGGAAGGCATGTCTTCCGGGGACGAAGTTCATACTAGGGACTGGAGCTGTCTGGGGTTTTGCCCATTTCATTAGGGGCTTTTAAACTTTACCAGGGACCAAAGCGACTTCCAAGATGTTCATTGCCCAGAAGTGCTTTGAGGAGAAACCCAGACCGAAGTTCTCGGCCTCACACCAGATCCAGGTCCCTGATTGAAGGTCCTCCTACTCCTTTGCCAGAAGAAGAAGAGGATGACCGGTACATCTTAGTGAGAAGAAGAAAGATATCTGATGAATTCCTGGAGGTATGTTGAGGATCTAGTTGTCCTGTTGCAGGTTAATCATGAAGGTGGTTTTGCATCCTGTCAAGAAAATAGCAAGTCATACAGACTTGATCAAGATTATGAGTCTGCTATGGCTTGGGAAGAAGTACAGGAAATAGCATGTTTGTATGTGTTCCCCATTTCCCCCCACCTTATCCTTGAAAAATCACTTCCTCTTGCACCAGGAATTAAGCAAGATCCAGTAGCATTTCTGCACCTTGAAGGTGACAGATCATATGTCTGCAGAGATCTGTATCTCTTGTTTAAATATATGATGGTCATTTGAGACTTTGGCATTGCTTTGAAGATCCCTACCTTATTTGTGTAGTTTTTGCTGAAACTATTACTAAAAGTATTGTGTTTTCATTATTCAGCATGAAGCCCAAACTCCCAGGAGGGGTCACCGTGGTGCCATGGCTTTTCCACACGTTGTACGCCCAGTTGAGGAGATAACAGCGGAAGAGCTGAATAATATTTGTGAATCTGTAAGAGATAAAGTATATAACAGGGCCATGGTAAGTATATTCCAAGTTTGTGATATGTGTGCTTTGTGAAGTCGTGTTCTTGTTATTCCCTGCTTGTGGTTTAGCATCAAATAGAGCAGACTCCCTCTCACTGAGAGGAAGGATGTGATTTTTGGGAGAAGTATGCCTGAGATCTTGAGACCATCATCTCTTACCTTTCCCTGAATTTAGAGAATGGTCTTTACCAAGCCAGTTAGCTTGCTTTCACCATGGAACAACTGTAATACCTAGGTGATAGTAGCTGAGGAAAGTGATTAATGGACGCTGCAGATGCAATTTTTAAACAGTCTTGCTAACTAAAGAGCCATCTTGAATGTCTGGTGTCCTGAATTGCTTTCCCTGTGTTCTAGGGATCCACCTGTCATCAGTGTCGCCAAAAAACCATAGACACCAAGACGAATTGTCGTAACCCTGATTGTGTAGGAGTACGGGGGCAGTTCTGTGGGCCATGCCTCCGAAATAGGTATGGGGAAGATGTCAGAACGGCGTTGCTGGATCCGGTAAGACAACTCTGAATATTGCCTTTATTGTGCTTAACTTGGGCAGAGAGGTGCATTGGTTACTCATGGCAAAAGAGTTATAGTAGGGGAGCTGCTTACACTGCTGTAGCGCGTAATGCAATCCTGGTTTGATACAAACTGAATCACAGAACCTTGTGTAGCGTACAGCTCGTTGTAGTTACTACTTCTGTAGCTTTATTTGCAAGATTAAACTGTGAGAGCAGAACAGCTGCCAAAATATTCCTGTATTTGAGCATCAGAATAGTATTCTTTTTTGCCTTGCATTAGTGCTTAACGCTCTATGGAAAGGAACTGTATTGTGGACAGAGTGCTGCTGTTGTGGGCTGCGGAAGCGGTGCAGGAGTTGAGCAGAATGGAATGCTTCCCGTGGTTATGTGCAAGACAGAAAACCAAGAGTTTAATCCCTTACAGAATAATTTGTACTCTTGTACTGGTTTAGACAACTTCTGCAGCACTGATGTTTGCTGCAGAACTCGGTGTGAAGCACGGGCCTCTTTAAAGTTGCAGGTATGAATCGTGCCTGGTATTCCAGTTCAGTTAAAAAGGCTTGTTGTCTTGTCTTTCGTCTAGACCTGGAGGTGCCCACCATGTCGTGGAATCTGCAACTGTAGCTTCTGCAGACAGAGAGATGGCCGATGTGCTACAGGTGTCCTGGTCTATCTGGCCAAGTACCATGGCTATGACAATGTCCATGCCTACTTGAAAAGGTAAGTGTGCCGTTGTGTCAGTGGCATGGCGTTGCTGTAGGGAGATAAGCAGCTCAAAACTAAGAGATGGGAGCTTTCCACATGCCAGTTTGTCAGGTAAATCTCAAGATCAGTCCATGTTGCCTTTAGAATTGGAGATTTTGTCATACGATTTTTTTGACACGTTTGTTCCTACCCAACACAAGTGGCATATCCACTTTATCTTTGGCTCTCAACTTCAGCTGTGTTTAATTGTCAGGGCTTCCACTAATTTATCTAAAGAGTTTCCAAACATCATTTTGCTACAAGTTAACTCATGTTTCTGCTTGCCTTTCAGTCTGAAACAAGAACTTGGAATGGAAGACTGAAGCCGTGACTGCCTTGAAATTACGTACTCTTTCACCAATGTAATACTGCCTATAGTGAATTGTTTAATCAAATGAGATTACAAAGCCAGTGCCTTCCTTCTCTCCACTTTTGGGTAAAAAAGGATAAAGAACTTTCACTTACCTCAGTGTAAATCATACTTGAGAAAACCGTGTAATGGTCTTTGCCCATAGATCATTGTTTTCTTTTTAAACAACTTTGCAAATCACATAGCACCAGTCCTTGCTTTCATGCCAATAACTTTTTTTTTTTGTCTTTCCTGGAAGGAGATGGGGCTTTAAGTCATTAGAGTTTTATTCATCCAGTGATCTGTGCTGCAGGTTTATTTGTCCTTTGAAGTTGATCACGAAAAGATTCGGATGTTCTGAAAATTCAGGGCACTGTTTCCCACAGAACCAAGGGAGGAAAGGTGTGTGCTTAACTCCAGGCCAACTTCTGCTGTAATACAGACTCTTATTGAACATAAATGATGAATTAGAAGCTAAGAATTCTCTAAAAAAACAACATGTTCTTAAGTTCAAAAAGGAAGCCCTAAAAGTTGCAGCTGAGCAGTCTCCAAGCACTAATATTTGGTTTTATAGAGTACTCAAAGTGCGCATTGGCCATTTTAAGGGAGATTCTCCAAGTGACTTAAAAATTGCAGCAGAAGTAGTTGGGGGTGGCACTTTGTATTTTTTTTTTCAGATGAGAGGAGGTACCAGCATTAGCCACTAGTGATGCCACTGTTGTGAAGGTACTGGCATATGTTGTAGAGTGACCGCTCTGTCTAGAACAGTATGATGTAATGTACCATTTGTTAAATTACTGGGTTTGTGGATTCTCTTCTCCCTGCTTTTGCTGCAACTGCAGAACTGCTTCTGTGCAGAATCAACGCTGGTCCTGGGGAAGAGGGATGCCTCCAGACCAGGGCTTGGTTAAGTAGAGGGGTAGTGGTTCGTGTGGCTAGTGGCCAACTACAAGTGAACCATCACTGGAATCAGAAGCCTGAATTTTTTTACTTCTGAAAAAAATTAAAAAGCAAGGACTTTCTAAGCCACAGTCCAGCTTAAAATGAATTTTTCTTCAGTTGCATGGAGCAGCATAAATGTAAATAGATATGTTCTCAAGAGACACCCTGGTCGTAGTAACAGATGAGGAAGAACGATTGCCTCATCAGAAGGGCTTTCAAAAATAAATAAAAAGGGAGATGTAATGGGTTGCGTGCAAGTTGTGAGCACTTACAAATGTGGTTAGTGCTGCGGTCTCCTCCTTAACTGTCCAGCTGTATTTCTGTATCTGGCTCTGCATGATTGTAGAACGATATTGCTCATGATGTTGTAAATGAAGCATGAATGCAGCAAAAATGGAGCTGAAGAATTCTAATGTGCTGTGTGGATGGGGTCTTGTGTACTCAGTGCTGTAGGAAAGAAGGTGCTGTGAAAATTGCATCCGGAGAAGCGAACCACAAAGTGTATAAATGCACTTAGTTTGGTTATGGAAACTGTTGTATAGACTTTGGATGAGGTTTAGAATGCGATGTTATAAATAATGTACAGTTGAATAGTAGAAGAATCAACTTGCTTTTATTGAACACTGGTATTTTATTGACTTCTCTGCTTGCCCAGTATTTGCACTGTGTGTATACATAACGATCCACAGTTTATACCTTTCTGGGAATTACATCAGTGTGTGGAGGAGAGAGGAATTCAGAAACAAAAGATATTTATGTCTCAGACTTGCAGTTCTGTTTCATAAATCATCTGTCTTACTGGAAATCTCCTGTCCTCTCTTTGTCTGTTTTTATAGTGTGAATAGCTGTGCAATCTGAGGTGGTAATTGTTCTACCCTCTAGGTACATTTCATGAAGAAGGAGCTCTAAAAATACATGTTCTGACAGAGAAGAGTGATTCTTAAATTTTTTTAAAATTTTTTTTCTTTTCGAATTGCTGGGCTTGCCTTCTGATTGCTAGAGTGTGAAAGGACTGTGGTAATGGCAAACCCTTGCGTCATATCACGGAGACTGCTGTATTAATGCTCTGTACAAAGTTTTTTATTTTGAAAATAAAAAAATTCTGGGTTGGAATTTTTGCCTCTTAACTGTTTTTAAAAAGCCCATTATAGCGGTACTTGGACTTTACCACCTTTCAGGTAAACTTCTGTTGTGAAGGAAAGGAGTCGGTTTCTCCCTGGGGGAGCAGTGGGACTCAGACATCTTTTTCTCCCCAGCCACGCGTCCCTGAACCAGGCTTGCCCTGATGTGTGTGCTGCTTGCATTGAGTTGCTTGGTACTGGCTGACTACTTGTGATGGTAGAAGTATATAGGTGCTGAGTTTAGGCTAGATACAGACTATAAGCACACATGCTATGTGCTTACCCTTCTGCTTAGTTTTTATTTCTTTTTTAAAGTAGATGCTTACATCCTGAGCTGAGAAGGATGAGAAGGATATTATCATTTCAGACACAAATTTAAGTTGGGTACCTGCCGTTATATATATATTTTTAAGTTGGGAGTACTGTGCTGGAGCAGAGAATTACCTGGGGGGGGCTGATCACCTGGGTACAGCCTGAACCTTGGCTGACCGTGCTGAAGGCTGGTTTTGCTACTTGGGCTGCTTGCTTTTGCGTCGGCGTAGCTGGGTTGGGAGAGAGGAGTTAGCTGAGACTGTGGCAGAAGAGTACACAAAGCCAACCTGTAGCGAGAAAGGAAACAGGAAAGAAATGATCAAGCAGAGTGACTGAGCCCTCCTCGGATATGCTCTGCTGCTGGCAAAACCCTCAGGTCGTTGCTCTCTGCTAAGAGCTGTGCTTAGATACGTTACCTTTCGCCACAGTGTTGGTGATGGGAGAATAAATTTGTATGTAATTGTGTAGTATGTTAGTGCACGGTTTACATGATGATTTTGAGGTGGTGTAATACACCTTTTTCCCCAAGCCTCTGTACCACAGCTACTTAAGTACTGTTGATATTAACTTTACAAATAGTTAAAGAGTTCATGGTTTATATCTGTGCCATGGTTTGGGCTGTATTGGCCACTAAACAAAACAGCATTGAAGCGGTGCTTCACAGGCTGATGTTCCAGAGCAGCATAGCCACTTAACCAGTTACACCAGTGTAGGGAGCTGCAAGGGAACTTTTAAAAACAGGCAGTAGTTTTGGAAATTACCTCCTCTCCCTTCCTAACCTCATGGGCTAACATACCTTTATGTTGTGTGCCAGAAACCTAAAACATATTTTGAAGAGAAAAGCAAAGAGATAACAAAGCATCATCATCATTTGCGTGGGTAGGCTAACGGCATCAAAAAGGGCAAAATGGTTGCATCTAGTCAAAGAGTGGCTTTCAGTGCGAGGGAATGTAACTGACATGGAAATGTTAACTGTTCTATACAATGTGCATCTGAAACATTTGGCAAGAGAGTCACCCACTGACCTCTGCTGGCATAAACCAGTTTGTTCTCTTATGGCTTTTTTGCAAGTGCAGCTCTTGCATGGCTAATGGCATAAGCTACTGTGGAGATTTTGGAAACGCTGCCTGCTGTTCTTCCAGGTTCTTGGCTTTGCGACTGAAACAAAGTGAGTGAAATGATAGACCTTTCTCTGTCTATGGGTGGGCAGTCTATGGGGTCCTAAACACCAGCACCCACATAATGCTGGGCTGTGTCATAAGCTCTGTCATAGTCATACATGAGTGTATGGCCTCCAAATGTTAGGAGAGGACAGCATCACACTTTCATGCTTGGATCTCACCCTTCTTCCAGATAACAAGCCTGGGACTCCTAGATGGGTGTCAGAAAAACCACAAACCCCTTGGGCTAAGGGTGGCAGATGGGAGGAGAATTGTATGTTTGAACCCAAAAATATAATGATCGATGCTAATGGTAGGGGTCCTGAAACTGGGAGGTGAGGGGGGAATTAGGAATCCTACTGTGACTGATACTTACGAGAAGTTGTGGGTGTTGAGTTTGTATGAACCTCAGGAGCACAGAGCTTCAGTCATACTAAACAAGATCTGCTTGCTGCTGTTTGGTACAGGCTTTCTTCCAGCTAGAATTGATCCAGGTCTGGTTGCAAGGATGGCAGACAGCTCTGTTACGTGAAAAAAATCAACCAGAAGTCATCGTACGGTCATGATGGGGTAAGAAAGCATCGCATCTGTCTCTTTTATTAGTAGCACTGTAGTGGTAATTGTGCTAGAACTAGAAAAAATGTGTTGTTCTGTAGATCCTGCTGTGTTGAGCCCTGCTCATGCAATCTTTCCCCTGGAGTACGTCTGCAGGTAAAACTTATACCTACTCCTGAAAATGGAAACAAAACTTCACTGAAATTATAGATTTGTGTTTGGGCTCAAGTTAGCTTTATATCCCTACCTGTCTGTTAATATCATTGCAGACAGGAGGATGAAATTGTGTGCTCGGTTGTGTCAAGAGGTGTAAGTAGCAGAAGCCTACGGCAAGCATCCTCATTTTCTTTTAATCACATACACAGTAACACAGTAATCCTACCAGCACTCCTTCTTTTGGCCTTGCTTTACCTCCTTTTAGCTTGAATGTCTGTGTAAAAGCTGTATGTTTGTGAATTGCTGCAGAAACTGGGCATTCACAATTGACTGCCACCAGGGCTGAGGGCAAGAGGGCTCCCACAAACATAAAAATTTGTATTGTTCATGTTTTCAGAGAATTAGCAGTTATATCTCCTCTCTGAATGTCCAAACAAACTCCTGTTTTTACTCCTGAAAGTAAAACTACTGGAAAGGCTATGCTGAAAATGTAAACGTTTTAGACTTCAGACATATTTAGACATTTTATATTTTATTATATAGCTGAAGTAAAACACAGAGTTCAGTCAGCGTCAACCATTTTGTTTAATACCTTGGAGATTCACCATCTTTAGATGTGCTCTAAAGTTCCAGATCTAGAGGCTTAGCAATGTTACTACTCAAATGTGAACGAGGATAGGCACTCTTATCTTACACGATTCTCTTATATTGCTTATTAGCAGAATTTAGCAGTAGGAAGGATCCTATTTCTTAGTGCTTTTGTGGTATGGGGTTTTTTTGTTGTTGGGTGTAGGGGGGAGTTGGTTTCGGTTTTGGGTATTTCTTTTTGAGGCTAGTTGTAATGTGAATACAAGTGATAACAGTGAATCATCAGTAAAAAAAAAAACCCTTTGGAAATAAGCCAGAGTCAAATTCTTTTCTCGTGCTCTGTTCAATCTGCTTCCTCTTTAAAAGAAAACTTTCACATTAGCAGAAAAATAAATGCTTAGCCAGAGTTCTTTTTGTGTCCCTTTCAGCGGGGAGAAGGGGATGAGTGTGCCGAGCTCAATGCCCATGCTGGCTTCCTCCTGCCGTGGAGAGTTAACACTCTAAAAGCTTTTTCTTCCCCCTTTATTTCTGTTTCCATTTAATTCTTATGAAAAAGTTGCGATGTTACAATTTTGGTATTGGAAACCGAGCACAGAGTTCTGTTGTGAGGAACTGAACTGCTTTGATATAATCCCAGTTTTCTCCGGGAGAAGTAACTTCTAGTTTTTAAATGGTTGCTGTGGCTAGAAAACAGCATCTGCACTACAAAGCTCTGAAGTACCTCCAGTACATAAAAATATACCAGTGTATGTGGTATCTGTGTGCCAATTAAGCATACAGATACGGTGTTCTGGCAAAGCCTTCTGGTATGATCTTAAACAAGTGGCTTTTTCTGCAGCTGTAAGACAAAACCCCGTTCACCCACATAGCTAAAGCTTGCTTTAGAAAAAATTAACAACTGAATGTTCTTAACATGGTTACAATTAATTTTCATCAAGACACGCAGACTTACCCACAGCAAGGAATAATGTTTGGTTTTGGTTTTTTTCCCCGTGTGCCTTCTAAGCACAGTCTGGAGATACACACCCTTTCTGCTTGCAAGCAGTTAGTCGATTTCTTAGACATACTCGTTGTTAAGTATATTATGCATTAGAGCTGAAACAAAGGAGTTGAGAGTATTGCACTCTATTGGGTACCATTTTTTCTTTCTTCCTGTTTTTCCAGTTTCCAAAAGCTCAAGTCTAGCATCTGGTTTTTTTTCCAGTTCTGAGGAAAAATTATGGATGAGATGAACGCTTTGGCTGATACCAGGTTCAGCTAACTTGCTAACTCAGCCTGACTGCTGAAATCTAGCTTCTGTTTTTCCCTGTATAGATATCACGTTATACTTCTAAGATGTTGGGATCCACAAGGAGGTATAATTCCTATCAGATCCTAGGTTTCCCTGCTGTCTAGTGAGACAGCCAGCCTCACTGGAGTGCCCTTGCCTCCTCCTGGTACACCAGGCTTTGCTGTACAATATGTAACAAGACATAGGTCTTTGTAAAAGGGAATGGTAAATGGCTTAGTTTGTACAAAACACTCAATTCCCCTCCTGCAGTTAAAGCCACCTAAACCTCTTTCTGCCTCAGTTTCTGAGCAATGTTCTCTTGGTGTTTGCCTGGTGCCTAAACCATGTTGACTTCATCCCTCAGAAAATAAAATCAGTGGAGCAGAAGAGAGGTACTGGGGGTGTCAGACCACAGTAGTGCAGGACACTGTTACTATTACTTCTACCTGTAGTTGTACTGAGCTCTGCAGTGCTGTGCTTAGTGTGTTTCTGGGGCATGCAGCACCGAAAGTACAAAGGAGGAAGAGAAGCTGTCTTGTAGTTGCTCTTTGTGCAAGGATCATTCAATGAGAGCCACCAAATCCCACCAGTTGTGAGATTAGGGAGGTAATGCTTTGTTCAGCATCCTATCTGGAAGCACAGATACTCATCAGCCAGTGTTGGTGAGACTGAGGTTCCTCCACATCTGCCACAGTAGAAACTCATGTACTGAGGGGACTTTACAAGAGCAAATATTAAGTCTCATGAAATACAGATGCTATTGGAGGTATTTAAGAAATGTGTAGACGTGGCACTTCAGGGCATACTCTAATGCCTGAGATTGTTGGTTTTTGTCTGTCTTGGGGTGGGTGTGGGGTGTGTGTCAGTTTGTTGGTAGTTTTTTTTGGGGTTTTTTTTTGTGGTTGGACTCGATGATCTCAAAGGTCCCTTCCAACCATGAATATTCTGTGATTCTATGGAGTGAAGCAGCAACTAAAGTGGATCTAGTCCTATGGTCCTTTGTAGAGTTAATTGCCTACTGTTTAATTTGAGGTAATGTGTAAGGGGGAGAAGTTGTGTGTTGGGGAAAATCATAGAGGCTGTTCTGATGACAGAGAGTGACAAATCAGTAACTGCACTGTACCCGTTCCAGTGAAATTCGGTGGAGGCCAGTTTGCCCATAGCAAGGAAGACTGACGGGGAGACATTGAGCTAACAACACCAAGACTCCCCAGGTTTTCTTAAACTAAACAACCAAGGAAGAAAATGCAGCTCATTCAAAAAAATGTCCATTAAATGGGAAAAAATCCTTTCAGGTCTATGAATTGCCCTCAGTGACCCTGGGTTTACCCACGCAGCTTTTAATCTTGCCCTGAATGAAAGACTCGCTGAAACAAAAAACCTGATGGCACAGGCAAGCAGTGCTATTTGTTGACGTAGATAAATTTACTTAAAAATTATTAAAGTAGTGCCTGAGCTATGGAATTGGATCTATCTAATGTGGTACCATATAGCTGGAGTGCAGAAAATATTCTTAGTGACAGAAATGTCGAGGGTTTTCTCCTGATGCTGAGCTCCTCTGATGTATATCCCAAGACATTGCTGATGCGTGTCTTTTGTTACAGTTCGAAGAGGTTTTTATGCTAAAGTCTGCAATTGCTGAAAAAGGTGTAGATGATGCTGGAAAGTAAATATAATTTGCAGCCTTCGTTTGAACTATAGGTTCACGTTCAGCATATTTTATTCTATATTTTTCTTAAATCTGTTAGAAGAATGTTTCATTAGATCAATTGATGCTTTGTTGGGTCCTGCTAATACATCCTAAATTTTTTGGTATCATTGACTTACAAATTAGAGACACTGGACTGTAGCAGGCGGCTTTCTTGAGGGTTGGGAGAGAGACTCACGTTGGAGCACTCCTCCTTGACCTCCAGACAAACCATTTATCTTCACTAATGTACATTATTTTACTTTTTCAACAGATACCCCAATTTCTGTTTTGCCATCTGCTCCATGGCAATTGACACTTCAGAGGGCTGGCTATTTATTACTTACTAGCCATAGATAGGAATACAGTAAATTCTTTACAAAATAAAAATCAATACTCAACTGACATACTGCGTATTGAAGAAAATAATTGTTTATGGCACTCAGCTTAAGCTGTTCTGGTAATCACGTTGAAAAATACAATATTTATTCATTAGATCAAATTTAATGAGGCCTCCTGGCAGTAATTATAAAAATTACTGTAGCAGTAAATTACTAATGAGTTGTGATGTGCTTCCTACCTGTGAGGAAGGACTGGGGGTTGAAAAACCTGATATCCAGACAACACTAGGGAGGGTGAGATCTTGAGGCTAGGAGTCAAGCTCACAGCAGCGCAGAAGTTGTTCACTGCACCTGAATGGTAAAAAAAAAAAAAAAAAAAAAAAAAGGAAAGAAAAAATAGCAAGGAAACTCATAATAATCAGGAGTTTCACTTTAAATAGACTCTCAGTTCATTTCCAAACTAACACGTATAGGCAAGGGAACAATGTTATCGATGGGAGGAAGAGACTTCTTTGCTGTATGTACATCGTCTTGTCTACAAAAGCAGCTGAGGTGACCTAATTTACTGTAGCAGATCTTAGGCTAGGAACAACTTCTTGCTTTCTAGTTGTTATAAAGTTTCATGCAAAATACAGCATAGAGGACAATGTTTCCCTAGTGCCCTTAAATCTTCAGAACAGTCACCTAAGACGTGGAGCTAAGACAAAGGTTGAAAACCCCCACCAGCTCGCTTTGATGCAGGGAGTTTGACCCGGATTTCTTTCTTCTTCTGAGACAAAGCTTTCAGGAATGCAGAGGCTTTTGGTAGCAAATGGTACACAGTATGAATAACACCAAGGCATAAAGGTGAAAAAACGGTGCCACTTCTATCAAAAGTCCAGGTTTCTGCTGAGTACAGGGTGTTGCTGCAGTAGCAGAGGCTGGTGAGAGAAGGAGGTTCTACTGCATGCTAAAATTAATGCACAAGTGAATTGGCATATAATTATGTTTCTTTCTGTAGCTTGCAAAGATGTCATAGATTTGACAGGTGGCCTTTGGTATTGTGAAACAGTGAATAGGCTGGCTTTTAGCAAATATTTGCTCAAAAGATTGATCCTGGGTTCAAACATCAAGTAGAAAACGGCTGTGAATTTTAATCTCTCGCAGCACAGAACTGCTCTCAAATATTCTGTTGAGACTTGAAAAGAAATGGGAAGCCCAGCACAATTCTCCTTATGCTGGTATGTTTCACTAAAAGGTACCACTGGGCACCAATACTTCCACACACTCATATGTGTTGTGAAGCCAAAGGCGAGAGAAATGTGTCCATTCACCCTTCCAAACCCCTTGAAAGATGCAGAAACATAGGTCCTTTACACACAACCTACTTCTGTGCAAAGATGCCATGCAGAGAAGCTGACTTTGGTGGAACTATGGATTTCTTAAGCTGAAAGAACCCCTAAGAGTCAAGCATTGCAGTACCGAGCCCGAGGCCCTCTGTGGCTTTAGCCTTGCGCCTAAATAAATGTATACGCTGAAAAATATAAAGAATCGGGTCTTACAAAACCTTGGGCGTGCTAATAAATGAACAGCAACAGGTCAGCATGCAGCAGGACTATTTTGCAGTTTCCTTGGTTTCAAGGGAAAGGGTACCCCTTTGTGTGTACCCCTCTAAAAAGCAGTGGTTTGCAGTGATTTATCTAATTCACATTACCTAGCTTCTTGTTATTGAAATAAGGCAAGAAGAGCTTTTGCCATGATGCAATTGCAAAAAGACCAGAAATTATCCTTATCTAACTTCATTGCTACAAAATCCACAGAGTCTGTGCTGTCACATCACCATGAGAGAGGTAATACAGTCGCACTGCAGAGAAAAAACATCCATTTTTGGCTGTGAAGATAGTATCTCGGCTGCTCAAGTGCTGCATTCTTTTCCTAGTGCTGGCACGAATTTCCTCAGTGACCTCAGTCTCTCCCGGTTTCCCTTTTTAAAGCATGGAAATCCTCTCCAGGCTTTCCCTTGCAGTCTGGTCCTGTCTGGAAGAGAAAATAAGTGTGGTTTTTTTTATTATTAGCTAAACTGAATTTGGCAATGGACAGATGTTCACTTTGCATACAGCTGTGCTGGCTGAAGATCCATTTTTCTATGTCTCTGGAGCTGTTGTGTGGCTAAATTAACACTGATAGAAAATTCTGTGGTCTTCAGATAGAAAACACTTTAGAAATAGGAGTTATTGTGGGTTGGATTTTCAGAACTGCTGTCAGCCACAGCTGAAATCAGTGGAAGCTGTGGGCTGAAAAAGCTGGAGCCCTGAACTACAATAGTTTACGTGGATGTAGAATTAGTTCATGATTAGGACAGGAATACAGACCAATCTACATTAAAAGCTCTCTGGTAAATAGAAAAGGTAGACTTGGTTGAATGGTCTTTTTGCTTGGGTTTGGGTTTCGTTTTTGGTTTTTGTGTGCTTTTTTGTTTTTGTTTTTTGG
Source organism: Tringa tobata (assembly GCA_033628505.1). Lineage (NCBI taxonomy): Eukaryota > Metazoa > Chordata > Aves > Charadriiformes > Scolopacidae > Tringa > Tringa tobata. Next base: position 5,339,644 of record JAHREE010000444.1, read on the forward strand.
TTTGGTTTTGTTTTCTTTTTTTTAAACTGCAGCATGCAGGTCTGAGGACTTGTGCCCGGAAGGCTACAAGCTTTCACCACAGACGGCTGACTATTGTCTCCTGATGCAAAATAGGTTTCCAGTTAGTAGTGAGAATTCTTATGGAATCTTACAAAGGCAAAACAGGAGCAATTTACCTAATGCTGCTTCTTCTATACCTATGAAATTAATTTAATGTGTGCGTGGGGGGGGACACTGTGGAACTAAACCTAAAAACTAAATAATAATGATGAAGCTTTTAAGAGAGAATGTCTCACAATCTGACATAAGTAGTAAGATTGTTGCTGTGCACTATTACTATAATTAAATTACATTATGCTATTGCATTAAACTAATCCGTCAGTAATACTGTACTTAGCAGTAAGATTTTGTCACACAAACATTATGAGCCTTTAAACTTCTGCATTTTGTCTTGAAAAATGCAGGGAAAATACAGAAATTGGAGCAGCAGAATATAACATGAAAAGCGATAGCAGTGGAAAAAGGCCAGCTGGTTCAACATGCCAGTCCTTTTAAAGCAGGTAAGTTAAGAGTGTTAGAATACATTTACCAAAAGGGTGGAACATGAGATGTATGCGTGAGATGCCTGCTATTACTTTGAAAATATTAGGTACTGATCTAAAAATTCTCTTTTTAGTATTTTCCTGGACTTCAGAAAATAGAAGGTTAAATCAGAAGCTGCTGAGAGTAATCTGTTAAGAAAAAAACATGCAAATAATAACCAAAATGAAGCTGCAATCTTTTCTCTGAACAGAGCAGAAAAAGAAGGAGGCTACAGATCACTTTAGACTATGAAACAGGGCAGCTGATCAGAGGGATGCAGCCTTTAGAGCAATGTTAGCTCTTGCAGACCCAGGAAGCAGAATAATATTTTTCAAACCGAAGACTTCGCTCCCATCGTAAGAGATCAAACCATCGTTCAGACCAGCAGATCCCGTCCTCCCTCAGCCTGGTAAGCTGTTGTACGTTTATTCTGGTGCTAGATCATTTCCAAAAGGGTTACTGGAGCTTTCGTCCACATCCCATTGACAGTTATCCCTTTATCACCTTTGCAAGATACAGACTGTCTTGATTGCTCCTTTTTGTTATCATGCACAAAAAAATTACTTGGATTTTAGCAAAAATTATCAAGGAAAACGACAAGCAGATTTCTGTCCCTTTGCTTCCATAGATAGCACACAAACACCCCCTGTAAACTTAGTGAGTGCCACACTGCTGTGCCTGGAAGTACAGCGTTTTCTGTACTTCTTATATTTGCCTCTGCCTTTAAGTGTTCACTGAGCCACCTTGGTCTGCAGTCCTTGTGATCTAATTGTGCACGCAATATGCCGGGACGGCCATGCTATTCATTAAGGATTCAGAATGTATACAGGGGTCCTCATCTAGCTCCTAGACTTTATTAAGTCTTATAAGACTGCCACCCCTTGCCTCTGGCAGCCTCAGGAGTGGGAATTAGCCTTTACCAGGGAGGTGATCATCCATAATGCATATTTATGCTGTGTCCATCGTGTATAAGAATGCTCTCAGTAAAACTTAGGCTAGGCTATAATAATACTTTGCACTTCTTTGTTGCCTTTCATCTGAGGATTTCATTGTGCCTTTAAAAGCTTTCATTAAGTAAAATTCACAACCCTGTTGTGCAGTAACTGTGCATTAACACCTCCGCCATATGCAAAATACAGTTCAGAGAGGCAAGGACTGGTGTAAGTGGTTTAAAAAACTGGAAAGAATGGGGAAAAAAAAGCCTCTGGAATTGATTATTCCCACATTTATGTGCTAGCCCTCTGTTTTCTACCTAAAATATCTTAGACTTGGATTGATGCTCTGACTGCACTTTGCTGCATTTTTAAAAGCTGATGTGTGTCAAATTTAGCAATTTTCAAAATTCTCAAGACGTTCATTTCCAGGTTCATTTATAATCTGCTGGAAATCTATCCTTTGATAACTGGATGCATGTGTAGCAATGAGAGTGATATAATTGCCCGTGAAGCTAGGTATGCATTTTCACTATTGTTAAGCTACGGGGTCTAGTTCCCCCAGGATGTGTATGACTCTTGTGAATGCCAGTTACACACATTCCCGAGAAGAGAATATGCCCCTAAAGCTACAATGTCCTTCGTGCATAGCCTCCAATCCTCTACAAAGCTTGCATTTCACAGGATTCAACAGTATTGGTTCTTTTGGGATCAATGAGAAACTCACCACCCATCTCCAGTATCTCTGAATTACAGAGCAGAAACAGATCAAACACAGAAGAGTTCCCTCATTTATCCTGCCTCTGTAATACATCAGAGTGTGTGCTGCATTCATTTTGTGTAGGCGGGCTGGTGTCTAATGTACTCTGTGAACATATTTATAAAGGATTAACCTGTGCCTGGTATTCCTAAAACCTGATTTAGTTAAAATACATATTTTATTCTACTTGTCTCAACCATACAAATCATTCCCATTTAGCTTTGATATTAGTCATTTTTTGCTGGAGCGTAATATACTGCACATTATCAGTAGTTCCTGCTATGTATGACAGGCTTTTTTTTTCCCCAGCCAATACTTCTCAGCGCATTGTATGATCTGCCTCTGAGAATTTTAGCCTGCAGTGAAAAGCGTTCGCTAATAGAATGTACCGCTTAGCCATCGCTGAAACTCTGAGGATTTGAACAGGGTGCTTTTGCTTTCAAAGTGTTTGGAAGCAAACCAGGAGTAGGTGGTCAGGAGTCGGAGGTGCTGGGGAGGACCTAGATGCCCTGTCCTCCTGGGATGCTGGGTGTGAGCGCACACGCTCTGACCTGGCTCCTGCCGCGCCAGGAAGGATCCAGTAACGTGATGCTCCTGGACTGCAAACAGCTGCAGCCCACCCCTCCCACCAGCCCCAAGTTAAGTATATATGTTTTAAAACATTTACCTTGACGCAGGCAATATTTAGGTATCTGGTTTGGATAGGAGAAGGATTAAAAGGAAATACAAATGAATAGCTTAGCAATGGAGAATTCTGACCCTCGTCTGCAATATGTGAAGAAAGCGTTAATGGCAATTTGAGAAGTTGCCGACTAGGAACTTGGGATAAAACTGAAGCAGGGCAGGCTTCTGATGAAGGATTAGGGGTGATTTACTAAAGATCAAAGCCACAGGGAAAATGACCAAAGCAAACACTGGAAAACTTTTACTTCAGACGTATGACAGCCAGACTTGGGGTTTCTTCCCACCTTGATCTTCAACCTGGGATTCAGGGCTTGGTTTGGTTTTGGTGTTTTGGTTTGTTTCTTGGTTTTTTTTAATTTGGTTTTATTTTTATTTTGTATCAGCCTACACTGGGATAACAACTGTGTGGAAAAGCTCATAGAGTTTTGTTTTTGATATCTAACATCTTCTGGTATAAGGGAATGGTGGTAGTTGATTATATTTTTGCTACTTATCTGATTGCCTTTGGGTTCAGGGAGTTCAGCCCATTTTGAATTCTATGCTCGACACCATGGTTTTTGTATTTCTTGTGTGTTGGGTATTATTTGTCATACCATGAGTCCATGTTGTCCAGATATAAGAAAACACAAAAATCAGTGCGTGTAGTAGGGAAGGAGGATTTTTCTCAGCAACCCGTCAAGCAGTTTTTCTAGTTATTTTCTTCCCCATTGTTTGAATACCAACTCAGAAGCTTGCAAATGTTTCTTCTTCTTGCCAAGACGGTGATACTTTTGCCCTGGCACACATTAATGTTTTTTTTCCCCTTTTCTTGTGTTTTGAGTGCAGCTGAACAACAAATTCCTCTCTGTTTAACAAGCAACTTCCTCATATTAAGTTCTTTTCCACACCAAAGTATCTTCTTTGATTTCAGTGCAGCTCTGCATTTGTATTTGTTAATTAAGTACTGACGAGCGAACAGCCACAAGTGTGGCAATGCCGTGTGCTTGTGGGCTTTCAGAGCAGCCCCTCAGGAACCGAGCCCCTCTGTCCCCAGGGCAGCAGCCACGCTCCGAGAGGTAGCCAGTAAGACAGCAAGTCAGAGTTCAGGAAACCAGAGTGGCTCCTTCAAAAAAAAACCAAAAACAACACATCTAATGGCTTTTCTGCTGTTCCATGCACGTCAGACAGTATGGTACCCTCAGAAATTTTCATGCAAGTTACACCCATTTCACACTCCTCCCTGAAACCTAGATCATTTCAAGTTTTACAGCAGCAAAATAATTTGCTGCCTGTTTTCTCACCAATGTGAGAGGCTTTCTTTAAGTGGGAGCTGGCTCATCGGAGGCCATAGGAGGACATGGACACATGGATGGATGCGTGTGTACATACATCTGGGGTCCTTTTGTTCTCTCCCAGTTAGCTTTGGTTGTTAAAACAACCATTTCAGTAATTTCTTGGCTGGCTTTGCAGAGAAAAAAAAAAAATCTTGGTCTTTGCTGCTCCTGGGAGAGAGGTTGTCATAATGTTGCTCCCCCACTTGACTGACAGGCACCTTTGCGAACACACAGCATGTTTCATCTCAGAGCACTCGATGAATATCCTTACCCCCCCCTCTGGACCAGCCCACCTCTACTTGCAATGCTCCTTGCTTTTTCTCGCAGGATTGCAATCCCTGCCTTTTGTTCCTCCTTCTCAGGAGTTAATGCCTCCCCACCTTACAAGTCAGCAGCAGATTCTGTCAGTTAAAAACCCCAAATAACAAACTCTTCTACCCTGAAGGCCTTTTCCTTTCAAGCACGTATTTTTCTAGCCTGCAAGGGAGTCAGTGCCGTAACCCTGAGCTTTCATGGAAGAGCTTCTAAGCCTGTATCTGTGTATTATGAATATCTTCCAAAGGGGGAA
>JAHREE010000444.1:5354418-5590155 GCA_033628505.1 Tringa tobata
CCCCCGGCAGAAGTTGGTGACAAACGGGCTGTCCCCGTCCCCGCCGCTGCCGCCGGCGGTTTCCTTTGTGCGGTCGTCGGCGCTGGGGGTGACATCCATCCCCGCCGCTGGGCTGCGGGCCCGCGGCTTTGCCTTTCATGTTTCTTACTGCTGGAAGAGATTGTTCTAAACAAGGGGAAAAGGAGAAAAGCCTTTGTAATTTTTACATAGGTTGGGTTTTTTTTTTTTTAACGTTCTGTTTAAACGACAGTCGGAAAGCAGTGGGTTTTGGTGGGGGCTTTTTTGGGTTTGGGTTTTTGGTTTCTTTTTTTTTGTAAGTGGTGAGTTTGTCAGCATTCGGGTTGATGCTCTTTTTTCAGTACAGATGCGTATTCCAAAGAGATACTTGATTTATTTCACTATATATTTGATCATAGTTTATAATTGCTGCCTTTATACACGTGTGTTTGTAGCTATCTTTTTAAAGTCAATAGCAAAAATTGTTTTTATTAAAAGCCTTCCAAAACAAAGATTAAAAAGACAGAGGAAAATATGATAACCTAGCTGCCAAAGCACCCTTTCCTTCTATGTACGATCCAAACATTTTGGACCAAATCCTTAGCAATATAAATTGACAGCATGAACCTCACTGATTTACCTTAGTTGAAGACCTAATTCCAGTGCACAACATACTCAGAATACGTAAAAGATATTCTAGAGACACAAAAAAGAAGCATGGTTTCACATTTCAAGAAAAATCAAACTAAGCTGGACTAAAGCAAAATAAATTCTTATTCTGTACTACACTAATTATCTGTAGTGACTGCAAATTCTTTGTTTCCTGTGCACACAGGCATGTTTTTAACCAGAAGCTGTGTGTGATGCTATAAAACAAAAATAAGTAATTTCTTGTGTGATTTTTTTTTTGGTGATAGATGTGCAGTTATTTCAGCCTAAGATACATGAACAAATCTTTAAGGAGTGAAATGCATTCTGCTTTGTTATTGCCTATCCTCAAGAGGCTGTTAGTGTCTTCACCGTTTCAAGTGGCTTTAAAATGAGAAGTTTAATAGTCAAATTTTTAAGTTTTATTTCTGTGGTGTTTTACTTGCCTGGTCAAATTTGTCCAGTGCAGCGTGATGATCAAGCAGCACTTCAGGTAGTGGCTTATCATTTTTTTTTTAATAGGAGGTCTCCCGAATGCCCCCTGGAACGAGATATTCTTTAGGAGAAGGGGCAGGTTCGCTATACTCGAAACTGATCGCCCTGCTGACTTCCTTTCCTGCGTTTCTTCAGTAATTTCTCTAATGTGTGAAGCCACTTTGCTGCAAAATAAATATTCAGAGATGGGGAGGGAGGAGGGGGGAGAAGGGAGAAAAAAAAAAATAGGCCTCCCAGTGAGCTATTGATTTGAAATATGAAACATTTTATTGATACAAGAAAAACCCAGACATAAGGAAGCAGTTTGATATTGCACAATATTTGAAAAAAATCATGTGCATCTGTTTAGCACAATATACTGCATAATGACAGCAATCTTCCCTGTTTGTATCTATTCATCTGATTATACGGCGTAACAATTCTTTTTGCTACACATTTATTTACTAAAGGATTTTTTTTAATGGATAATAAATTAGTAAATCAGATATCATGTGCTTGGGAAAATATGTTAGTTGACTCCCTACACACAAGATAGTTGCAATTCATATTTTATGTGATATTCAGTGATACTTGCATATACGGATGAAGTTATGTGCTTCCCTTGTGGCAAAGACAAAGGAAGTTTTAAATCACTATTTAGTACTCTTTCATCTAGACACATGTTATTTTGAAAAGCTTCAGTTTTTAAGACTGCAATGCAGCACTGATGTAATGAAGAGCTTTGACTTACTTGAAGTATAACCCAGTGGCCTTCTTTTGATGCTTTTTCCATAGCTATTTCTGCTACAGCTTCCTGTCCTTGACCCAACGATACATTGTGAAGTTCTCCTGAGTCAATGGTAAATTCAAACTTGTTCCCTAAACAGAACAATATAACTGTACTACTTTGAGCCAAATAATGGAGTGTTCAAACAAGCATGTGTTCTACACACGGTGTTTAAATGGCACCACATCGCATGAGTCACTACAGTAAAAAAAATGGCCCTCAAAACTATCGTTTCAATAAATCAGCTGAACTAGGATACTGTATTGCTTTCTGGCTAGGTATTCTGTATTAGCAAAACACTGCTGTGTCTGAAGAGCAGCTCAGAAGTAGAACAATTGATTCCTGCTAATGGAATCCCTACCTACTGCTTATATAAATATTTAAATGCACACGGAAGTGGATGTTTTAGAAATGTATGGCCGGTTCATTTAAAGAAAAAATAAGAAACTAAAGGTAACTAAGGTCTCACTAAATGCAGTGTTACACCCAGGCAATACAAAGGGCTAAGCAGAAGTCCTTGCCCTGGCACTGGGGGTAGTTTGGGGTCAGGGGAGGGTTGGCCAGTTGTCAGCATGTCTAGGCAAGGGGGTCAAATCCGTTGCTGAAGTTCGCTTCTCCAGGGTTGGTGACTCGCTGGCAAAAGGCAGAGGAGCAGGCAGCTCCCTCTCCTCGCAGAGAGCAGCCGGCGTTCGCCCAGGCAGCTGTCTGAGTCAAGCACTGTAACTCCAGCAGACAGTGTGTGCTCCAGATGTAGTGCCGTCTGTGCCTTAACATGTGGCAGCACCCGGCTCTAAGGGAAAGGCCTCGCTTATTTCTCTGCTTGTAACACGTAGAATATCTAAGACCAGTGGTATTGCTAACTCATTTGGGAGAAATTACTTTTATTTCATGGTGCATGCTGTGTTTTCTTACGATTGTTAGTAATAATTGTTATGATTGTTCAGTCCAGACTAATCTAATGGTTCAGAACCAATAAGGGGACCAGTCCAGGAGATACACACTACTGAGGAACAGCACTACATTCTTTGGAAGTTTTTGTGAACACTGAACACATTTTGTTCCAAGTCACATTCGGGCAAAGTTCCCATAAATTAAGAACTACAGTTGACAGAGCCTTGGGGAAAACAACAGTTAAGGTGTGAGACCCATCTATGGGGCATAATATTTTACCATGACTTCTATTTGGTAGAGTTCCAAGTACAACACACGTTAGGGTCACTCACGGTGCGAAAATCTGTCCTTCGAAGGGCTGAGGCTTGTAATGCAAACTGACAGCACAAGCCATCCCGGCCGGTCTGCCGTCTCACATCATTATCGGCTTCAGGAGAGAACTTTTTACTTTGCATTCCTTTTAGGAATTTCTCTTTTTCTGGACATTCCAACTCCGTTGCTCCTGCTTGTCCTCTCCAGGAGTCTTCAGTATCTCTGTTCAGGTAACAAAATTTATTCGTTGTTGTCCACACTTGAACAAAGACGATGTAGAGCCAGTACATTTGAGCACAGGGATTTTGAAAGTCAATTTAATGAAAGTTTTTGATTTTTAAAAAAACAGTGTGTAGGATCATTATTAGAAGCGTTTCTCTCCATCCAGAGTTAGAGACAAAATCGGGTAAGTGTTGAAGCAGTGGTCACTGTAAATTCAGAGAGTTCACAAAGAATCAGTTTCTTTTTTCGTAGCTAAAAGCTTTAGGGCAGAACGCCCGTGAAATTAATAGAAGAGGTTTGTATTACTTATCAGTGTTTATTTTTGCAAAAGCTTTGTATTTTAATTGTGGAAAAATTCCCCATTTAAAACATTTTTAAAGCTTTTAAAATCATGCAATATTGACTCTGGGTATCATAAGCTTAACTCATACACATATTGAAACATTCCTTGTAGTACATGAATCCGTTCACAGATGATGATGATAAAGTGTGTCAGCTTGCAAGATCAGCTAAACCTTCACTGAAATACGGACAAAATTCTAAATGTAAGGGTTTTCTGGAATGTCTGCCTTCACAAATTAGATGTGGACTTTTGTGTGTGTCAACAAGACTAGAAACACTGAATTGTTCTGAGAAAGTGTACTAATATAGTATTCCAAGGTCAGTTGAACTCTGATTTCTGTAGAAGAGCAGTTTCTATTAAGAAATCGCCAGATCAAATATATATGGTGAAATGCTTAAAATTTTAGAAGTCTGTAAGAGCCCAGATCTAAATTTTCCACTGTTCTGAAAGCAGAAAGGGAGCTCCGCACCATTATTTATCGCGTTGTGCAGGGATGTGCTGTGTTCTGTTACTTGGGATTTAATCCAGGAGCACGTTCAGCTATGTATTAGTAGCAAGCACTGAGTTATAAGCCATCAGAGAAGAAAAAGATAGGACAGAAATAAACTCTTGGCTGCAATTGCCCCTTTAAAAAAGAACAGGAATTTTGAGAGGGGAGGGAAGGAGTTTCCTTGTCCCCAGTGGAGTATATTATTCTCTGCAAACAGGTAAACCAACCCTGGCTCATGAAGATACTTCAGAATAGGAAATGTTTTGCCTTTGAAATGTACCAGATTACATGTCATTTCAAATAGTGTTCGTGGCGAAGATACCCCTGGGACCACCTTACAAGAGCTTTATTTCTTGCTTGCAAATTAGTCAGTTCAAAACACTTCTCCTCTCATCTCTGCCTTCAGCTCTTAATACCACACACGCCATTTGTAAAATAGGGGATAAGAATGAAAAGACCCTGAATACAAAAGTACAATTAAAAAAAATAAAACAGAAGACTGTAAAGGCAAGAACAAGACAGGTTTCAGCCGACAAGGAAAAGAATGAAATTTTGGTGCATTTTTGGAGGCATTTCAATAAACCCTCTTTTTTCCATTTCAGCGGGGGCTCATTGAAACAGCGATGTTTTCCAAGTGCCAGACAGACAATAGCATCTAAATTATTTTTAAGAAAGCACTCATAGCACTAAGCACCCACTACTACTAAATCCGTCTTAGAGGAGAAGGGTGGAGGAAGAAGAAAGGTCAACAAATGTATCAAGTTCTTTGTGTAATGCCTCACTGACATTTTCCAACTCACTCAGCTGGCTTTTATTTTTTTATTTTTTTTTTTCAGAATCCTGATAAAATGCAGTAAAGGATTTAAGGTTATCATCTGTCTCTCTCTAACTTCTGACATCTCTTTATAACAAGAAAGAGTCACAGCCAACTGTAACAGGAGGGCAGCACAATGAATCCTGGTAAGGCAGGGAAGGGGGGAGGTTCAACTTTGCTGCCCCTTTGCCCCTATTTCTTCCTCACAGAACAGAAGTGCCATCTGTTCCTCGCCATAACATGCATGCGTTTGATTTCCATTCAGTAATAACTAACACAGGAAAAAGATTATCAAGCGATCTAAAGCGCTATCAGCATTAGCGAGTCTTCCCCGTCCAGTGTTTTGTTTGCATCTCCGAAGATCTGCAGATGACATGGATATGGGCAAGTGCCTTAATTGCCTAGAATTATTCTGTCCTCTGGTAGAGGACCATATGGTGAAGGTGTGGAACATGACCAGACTAAGGATATTTAGGTGCTTGGGTCAGAAAGAGATTTAGGAAAATAAAACGAGGGGATGGATGTTTAGGTTCCCCAACCTGAATTCAGTACACCAGTCTCTTTTACTCGGTGCTGTAATACATCATCGTATTAATGCAAAATTAAGTCCCCGTGTGTTGTGTGAGGATCGACAGTCAGTATTAAAGTATGAGCCTGTTTCAAGGGAATCTGTAAAAATGTTTCTTAGGCTTCACAGTGAAATCTGTCGCATTCATGAGTGAAAAGCCCAACAACACCAAAACCACCAAACACCTTCCAGTCCAGCAAACTCGGTTTAAGATCCAAAAACCCCACGAGAAGATCTTTTCTTTATAACGTTCTGCAGGTGCTGAAGACCCCGTTGATCGCTCAGTTTTACCCAGCTGTGCTTGATGTCTTATTGTTGAAGCAAGAGGGCGCAGCACCAGATGCCAGCCGAGGGAAGGTGCCTGCCATGTGCTGTTTGCAAAGCCAGGTGACGATTAAACAATAGGTGCAGTGGGATTTATCTGAAGTCCCAGCCTTTCGGGCATTGCAGTGCTCTCTCCTCTTGCTCTCTAAACCTGACTATTTTAGCAGTCTCTCATTTCTTCATCTTCTCATCTTTTCCCCCTTTGCTGCTGCTGCCTGCCCACCTTGTTACTTAAAGCACTTCTATGGCTGGAAATTGACCATGTTGTCAGACGCCAGCGTTCTTCCCAAGGACTGGGGAAGGACCTCAAGCATGGGAGAAGCATTACTGTTATTTTGTAAATAAACTTGTAAAATGGTTCAAGAGGGCAAAGCCGAGAAAATGGCTAGCGAGTTGCTTTAGACTAGTTTATTTTGCACCAGTCAAATATTGCTGGAGCTGTATCTGAAATCTGAAGCTGATCTGTCTGGCAAACCTATTGGTGTCTACATGTCAAAATACATGAGACAACATTTCATTTCTCCAAATTTCCATTAATTTCGTTGCCTTATTTTCTTTCTTTTCCTCCTACACCGGGATGACATTTTAAAGTGTACTTCTAAGAGCATAATTTGATCAAATGATCCAAGGGAACTCCCTATAGACATCCATGATTTAATGCTAGATCTGTTCTAAAGGCTGGCACGCCTGGTGATGGCAATGATGTTTTGGATAACAAATACAGTGTGTTTTTTCTGAGTCAGGACTGTATTTTGTTTACACAGCTAAGTCAGAAATTCTTCAAATAAAGGCAGTGTCCAGCCATGCGTGGTGGCGAGCATCCTGAGCACCCAACCTCAGGCAGAGCAGGAGGTGCTGGGCACCTTGCTGGAACTGGCCATTGTGCATGTCCTCCTGTGAGGTGCTTGGAGGTGACTTCCAGATGACCTACAGGAGACCGGGCAGGAATTCTGTGGTTGGCTGAATTACTGTTCAGTACAGTAGATACTTTGTCCTCTGAAAACAAGTAGGGGCAGCAGCTCTTGTCACTCTTTTCAATGGGAAGAAGGAAACTCTTGGTATAGGTGCAAAACTTAGAAGACGTGTGCCAAATAAGAGCAAGGACACAGCTGCACAAGACTCAGCACACTTCTCACGGACAAAATGCAGTGAAGGAAAAGATGGCACTCTAAGCTAAGTCAGAGATCATTATATGATACTCTTTGCATTCAGCTCATTCTAGGAGGAATATGTACATGCGGCAGCAGCACTCGGGACATGGAGGGCTACTTGGAAAGTAGATGGTGGCTCCCAGTGTTTGAGATGAGGATGGACAGTGATGGAGAGTGAGAAAAATCAGCTGTCCCTGCAGAGGTGCCCCCATGCCACAGACATGTCTGTGAAACCACGCTTTTCTCTCCTTAACAAGAAAGCAGCCGGGGCTGGCTGAGAGCAAAGGCAGTTTGTAGGAAGCGTTTCAGACTGCGATTCTCCGCCTGAGGAGGAGGTTTGCAGGGTCCCGGCAGAGCTGGTGAGCAGCAGGAACAGCTCCAGCTACACAGGGAGACCCAAACAGAAGGACACGAGCCTGTCCATATTCTCTCCTACAGTGGAGGGCCTGAAAATCATTAGGCAAAGGGCTGTTCTGTGGGCTGCAGGGCCAGGCGTACGGGTACACGCACACAGTCATAAACAGGAGCTCGTGCAGGGTTCCTGCTGTACCGGGAGAGCCAACTGGGCTGTGAGTGTAAGAATTTTCTCTTTTAAACAGACAGATGTGAATGATAGCTGGGGGTGTAACGCAGGCGGTCGGTCTCTTTACACTCAGCCTCACGTTGTCAGAGGGCTTTGCTTGCTGCACTGCCCTGTGAAGTACAACAGCAAAAGCCTGTGACAGGAGGGAAAGAAAGGTGTAAGCCAGTGGTAGCACTAGATTAAAACAGCAGCACGCAAACATACTGACCTCTTCCTGAGTGGTAACCTTGAGTGAGAGCTAATTCACCGGATTGATTTTATTCAGCTTGTCCATGAGAAAATAGAGCACAGCAGCATTGACTGCAACTGGCCAAAACTGCTTGCGAGCTTCAGTGATCTTTATGGTGTTTATTTCAGCTTCCAGGAGCCTTAAAGATCTTGGCGACGTTAAGATGTAGTATTACACTCAAAGTCATCTTATTGGCTAAAGGGTATTGGCAAAAGGCACAATATATACAAATCTAAGAATGTATTGTTAGTCCAATTAATGTTTTGAGCAGTTAATAGTCAAAATTACTTAATGAATACAGGGAGGCCTCATTAAAAATAGAGTCAAAATTGCCACACAAAACTTTCCCTATTCTTTAGTGTTGTGCTTACTCCTCCAGCACTCCTTTGGGTTGTAAGATTGACACTTCGGTATTTCTCAAAAGGAATGGGGGAGTATTATGATGAGTCATCACAAGGAGGAGTGTGGTATTCATGGGAGGGGGATGTCTTTCTCCTCAGTCTGGTGTCTGCTTGGATTTAAATTTATATGGTTTCTTAACACAATCAGTTTACTGTGATTAAATGACTGATTTGTGTCATCTGTGTCTGCACTCTGGCCCACGACTTAATCTAGAGCTTTAGGCAGTTCAGTCCACAATGAATAACCATTTGTTATTACTATAAATTAGGGTTAAACTAAAACAAATCTAGTGAAGAGTACCTCACAGCTGGAGGTACACATTGCTAAAACAAGTTAAAATCTACTGAGGCCCAGACAAACCCAGGGAATTGCTGAGACCCTATGCTCTCATGTCAATACAAACTTTGTTGCTTTTTACTAACAATGGCAAAGATCACATTTGCTGGGCTATAAAGTCCCCTTGGATCATCTGTGAATTGCAGAGTTCACCAAGGATTTGCAAACACTCCCATGACTGCAGAATCGTGACTGAGCAGCAGATCTTGGAAGCATTCACACTATCCTGTCTTCTCTTGAATCAGGATAATCTACTTAGGTCTGATTGACCAATATTTCTTCATTGCCATCAGGAGACCAGCTAATAAAAAGTGTTTGATTTTCATCACCAATTTAATTTGCACAATCAGCAGGAATTCTGTGATTATTAAAATGAGAGCTAGAAGTTGTAGACCTAAGTTAAAAATTCCTATAGCTGTAGGAGACCATAGTGTAACCTATAAGGGTTTAGGATAATTAAGATCACATGCTTGACTCTAAGATGCATTTCTGCCTTACACACACAGAGAGACATACACACAGTCAGGCAGATTTTACACATGAGGTAATGCACAACAATTTCTGGAATTGAGTCTGTACACAAACACAAGTAGATCGCATATGTATGATTAGAGATTGATTAGAAACAGAAGAAGAAATGTCATAGTCACATCTGGTTAACTTTTGAGCTAAGCAATCATCTGAAGACTGGAAACTAATATCTTCACATATCTGTTGCATATTTCAATGCTATTTTCTAGCATTCTTCTGAAAAGACTCACTGGAATATTCCATTTTCTTTGACAGCCTGTGTTCACAGATGCACATCTTTAATATCAGAAACACTTGTTATACATTTCCAAAATTATCTGATCAGCTTCTTGGTAACAAAAGAACTTTTCCATCAACTTGGTACATGACTACATATTTACATATATGCAGTGTTTTCAGCATGTGCTGAAGTCAAGATGTTTTAAAATACCTCCAATAGTACATAAATGGAGCATTTACTTTAAAAATATGGTTTTCCATGGCAAAACATTTTATACCTTGTTGATCCATTTCTGCTTCTATGTTTTATAAGCACTCAAAGTTTCAACTATACTTGTAAACGTATGTATATTTTAATGTATAGACAGTCATATCTTGGTGATTTGTCAAGCGTGGTCACTCTCAATGAGAGGACACACAGTCCTCCTCTGGAGGAGCCTCACCTTGAGAGTGCCACAACCTCCCAGGGCCCTCCCTCCAACATTTTCACCACCCTTTTGGTAAAGAATTTTTCCCAATCCCTGGTCAAGATTTCCCATGTTTTCACTTCTGCCCGTTGCCTCTTCCCACTCATGTGCACCTGTCAGAAAAACCTGGCTGAGTCATCTCTGTAGCCTCTTATGAAGTATTTCCAGGCAGCAATAAATCCCCCCTGCCCTCTTGGCCTTTTCAAAGCTGCAGAATCGCAGCTCCCTCATCCTCTCCTTGCATGCTGCCTGCTCCAGGCTCCACTGGATTAGCGCCAGTAGGTTAATGTCCTCTTTCTACTGTAAGAGATACAGTAATTAAATTCATACTTTTCATTTGCAACATGTATTTTTGTTCATGTTTTTACTGGTAGCATAACACTTGCAACTTGTTCTACATCTGTACCCTCTTCTTGAGTTTTATCCTGTTCAGTTTAGTTGGATGTGCTCCTACTTCAGCTTCCAATTTCACTCCTCTGAAGTCCAAATTTCTTCTTGCACTGCCAGTTCTTCAGTTAACCTCATTTGCCACTAACCAGACAACCCATGCTTCAGCACATTTTAGGCTTTTCAAGAGAAAAATTTAGATTTCTTTTTTCCTTTTAATGTTGCAAAATCTTGCTTCCTGGATACATCTGCAAGAAGCTGGACCCCAAGGATATGGTTCCCTCTGAAGAGCTGAATGACACACTGGCCTTGGATCGACAAAGTTTAATAAGGAGAATACCTCTAAAGAAGATCCAGGATTTGAAATTTAGGAGTGGAGCAGAGCTTTTCTGAGTTTCCTTCTGCAAAATTTGTGACAGCATTTGGCTCTGCAGTGTCCTGGTATGGAGTGTTCCTGAGTTTCCTCTCTAGTCAATGAGAACAAAGGATACTCGGGACTTAGCAGAAAGTATTTTCCCTTCTGAAGGCTCAAGCTCTTGAAGGACCCCCCATTGCTAGGAATATGACCTCTTCAGGTACTTAAAATTATTTAATTAGCATTAGAAACGTTAGAAAGAACACAGTTGACAAATCATTCTAGCAAAGGTAATGGATGTAATTGCAGGTGTCACAAACTTTTGTACAAAAGATGGTGTTTCCAAAATTTGTTTTTGGAACGCTTTAAAACACATTTAAAGTGTCTTAAAAGGCTGCATAAAGAAGGGAAGCATGCAAGCAGGCTATCAGGCAGTGGGTTTTTTTTCCCCCAGTGTTTTTTTGTGGGCTAAGAATAGAGGGAACACGTAGCAAGCATCTTGCTATTAAATTTGCCCATGACAAATAGTGCAGCTGCATGTGGTGTGCAAGAACATCTGTTGGATCATGACACATGGAGAGTCCCCCACACTAAGATCGTGACATTATACTGAAAACAAGTCAGTTGTAAAAGCAATATAAATCCATTTTATATAATCTTTCTCCACCTTCTCATCCCCCTTCTCCTTTGAATTATGTTAATTAAAGGATTATGTCTCTCCTTCATGGCATCAGTAAAAATCACAATACGGAAGTGACTAAGTGTTTCAGGATTGTCCCCTTTTTTCATTAACAGCTGGAATGCAAGTGTGTCTTTCCTGAAGAAACAGAAGGTTTAAGAAAGAATAAGCAGTGGCAGAAAGAGAGACTAGAGACACCAGAGCTTATGCCAAGTGGAACTTGACACTGCTTGCAGATTGAATTTAATTCTTCAGAAATCAAGGGGTGATTTTCTGTGTCCCTGGATCTTGTATGGTTTTTCAGTTCAAAGTGAGCAGTAGGATTGCTACCAGTCTTTACTTCACCCATGTAAATGACAGCACAAAGTACAGTGATATGGAAGTATATGTCTAAAATGTGTAGATTTCTAAAGCAAAGGGAATCTCCTTGCCTGGAATTTTGTGAGTTCCCACAGCTTACCATTCAAATGCAGCTATTGTGGAATTCGATAGAAGTTCCTTTAAGCTCCACATGGTCACAAATAAGGACTGTCCCTTTTTCAAAATCCTTGAAGGCTTTTATTTTCCCCAAAAGTATTTTAACAGAGTGTTTGCTTCCTCCTTCTAAATATTCTTCTCTTTGCTCTCTGAAACAGTTTCTTTGCCATCTTTAGATTTAGTAAAGTAAGAAGTTTTATAACGGCAATGCAAACACTGATTTTTGTAAAGTCTGAGGTTGTCTAAAGACTGTGTGATGAGAATACCATGGCAAGGGCAACGCATACATGCTATTAATGCCTGGATCATCATTAACTCTTTTCTCTGGAAACCCCTTACTTTCAGTTGCTAGGACAGCTCAGGCATGATAACTACATGAAGCTCCAAGTCCATTTCCACACCCTTTCTGCAGGCTGCAGGGCAAGCCTGAAGCTGTACGATTCAGCCAGATGGGTCATGATTTTCAACTCTATTAAATTCCTGCACCCTAACTGCAAAAACGCACCCCTTGTGAGGGATTTCCTTAATGATTTTACTGATGGCTTACATTTTGAGTTTACTGACTTGCTGATACTCTTTGGTCAAGTCCTTTAAACTCTGCTTCATTTGCCATCTGAATAAAGCCTTGTTTTCCTATTTCAGGGAGACATGCTGTGCGGAAATTAGATGGTTTTTAAAGCACTCTGATGATGGAAAAGATACGCAAGTACAAGTGATATCACCTGACAACATTTGCTTACTATTAAGGGTATATTTATCTCTTAATTAAATTAGATATGATTCCTCATTTACTAATGCAATGATTTTTAACATCCACTTCCCGGTTTGCATGTTCAGTAACTGCTTGCACAAGCTACATAATCATGTGCATCACCATAGCAGAAAGGAATATCATACGCCTTGCAAAGCAGTTACGGAGCTGGGAAATGCTCTTTTTAACTTTTCAGTATCTCTGACTTTCACGTGGAGAAGTGCACATTCAGGGACCAGATGTTACTGCAGCAACTGTGGCCACTCCAGGCTAGAAATGAGTGATGCATCCTGCTCACTAATCCTTCCACTGGTGGTGCTTGAGTTTTAGCTGGTCTCTTGGGTAAACGGTCCAACAGACACAAACAGCTCCAAGTAGTCCTGTGTTCCAGTTAACAATATAAATAGTGATACAATTTTTAACAACTTGGAACTATAATTAGTTGTGGAAAAATGTACCAGCGAAAGCTATATTTATATGGTATGTAAACCAGAACACTAAAATTCCCCTTTAGCAGCTTTTACTTTAAATAAATTAGAAGAGTTTTATGGTGATTTGAAAGTTTTATTTTACTTTTCTTGTGATGGTGACACAGTGGCTCTTGGAGAGTAGACACATCCACATGGATATATTCATCATGGATAAGTGATTTGAAAAATACAGATTATGAAATAAATACAGTTCTAAAAAATAAATGTATTTGGTTTAGATCCAAAGGAGCAAAATTCAGTATCAAAATAATTAGTATTGTAGCTGATTTAATTCTTTTAGTTGTTTGTCTTCATTTCTATTTCTGCTGCTGCAAGTCTTTTTGTTTACAGCTTCTCAGCCAGAAGAATATCCTGAAGGAAATTACTGTCAGCAGCCATAAAAAGTATCCGCAATTCATCCTAAAGCACTGTCAACTTAATTTTAAAGTATTTTTTCTGCTTTTTGAGTTCAGGCTGAAGTGGTAAGTTTGAAAATCCATAAATCAAACCATATTAATAAAGGAAACGTGTATCTCTTTTTTCAAATACTCCATTTTCCTAAAACTTCATCGTAAGCATAGATTTTAATAATTAAGACTTCAATTACTAGAAACAGGAAGGAAATACTGTGAACTGTATTCTGTACATTGTTGGAAGGCGGACAATAGAAAAGCCAGCTAACTATTGCCAGTTCAACCCTACTAAATGCAGTGACTGATCTGTGACTGACGGTTTCCTACAGTTATGTCTGGGAGGAGCCATATACAGGCCATGTCAGCCTCCTTCACTGAAGGAAACTTTTGGGGTGCTCATCCCCAATTGGTGGAGCTAGCTGTTGAACAGAAATACCAGGATGGCACCCAAAGTATCACACCTGAAGATGTTCCCAAATTCAGGACATATCTGCAATGCAGCACTTGAACACAGAGGTGTTGTGCCATCTGCATTTGCAGGTGTTTAAAGGCCTTACTGTGCTTTGGTGAAGTTGCTGCTTGATTTACAGTTATTAACAGTCGTATTTCAGCATTGAGGCAGGGAAGCTGCATGCTGCTATGGGTACCGAAAAGCAAACAAGAAGTAACAAGTATGTGTAGGACCCTGAACCTTAGTGAAAGCTCTAGTGGGAGCTTATGGGGAGATTTTTTTGTCCCTGAAGGCAATGGCCCTACAGGCACAGGCTGGGTGCCTTCCACGTCCCGTCGCCTGCAGAGCCTTTGATGCAGAAGGCGTGGGAGCCGGAGGAGGAGGAATTCGTTTTGCATGGCTTCAAAGACCTTAGAATTTGGTGGTTTCAGGTGTGGGGTTTTGCTGAATTCGGTTGTAATGGTGAAGGTCATTTATTAATTCAAAAGCTGAATACAAGCTGGTGTTCTGGTGTCCTCTGAAGCCTCTTCTGTGCAACTCTTGGATTCCTATCATGGGTATATTTACATCTTTGTGTCCACAGTTCAGCTCTGTGTATCTACTGTCCATAAGCAGATTTTACAGATTCAGAATGGAAAGCAGATTTGCACACAAGCAAGCCTACATTATTTGTAGGCTAATGAATGGCGTGTGGGATCACCAAGACGATTCTGTTCCTACCTGTGTTGTGATTCCAGAGCCGTCTCCCAGAGCCATCTCCCGAGTTTGTTTTTCTAGATGTATAGTGGCAGAAATGAGTTTAGATTGTGTGTTCCTCTGAGCACAGTGAGGAGCACGTGTGTATTTGTGTATCGGGCTCACCCTACTGAGGCCAATAAAAGGCACGCTGTGCTGGGAGGTCCCCAGTGTGTGCCAGCGCCTGTGACAGATGTCAGAGTAACGCAGACACTCATGAAATGTCCTCAGTCTGGGCTTTCCAAATGTTTCCACACTGACCTCACACATACCGAGTAACGACGAAGCTGATTCAAGTTCTTTCGGTCTGGAAGTCCCATTTAGAAACCAGATTTGGAGGCTTCTGTGGAGAATTGGTGAAAAATCTGGTGAAACCTACGTCCCTCAGTGCAGGAACAGAGGCCTGGCAGTCAGGGGGAGCAGGGTCCCATTTCTGCTCTTCTGCAGTGGGGAAAAACATGCAAAATTCATTATCCCAGAACACAGGTTAATGCCACAGAAAGAAGGAAACCTCAGCATGCATTCAGACTCAGAGCTCAGACTCAGAACATTTACTGAATAGCAGCCACTTTCTGAGGCTCAACACGCTATGAAAATCCTCCTTGAATCAAATGTTCCCAGGGGAGTGAGAAATTAAAGAAGCTCTTCCACCCTGGGCTGGTGCATACCACTAGATCAATACTCAGCATAAAGAGCTTTCTCCTTGTTGCTGCAGTATGGGGGTGGCAGTCAGGGAGGACACTCCTCGTGACCTGCAAAACCAACAGGCAACATGTAAGGTAACATGAGAAAATGAAGGCAGCAATAAAGAAGAGGTGGAAGGGGCAGTTCTGAGCGGGGCACTGTGATGGCTGAATTTGAAAGCGTTTTGCTTCTCAGCTTGAACTTTTTAATTAACGAATTTCACAGTAATTCACAGTCTAAGCTTAAAGAGTAATAATTTCAGTGCTCTGCCTCACTAAATACTTTCTTGCAGTCTAACTAAGCAGCAAAGATCAGAGCCGAAGGAATTCAGTGCCATTGCATTAACAGCACTTTCTCTCCAGCCTGCGCTGCAGGTAAGTGCTGTCCTGTGGCAACCTTCTCGGGGTCAAGTGATTTAGAGAGCTTAGAGAAGGCCACGTAATAGGCTTGGGCTTTGGATCCCTATGTGCTCAGACACAATCCTGAGTAGCAGAGGCTGTGAGGAAACATTTTCTGTCATTTGCCAGAGGGGCAGGGGAGGGAAGGGAGGACTCCTGGTAGCTGTAGGAGGGGCAGTAGGTGCAGCTAAACTAGAAGGAGGGGAAGGGCTCAGGAATATAATGAGGAGGTGGGGGAAATGACACTGGAATAAAAGGGTGAGTGAGTATATGAGCTAGATACCCACTCATCCTGGCCTTCCTCTGTTCAAAGCACTCCCTCAAAGGGTGGGCACAAGACTTGAACGGAGGGGATAGATGTCAAAATATTGCCATAAGGAATATAGTGTAATAAATCAGAGGAAAAGGGCAGAATGGAGGCAAGGAGCAAATGGTAGGAGAATTATTTTTATTCTAAGTGAATGATTATGTCTCCTGGGTGATTACACATCAGGATGGTGGTGTGCTGCGGAGAACTATTCAGCTAGATAGAAAGAAGGAGTGCTCAAATTGCAATCATTGAACTACAGCGCATGCAAGGGTGTAAATAAGATAAGAAAGGGTCAAATACACAAGTCAAAATCCAGATAGAGTTAATGTGTCCAGGGCACTGCAATCCTTGCCAGTTAAGATAACTATCATACATGTGTAGGAAGACAGAAGAAGATCCTTTGAATACTTGCGGAACGTAATCAGAGAGATAGCTGATGGAGAAAACAACAGACTATTAAAAAATACTTTGAACATAAATAACTTGCAAGTACTGGGTCAAATACAAATAATTTCTTCCAAGTTGTCTACCAAAACAGGGCCTCCAGCAAGAAATACCTGCTGTATAACGCATACCTATAAAAATCATACCAGTATAGGGCTGGTGAAAGACAAGGGATACAATGTCATGTACTGTATCCCATTCATTATACTTCCATGAACTTAAAGTAGGAAAATGCTTTAGGAGAGTTCTTATGGCTCTGGGGCATTAAGAAAACACCTTGTGCAACATTTGGAGTTCAGAAAAAAGAGTTGCCGTGTTTCCTTCATAGCTCAGCAGCTGGTTTTACTCTCACTAGTACTTGCAGCTGCCAACTAGCTCTCCTTTTGTGACTCAAATAGATAACTTTTAAATCTGAACCAGGCTTAACTTTTATCCATTTGATCCCTGTAGCTGAGGGTTGATCAGTATATGCCAATGATGACTATATATGTAAGACCAGGGGCTTTTTGTGTGACCACAGTATTGCTAGGCCCTGCCGTCACTTTTCTGTTTAGCAATTGTGTCATCCATCTGCACAGTGACTGGATCAAGACCTTTTGTTCCTGGAATGGGGACCTAGAAAAATAAATGTTAAGTTTTAAATGCCTAGTTAGAGAGGCTGGTGTGTTTCAGCATTCACTCACTTGTTTTCTGTACGAATAAGCAATATCAGTAGGAAAAACATTTCTCCTCACTTGATTTAAAAGTCAGGAAAAAACAGATGAGGATTCCTGCACTGAATCTGACAGTCCTCAATTTGCCTCCATGAGGTTACTGAGAACTTAGTGCTGGGTGGTTTCTGAACTCATCTTTGCTCCATGTGGAGCAAGGTCAGCAATTACTACATAACCTCTGCCAGTTATGCTTTCAGATGTTTAAAATTACAGTTATATTACTTTATTTGTATTTTATTTTCAGGTGTTTCAATGAGAACACAGAAGGTTATGTCACAGCACCTTTTTTCTACAGATTAAGGGATACTGTTCTAACACTCCTGGCTTCTGCTGCCCAGGTACCCCATTGGTCCTGTGGAGAGTCACACAGTGCTCATCAGATGATGTGCAGCCTGTTATATCCACTAGTATATGGGAGTATAGCAAGGAAAAAAGAATACCACAGCATTAGTGGTTTGGTGTCCCTGACAGACAGTGTAGTGAGTTGAAAGAAACTGCAAAAACTCTGAGTTATTTTCCATAGTAGCCTGGCATTCAGGATATGGAGATAGTCCATGCCACTGTACGCCGTTTCCCCGCTTCCCCAGGCTAGCTTTCTGGGGAAAGTTAATGATTCATAAGATTCTGCACTGATTTCACTGTGAGCTTCCACATTTGCATAAGTAAAAGCTTGTGCAGCTTCTGTAGGGAGATTCTTAGTGAAATTGCAGTACAAAACATTGATATTATGTAATTACAGTAGTTCATCGTAACTTAAATAAAATTGTTACTTTAAACTTGCTCTAAGTGGCTCACAATGGAACTTTTGTATGACACACCTACAAAACAAATGAGTTAATCACAATATGTGTCATTTTTAATTTTTCTCTTTCATTTTTCCTTCAGTCATTCGCTCTTTGTAATTAGCATGAAGACTATCCTTCAGTCAAAACTAGCCACCTGGAAAGTTTCAGCTTGTAATATGCAGCTTTTTTTTTGTGAATTATGAATGTGCAAAAAGAGAGACCTTTCTCCCCACACCCCCTTCCTTGCATAATTCAAATATGAATGAATGAATTTTATTCATACTCATCAAAAAAAAAAAATCATATTTCAGCTGATAACAAGCATGAAAAATTTCAGATGAAAGAGATTTTTTTTTTAAAAAAGAAGAGTATTATGAGCATGGGAGAACAGCAGGTTAAGACGGAAGTCTCACTGCTGCCTTAACTGTAACAATTGCTAGCAAGCAAATACTATATCCAAGCACTAAATCTTGCTTTGTGCTGCCCTGGTGCACAGTAGTGGGGAGAGAATAGAATAATAAAAGCCGGTCCCCTTATGCAAACAGCAGGGCATAGCACTCAACAGAATACAAGAAGAAGGTGAGCCTGCCTACTGTTCTGGCTTGCTAACCATATTCCCAAGGTCTGTGGGTTAGTTGTCACCTCTAGCTCCAGTCAGCTAGCAAATGTACTTCAAACACTAGCAAGGGGCACATTTTGGTCCTTCCCAGAAGAACATTTTACCAATTCATTGCCTCCAAATATACTCTTCTATTAAATAAAGTATTTGAAGGAAGTTCATATAAGCAACATAGTGGTTTAACGGGTCAAAAAGGGAATGGAATAGCTGCTAGACTTTTTCTGATTAACCATGTATTTTTAAAAATATAGAGCTGTGAAGAAGGTATTATATGCAAACCCTCACTTACCTTACTGTTTTTCAAGTAAAGTAGGCTGAGATTTTGGCTCACCCCTGCACCACTTTGAAAATGAACTAATGCAAGAACGCAAAGATTGCGATCTGGAACACATTTCTGCATCACATTTTCTCTTGTTCCTAATACTGCTCGGTTGATAAATTGAACTCTCGTTCACTACCTCGAAAACGGGATTAAAGAAACATTCATTAAGTAACTGTTTATCAAAAAACTGCCCACTACCGTGGCTAAACAGTATTCAGTACCTCAGTGTTACCTTAAGGATTCACGTCGATTAGAGGAGCAACAGAAAGGATTTGCGTGTGGCATAAAAAAATCCCCTTCTATTCTGACTCGAGTTGACTGTTGCAAGTTGAGTTTGGCAGTAAGTGACCAAAATTGAGTTGTCAGCATCCTCTTGCATAGTGGAAAAAGTTGTTCCTTTCTTGTGCAGATGCAAGAGTTTCTGTGGGAAAACAGAACATAATCACGGTTCTGAATGTCTCTGTGGATTGGTAATGTCTCTAATACATAGATCACTTGTGCAAATTCAGTCCCAGCTGGATGGGAAATTATTGAAAATGGTTGTTGTTTGATTGATATAAAATGAGTTGTCAGCTTGATTCAATGCCTCCAGGGCAGATGTCCACAGCATAATTGGCACCTGTCAGAGGCAAAGAATTCCTTGGTACAGAGTAACAACTACTCATGCAACCACCCAAAATAGTCCTTGCGTGCCAGGGCTCAGAGAAGGCAGCAGGAAAAAACAGTTTCTACTTTTGGGCAGGATCTTTTATGCCATAAAGTCAATAAGAGATTTGATGTGACACTTGGTGCAAGCTTTCCCCTGGGATCCTGGCTAGATGCTATCAGCTCTCCTGCTGTTTGGTCAACAGTTTCCTTAAGAATAAAAAAAACCCACATGTTTGGCTATTTGTTACTATTGTCATGGAAAAGGTATATATATAAAGAATGGTTAATAAAGAAATTTTTACATATTTGCCTATTATAAGAAATGTTGTGAACAATTTTATTTTCCCTTTTCTTGAGCAATTCTCCTCACAGCAATAACTTAGACATACAAGTAGGAAAATCAGAGAGTGTCTTCTCAGCAAAAAGTAAGGCAAAGAAACAGCCAGGACTGAGAGTACAGCAGTGTCAGTATTGCACTGTTTGTTAGTAGTAAACAGTGACCTGTTGTTTACCACAGACTCAATTAAAATGGATTTTTTTCCTATAAATCACCAAATAGCTGTCATATGGTTATTACTGCCTTTGACCGAGTGTGGTACAGCTAACAATAGGAACGAATTCAATTTTTCATCACCAATCTGTCGAGCTGGCCACCTTCTTCATGGAGCTGGTGCTTTGGGAGGTACCAGCTGAAGGGCTTTCCATTAAAATTCATTTTACTGTCTTCATCTAGCACATGGCTCAACTTTCCTTCTTTGCTTTCATCTCTTTTTCCTCCTTTAGATTGTTTTTCATTATGCCTCCCCCCCCCAACATACACAGACTTTGCCTTTCATCTCTATATGTATGCTATTCCAGCACTTGTCAGCCCCAGCAGGAGGGACATGCTAGAACCAAACAATATGATATGTTAGGTGGAAGAAAATATTATTATCAGACCCCTTAGGATAATCATTTATTGTCACACTTTAAAGAGATCTGCTATGTTATTTATTTTACTATTTTGTATTAGGTGCATGGTTTAATTTTACAGGCATTATTAATCACTAAAATATATTACACTTTCAGCCAGGATGTTAACATTTTAAATGCATTCATCTTGCTTCTTTAAACAGAAACAATGGGCCTTCTGCACAGCTCTCCCTCCCCTCTAGTCAATAAATCCTTTCTATTGATTCAGGAAGTAACTCTAAGCACTGTTTTATATTTTAAGTTCCACTAGCCACACTCAGCCATATAATTTCGCTTAATAACAAATGGATCTTCTATTTTTGCTGGTTACTACATGTTTGGTTATCAAACTCAGCTTGAAAGTACTGGGTAGAAGAGCACAAAACCTATAATGGCAGTGAGGCACCACAAGACATTTCCTAAATGAATGTTACAATAACACAAAGTATCTGTAAAAAGAGAGTGTGTGTGTGTGTGCGTGTGTATAAAAAGCAGCCTCATCAGTTGATGAATGATAAATGAAAAATCCATCAGTGCGTATGGATTCCCTTGAGCCAGCCTGGATCAACAGACAATATGGATTTTTGATAATTCATGGCTTTGCCATTATTTATTCTCTCCTGAAATACCCATTGCAAATCTCAGAGAGATAATTAGAGAATTATCATATTGCTTAACTAAGTAGTGCAAATTGTATTATATTCTCTGTATCCCAACCCAGGGCAGTATCATTAGCGTTGTTTAATTGTTACAAATACAGTCATCACATTTTAATAAATTGCCTTTATTGTCAATATCTACAATCGACTATTTCTCTTCTCTTAATGTTCGTGGATAGGTTAGTTACCAGGTAATCTTACAGTTAATATATACCACAATGAGGCAAAATGTAAGAAAATGCAAAGGTCAAAAACATGTTTCTATTATGAAAAAAATGAATGATAATGACATAATTTTTTCAGCTCATCAGGTTCTTTGCTAAGTGCCTCTGTTATTGCCAGATCAGTAGTGTATAACAAAGAAGTGCTTTCTGTAGGCTGCTTCATTAGCCTGCCCTGTAGGACCTCACCTCAGACCTTTCACTAATCTGTTGGCCAGCTCAATAGCCTTGTTAGTTCTATTCACTTCTTCCTGGCAGCGGATTTTCTCAGCTGTAGCTCTCTCAAAGGCAGTGGTTAAGGCAGCCAGGATTGTGTCTAGTTCCTTCAAATAAAAACAGTAAGAAACAACTTTGGACATTGCAAGAACACATAAAAATATTTCTGCTGTCCCATTTTATATTTCTGAAAGTTAAATTACGCCATGCAATAAAGCTGTAAACATTAACCATGCTCAGAATTTTGTCTAGGTCATGCTCCAAAGGTGGATTTGGGAAAACCTGGGAAAAAATGTGGCTGGTCTTCTAATTTCCCCCCCTTGTTCAGAACAGCCTTCAAAATGAAATTACAAACTTGATCTTATATCAGTAAAAAAGGAATGTCACCTTCTCCTGGAGGAGTCGGAAATGAAGTGAAATATATTTATTAAAGCTGTATATCCTCTATAGGAGATCAAAACTTGCAAAGATGGTTGTTTGGAAACTAAAGAGAACAGAAAGGTTTAAAGATGATAGATAGAATACTTAAAAATGCACAAGCCAGTGTCCTTTGCTGACTTTCGGTTAGACTATGCTTCCCAGTGCACAAACTGTTTCTGAAAATACAGCCTGAAATCCCCAGCCACCGTAGGTTTGGGAGCAAGCAGCTCAGCATCTGGTCCATCAAAGCATTTAAGCACACATACAGTCCCACTGGGTCAGAGCCTTAGTTATTCCCAGAGGGAGGAGTGGAAGACAATTCAGCATGGATGACTGAGCATGAGGACAAGGCAGGAATGACATGCAACTCAGGAGAGTTGCAGGCAAAGCACCCAAATGACTCTGAGCAGAGGAGGAGCTGCTGGGGAGCGGATAAATGAAAGATCAGAAAGGTGCTGGAAGACCCCAAGGTAGTGAGGCACCTCGAAAAGGGGTGTCCTTGGGTGCATGGGGACAGAGGAAGCAGCCAGAGCCCGGGGCTGTCCAGGCAGCTGGTGAGACACACGTGAAAGAGGCATGACCCCCCCAGCAGCAACCTCGGCTCGGCAAATAGATGTCCATGCAGCTCGACTGAACCTGGCAATATTCCCCAGGAAAAGCCAGAGCTGAGCATGGCTCCTGGGAGAGGGCTGTGTTTCATCTCAGCTGCGCTGCTGATGAGCTCTGTGCACCTTGGGGACGACCTGGGGACGTGGCTGGGAGTCTCCCTAGAGGAACACCGAATGAGAGCCCCAAAGCGCCCTATTGCTTCCCGCCTCGAGGATGGCGTGAGGCAGCTCCTGTGTGCATTATAGCACATAAAAAGGAACCGGGTGATGGGACAGATAGGTATTTTATTGGGAAGGTTTGGAAAATAGGAGTAAATTACAGAACACACATTTCTAAGCAGGGTCTGAAGATACCTTATAAAGAATAGCCCAGGAGGAGATCTGTAGCCCCCGCCTGGCCTACAGGATTCAGGATTGCGCAGAGCCTGGGAGCGGGAGCACATTTCCTCCTGACTTCACGAGCCTCCCTGCAAGGTGAGAGCCAGCAGCCCCTGTGTTAGAGACGTGCCCTGTCAGCAAGGCTGAGCGAGGCACACCAACCGAATCCTGGCTCTCCTTCCCACACAGGGAAGATCCAGGCACTGCCTGGGAACTCACCGTGCATGAAGACAAGCATCCGCTGTGGTTCCAAGGCATGTCACATCACTACAGAGGCTAGGGATGTGGCCCAATCATTTACCTGAAACTATTAAAAATGTTAGTGAGGGATAAATTATACTGGCAAATGCCTTTGCTTTATACAAAGAATCATACTGGAAATACCTCAGACAGAGAAAGGTATTATAAATAATTGAATTTGAGAGGCCTCTAAAATGACCAAAAAAAGCTTTTAAAATATGTTTAGTGGTCCTGACTTTAAAGTTCAGGTCCTTGGGCCAACCAGGATTCCAGCCTTCCTGAAGATTTCTGCATGCCTACAGTGCACGCCTACAACGCTTGTTGCTCGATATGTATATACATTGCCTATACACAAATGACAGCTGATAAACGGGTAGCAATAGGTCTGCAAGTGAGATCAAGGACCAGCACTTAAGCACTGAACCTAAGGGGATGGAGAGAGAAAAAAGCGGAAAAGCTACCTGCTGTGCTGAGCCTGGATGCTGCAGCTCTCATGGCAGGGAGAAGAACTTGCTTGAAGCTGTTTTTAGCAGGTCATTCAGGAACCAGGAATGATTTTTTACTGCATTTTTGGCTCTACTGAGCCAGGCTGAAAGACATTGTGTGCTACGCTGCCCTCAGACAATTCAATGCTCAGCAAATCTTCTTGTAAAAGAATAAAATAAAAAGGAGGTAACTGAAGCGAAAATATAAGTGGACAACAGAGACATAAAAGATATATATAATGTGTGTGTGGTTAAACAATAGAAGAACAATTCCAGTTCATGCAGGTCAAACCCAGGACTTGTGGAAGGTGCCAGAGGCAGTGAAAGTGGTAGCATGTGGATGGACAGGAGCCACATGGGGAACTGGAAGTTGCCAGCTCCTCCACAAATTTTTTCAAGGTTTTATCATATGAAACATTGCGTGTCAGGAAAGGCACGCGGTTCACCATTGGGTACCACTTCTTCCCTCTCATCTTTTTCTACCTCATTTGCAATATGAGCACCCCTTCTCAGTACCCCTACTCAGCTGGCAAGTTATCTGTGATGTGGAACGGATTTGGGCAAGGACAGAGATGCCAAACTGCAGGTGAAGAGCAGAGCCGCACAGCACTACTCCCTATTCAAATGGAAGCCCAGAACAATCAGGCCCTTAATGTGTTACAATTCATTTGACTATCCACATTTTTGACTTTCTGTAAATAATGTGCTAAATGGATAAAAGAAGATACCATTTTTCCTTCTTTCCCTTGAGTTACTGATAACAAGACAAGTTCCTTCCCTTACAGTTTGTGCATATAAATGTGATTAATGTAAAAAAAAAAAAAATTAAAGTGCCAAAATCTCTTTCTCTCTCTCTCTTTTTTTAAAGCATTGCCCTTTTCAAAACAAGGGGAAATTCAGTATAGTTTCAGTGCCACAGTGATCAAACAGTGTCACATCACTATGGCAATTGCTGCCCAGGCCAGGAATACAGATCAGCTTTAATTGTGCAACGCCTTATTGCTGGTGCATGTCAATCAGAACCTATGAATTGAGAAAAATTTGCTCTGTTCATTCTGTTAAATGATGTATCCAATTAAACCTGTTAGAATTCATGATCTTCAGTCAAGGTTAAATGAAAGTAGTTACTCCTGTCAGCTAGGTGATTAAATGCTGCCTACATCAGGCACATTTATGTGCAAAATTAAAATTTTGGTATAAAGCATGAATCTTTATGCATGCCAGTTAATTATCTCGCGGTTCCTCCATTTATTAAATGCCCACTGCATTTCTTCTTAATCATCAGCTTCCTTTCAAAACTTATTTCATACTCTACATTATACAAAAATTCAATGTTTAAAATGAAATGCTTTCTCAATGAAAACTTCCTTTTTTCAAGGGTTTGGCTGTTGCTATGTTACTAAAGATGGCCATTAACAGTTTTTTGAGTCATTATGCAGAAGGTCTATTTGTGTTGTTTTGTTCGATTCTGAGAGAGCGTGATAGGAATCCCTGGAGTTGCTGCTGCCGGGCAGTTCCTCCTTCCCGGAACTATTTGAGTTCTGCTGCACATCAGCCAACTTCAGCACACGACAAAGCAGCAGCAACACCACCCTCGGCTCTGCTGCTTCTGCTGTCTCGCAGAGATGTGGAAAGACAACAGGGCAGTGCAGCACCGCAGGGCGGATGCACCCCCAGCTGCCAGGCCCCTGCTCCCCACTGTCCTCAGGTACCGCAGGTGCCGTGGCCTCCAAGCAGGGCACTAGTGATGCCCTCTGCTGTGGGCTCGGAGGGCTGGCCCCCTTCCTCCTGCCAGCATTCAGTGCTGTATCTGTGTTCCCTTTGGCTTGGCAATCCGATGTGTCCTCTTTGCCCTAGGCAGCTACCACATTGCAATATCATATTTTAATTAGAAGAAAAATTATGTGTTGCATGCTTGAATTAAATTAAATTGCATATTTATATTTATAAGACACAGTATTGGCAGGATTTAAATGCTATATGAATTGAAGAACCAGAATACAGGTGTATTATAGTGATTTGTAGCTGAAACATTTGCTAGAAATACACACAAAGCAGAGCAGTACCAAATGCTAATTTAATACTCTAAGACAACGCTCCGTGCTCTTACAAGCACAATTTTACATATTCCATATGAGCATTTATCCCCTTTCATTATGAAAAGGTATTAAGAACCTTTGTTACAAACAAGCAACATAAAAAATATGTCATACCACTTCACAACTACTAATGAATAATATCATTTAAACCAGACTGGGAAATAAACTAGTATAACACATTCTACTAAACTAGTACTATAAATATGCACAAGGTTGTTATTAAAGATAAATGCACACAGTAATTTTCTACTTGTAGGTTTTACAGGTATAATTTTGAATCATACAATATTTTTTAAAACACATCACGGGGATGGAAACCAACAGAAAGACTGACTGGCAGTGATTCCTCGTGATCAATATGTCACGTCTCCACCTATCTTTGAGGGCCCACATAAATTATATCGTGGTAGCGTGAACCTTCAGGATGGGCCATGTAATTAACTTGTTCATGGTCACAACAGGGAGCGTCTGATCATAAGGGCTTTCCACCTGTGGCATCGCCATACAGCAGCCACATCTGCAGAGATGCCGCAGGTGCCGGCGGGTGCCCCCTGTGCCCTGCCAGCGCGGGCAGGGGGGCTGTGGGCAGGTCAACCTCAGCTTTGCATTTCTGAGTGGCAGCTGGGTTTCTCTTTACTGTGTGTGCCTTTCACGGTGTCCAAAGTTGAGAGATCTGTTTAGAGACCCGTTTGGCAGCCTGCTGTGCCCAGACTGTGAGCCTACCTGGGAACCCACGGCGCAGCAAGCAGGGGTGGCTGCTCCTGCCTTCCCTTCCCAGCCGGCAGCAGCCTCCGCTCCAGGCCCCGGGGAAGCAGCCGCAGACAAAAGACTCCTCCTCTCCTGCTCCCCTGTCAGCCACAAATAATGGACTTCTCTTTCCTGGCAGCTGCGGAGAAAAACACAGATATTTTTTCCTTTTTTTGTTCAGCAAATATAAGCTGTAAGTTAAAGCCCAATATCTTTAGATACCTCAACAAAAGAGGAAAAAAGGGAATCTTCACACTCACAGAGAATAATTCCTCGGGGGCGCTGGCAGGAGATGGCAACGCGCCAGGGAAGGTAGTTGGTGAATAAGGCTCTTTGCAGGTTTCTGGGATGTCTATTGCTGAACTGCTTCAACTCACTTGGACCATCTAGAACTCATATTTATTTCCTGTTCTTCTTTCTCTACATGTTCTAACTTTCACGCCGGTCCTCCAATACCAGATATCATAAGCTGTGAACCCCAGGCCCAATGTGCCTTAATGTTACCCCGTGAAACTATGCTGGCAAGACAATTTATTTGTGCTCAAAACAATTTCCCCTCTTAAAATTGTGATTGTTAGGTTAACATCCCATTGAGATGAGAGAAGAAAAGAGCTACAGTTTCAGGTTGTGTCTAAAATTTTAAGGAAGGCAAGCTCCACTGATTTATCCTTGACATACTGTTTTATATCCATAAGAGCAAAAAACTTCTTTTTAGTGGCAGATTAAATTGTGCAGAAACTGACTGACACTGATAAGGCAAACACTGCAGTTCGCTTAAACAGGTTGAGAGTTGCACATCAAAGGCTGCTTGGCCACAAGAATGTAAGTGTGTACACACACGCTCTCTGGATTATTTGATTTCATAAGCAATTTTATCTTTGATAGAAATATAAAGCAATACAAAAAATAAAATAAAATTGTCACGGAATGACATATTTTTAGTAGATAGACTCACAAAGAAGTTGTGTTTCAGATTATAGTCATTTTCAGGAAACATACTTAGAAAATAATTAAGCATATTTTGTCCATTAATTCATACTTTTTTGCCTCTCATTGTCCTACTGAGAAAAGTAAAAACTATGGAATGGAAGGAATTTTTTCTTACTGAATATTATAAATGAATAGAACAAGGGTTGTTAATGTTTGTCATTTTCGTTATCTGTACACATGAATATGTTATATCCTCATTTCCATTGCAAATGGAACATCAGAATGATCATTGCAAACTGAAATATACTGTACATTTAATTTCTTCATTTCTTTGAAAATACCAATAACAAAAATAATCAATTGCCAGCATGCTTGGACTAAAGCTTTGCAATTCAATGAAAATTGCACAAATTAACAGTGTCCATCCAGAATAAAGCTGGCAACATACTTTGGAGGGTCATTATTATTTACAACTGAAACAAAGTAGCCTGTGGAGCCCTGAACTATGACTGGGCAATTATGGAAGGCAAAAACATGTAGTCACTCTGTTTCTTGCACACCTCTCCTCCACCTTCCTGTAGCATTCCTATAGTAGCTGTGGGGCGCATGAAAGCTCCCTAGGTTTGGGAAAGGGCTCATAGGCTTTAGCTTTCTGTCTACTAATCTGTGTTTGTTTTGCAAAGTACAGTAATGTCTCATTCTCATTTGGCCCTAGAGACTTCAAAAATGTAATTATTAAAAAATACAGTGAGAGATAGTGCCTAGCCCAAAGTAGGCTGTATTATAGAATACAGAACCAAAGGAAGAAAGAGCTGTAAGATCAGAGATTAACTCTGAGCTTAGAATGACATTTGAAGATGCAGTAAAAAAACTACTCAAGATGGAAGGAGGACTGGTACTCTTCACATAATGATGAGGCTCTAATGGCCAGAAAACAAAAAATATGTAGAATAAATACTCAGGAATAAAACGACAGGATGAATATATAACAGAAAAGTAAACCACGCCCTTCTGAACTGAGTAGAACCAACATCTGTGTATGATTGGTCTTACAGCTAATGGGACACCGGGTCATATCAAGAAAACCCTTACTTATGCAAGTAATCCCACTGAAATCAATGGGAACCCACGACTGTAATGACTGCTTCCTTGTCTCCGCTAGGGATTGCAAGGTCAGGTCCATTTTCTGTGCAATATTGGATGAATGCTAGAAAATCAATATCTCTATTGAGACTTCTTCTTTTGGAGTAAAAATAAACCTGGATCATTTTGAGTTCAAATGTTCATTGTTCCTGGGTGTTTTTATAAATTCCTTTTGAAAGCAAAATGGTCAAATCAAAATGGAGTGAAATGGTCACCTTTTTGGTGTGTTTTACAGCTTGTTTTTATAACTAGCTTTGTAATGCTGTAAAGGTTAAAGGCAACTTCATAGTTTCTCAGTATTTATGCTCTACCAGTTAAAATCATAAGATCAAGGTAACTGTTTTATAATCTTTTTGTTTTAACAATTCCCTCTATTCAAATGACTCAGGACTGAGGGATGGGTGGGGGGAAAGAGAACGCTAGACTCTGTTTCAGGAATTTTGCTATATCATGGAAGAATTTTTGGTCTTTTTGACATAGAAAATTCAAGGAAAAGAGTTTCTTTTTTTAATAAAAAGATTTCAGTGCAGTCACAAAAATATAACTTCTTATTGTGGAGCATTGCCTTGCTACCATGGAAAAGAATTTACTCAATTCTGTTCACATTACAGGTTATTATTGTACTTCAATCACTACGGAGCACCTTCAACTATCATTTTGTTTAAAATGCCTAAATCTATCTTGGTATCTTTATCCTTAGTTTGCTACTAATCTACAATAATCCTTACTTGCAATTGTGTCCAAATTGAATTTTCACACTGAAATACATTAAATCCCTGTGTTTGGTTGCCTTATACTTCACTTTGTGGTGAGTCAAAAGGAAATTAGGATTAATCCAAGGCATACAAATAAACCATTTTTAGGGTTTTCCAATAGCTTCAGGTTGTTCTGCAGTAATGGCTAGCCCTTCGTGGCATGAATGAAAATTCAAGACCCATTTCATTATGGTGGAGATGTGACCAGCTTCATGTCTGGTACAAACAGTGGGCTGTGGCAGAATTCAAACAGTGGTTACAAAAAAGGTCATCTCACAGAAAATAACAGGTAATTCCTTTAACCTCAATTATTACCAAAATACCTTAGAAATGTGAAGTCCGTCAATTAAGGGGCTAATGAATAGGAATTGGTGTGCTTTCTCTCTGAGAGCTCCTTAAAACGTTGAGAAAATACATCCCAAATCCATTCTGCACCCACTAGAAGCATTTGGTTGACCCAGCTCAAATATTTTTCCCAAGGAATTTTATTTACCAAGTATTATTGGAAAGATCAGTTCTCTTTCAGTTGAGCTTAATGGGAATTTTGGATGATGAAGAAATAAAACTGCTTTGGTGTCCAGGGTTCAACTAAGGCAACTGTGTTGTTCCTGGGACCAACACAAAAGTACGGATTTATCCTAGGATTCCAGCACAGCTGGATTTATTGGCGTGCTGAGGAGCAAATCCAAGGAGGCGTTCAGCACTCACTCCCTTTTACCCACCTCTGCACAGCTTGTTTCCCACCTGCTGTGTGACATATTAGCCATAGCTTCTTCCACTCTTGCACCACTGAACAAGTGACTGTGGTTTGGCTCCATGATGCTAACAACATTATTGACAAAGCAATGCTCTGCAGTGTATAACAATGAGCTGTGGTAACACATTTACCCAATAATGTACACTTTTCAGAGACACCATTCTTGTATTGTTTTCGGAGCTGTATTACTCACACAACATGTTTACTGGCACTAACATTCTTAATAGTACAAAAAAATGCAGTTGAAAATGCAGGAGAACAATTGGGACCATTAAAACCTCACACAAGCACAGCATAATACTACATCAAGTGATCACCAGTGTCTTCATGGTGTGCCCTGCTTTGCTTCATTACCTAGTTGTTGTATTATTAGTGAAAAAAAAGCTAATCCAGAACCCAAAGCAGTGGACAACACTGTACAGTCTGTTTTTTAACTAACTGTGCTGGCTACAGTATAAGAATAAAAATATTTCAGTTCTTGGAAAAGTATAAGAATTAGGCATCAAAACAGGTCAGATACTTACATATATCTTTTTGATGTGCTCATACGATAGGAGAACAGATTGATAAAGGACAGAAGAAATGCTAAATATGCACCATGACAAACAGTGAAAAATTAAGTATTGTAACTAACATTAATTACACTCCAGTAAGATGAATAGGCTGCTCATCATTAATGAGAATGTACACCTTTGTCTAAGTTTCACATCTACCTGTGATAAATGTGCTAATGGCGATAAAATACATCATAGTAACATTTGAATTAACAGCACACTAATAGATTGACATACAAGTATGAATAAAGCATTTAATCATAAACATTGTACCACACCCAACAGCAAATTTTCTTTTTTGCATATACATCATGCAAAATGGATAAACATTACAGTCTTATTTTAGTTTATGCTGAGACAATCTAATAGTATTACCTCATACTACCCCAATATTTGTAATTCATATTATTAGATACTTACACAGTGTTTTTTGGGAGACATTCAGGCAGTTTAATTAAACAGTAAGGGGGATTTCTGAATAGAAAGGGTGGGGCTTCATCTTAGTACAAACTACCCACTGACTCTTGCCCATGTGGCAGGGATGGAATATTCAAGCAATCTTCATGGTTGACTCCAGCGCCTATTAAAGGATTGATTGAAATTTATGCTTAATGAAAGTTAAAGCAAGCCCACTAGTCTACAGTACTTACCTGTATCTTTAGGAGTCTTTCCCTCCTGCATTTCCAGTGCCTTTTTCCTGGCAGAGAGGCAGGGGGGTGACTGAGCCATGCACACAGGGCGAATGGTCAGCACTGCCTGCTCTGCCTGCGGAGCACAGAGCCGCGGGCAGTGGCAGCCTCCCTGTTTTGGAGGAGCTGGGGTAGGCAGCAGCCATGCCGTACCATGCTGTGCCATTCCCTGTGCCTCCATAGCAGCAGGGAAGGTCCCCCAGGTGGCCATATCAGACCACTCTCAACAGACACGTCCTCGTTTGCTCTTTGCCCTCTGAATGGCTCCTGAGGCACCTGGGCCTGGAGGCTACTTCTGTTCATCTGGGGGGAAAGGCCACCTTGCAACACAGCTATGTTACCTACTGCCACCACTGAGAAAGCACATGGAAATGCTTGTCCTCTATTGCAGGGTCTCAGCCAGGGGCAAGCAGATACAGCTGAGGAGCTGTAAGAGGCAGCTGGAAGTAGAAATTTGTCACAGTGCTCCAGCCGGATTCACAGGACAACCTCTTATCATTCTCCCCTGGTAGAAGAGACTTTGGTCCTTTGGCTGATAAGTGGTTTTTTTGCTGAGCATGGGGCCAGAATGCATGGGCTCTAGCCTGCATGAGCTTTCCTCCTCACCCAGGGCCACAGCTCCAAGCGTGGCTGAGGGGGAAAAAGGCTGGATTTCACCGCCCATCTCCTTCTCTCATGTGCTGTTTCCAAAGTCTCCACTTCAATGAAGAGCCTGGCAGGCAGCAATGAGAAAGCGGAGGGAAGAAGAAGAACAGGAGGAACCTGTGGGCTCAGCAGTAGCAAGCAGTGTTCTGCTACAGGTAAGACTAACAAATGGTACAAAGACCAGCTGTAATTCACAGAACAAACATCGCCAAAAACATTGCCAAAAGGGAATTGCTTTAGCCTAATGGTT
The DNA here is from genome assembly GCA_033628505.1 of Tringa tobata. Taxonomy (NCBI): domain Eukaryota; kingdom Metazoa; phylum Chordata; class Aves; order Charadriiformes; family Scolopacidae; genus Tringa; species Tringa tobata. The sequence continues at coordinate 5,386,595 of JAHREE010000444.1, forward strand.
TCCTGAAGATCATTCAAACAGTGCAAGCTCGTCGGTGTATTTTTAATGCAATTAAGCAGATGGCTTAAAATACATTAATTACTGCCAGGGCTCACCTAGGCTGCATGGTAGATGACACTGGACCTGTGCAGTACCTGTTATAAAATGCTGTTGTAAAAACCTAAGAGACAGGGTAGAGGCAACGTACACTGCTCAAGCACAATTAATCCATCTGCGTGGACCACAAAAAAGGCTCTGCAGAAGGTGAGCATGGACACAAGTGAAAGATCATGCCTGCTGCCATTCTTGTAAACCACACTGTGCCAAGACACCTTGTGCTGGTTGTCTGCTGGAGGAGGCTACAGCAGCATCCCATGGGGAATGCTGCTGTAGCCTCTGCATGTGTCCCCACACGCAGAACAAAGCACGCACACGTGGCCAAAGAACTCAGTCCAGCTTTCCTCTTGTATCTAAACTGACAGATCTCTCCAGGAAAAATGAACACCTTGAAAAGTAATGTAGGGATTTCAAATTGTTCATATGTTTTATACTATTCTACTGTAGCGCACGCAAGCCAGCAATATAATACCATAGGACTGCACTGGTAGCCACCATACTCACGTCGAAAACATATATTTCATTCTTTCTTTGTTACAATAAATGTTACATTACCCTAGTGCTGTTTTCCTTTGCATTCCAGCTGGCAACTTATTGATTAAAAGAACAGTTCTGAGCTTCTCCCTCCCATACAATAATCTGTATAATTTCACATTTCTAAATGCTAAAAGTGCACTAATGCAAGTGGGAAGAGTTGCCTCTGCTATTTCACATACTTAAGGAGAAGATGTTATCGATTCATATACTCTGCTCTGAAAGTGCTTTGCAAAGGCCATAAGTATTATTATTTTCATTTTAGCAAGCAGAAAAATGGCACACAGATTGCCCAAGGTCACCCTGAAGATCAGTGAGAGAACCAAGTTTAAATTCAGATCTTCTGGGTGCCCCATGCAGAGACTATTCTGCTGAGCTGTTTTTGGAAGGTCAGAACCCTCCAAATGAAGCATGGCCATAATATACAACCCATTCTCCTAGCATAAAAATAATTTTTGAGATTCGAAACATTTTTTCTCTATTACCTTTTAATGGCTACAAGCATGAAGTGAATTCTTTGTGTTAAGAAAAGAAAAGCTTAAAGAAACAAAATTTTTAAATTTCAAACTGAAAAAATTTATACCAGTTTAACTCTTACCTCCTGGACTCTAATGATGTTAACAACCCAAACATTGTCTGCAGCAGCAGCTGAAATTTTGCTTGCACAAATTTTGAGTTGAACTCTGGGTCACGGAGATAATGTTCTTTTACAGTTTGAAAAATAACTGCAGAAATTTATTCCTTGTCAAAATTAATATTCTTTTGCAGAACCTTTTTCCACCTACCTAAAGAAAAAAAAAAGGAAAAGACATGTGAAGGTTTAGTAATTGGTAATAAAATTTGAAGCTTGTGGAAATTTCAATAGGTGTCACAAATATACCAGCTTGGGTATAAGTTGTGGGTCAGTACCAGCAATGGTAAAAAATGGTTCAAATCTGGTTTTCGTATGTATTTTGAATACTAGTTTGGATATTTCTTCTGACATTAGACCTGTTCCTCTTTCCAAACCTTCTACTTACTGAAGTTTATTGTCACCTGAAAATACAAGTCTGTCTTTACCAATAAACTGCCTCCCACTCTTTCTCCAATTCTGCCTCATGTAACCACAGTATTCTGAGGTTTAACTAGTGAAACTTAAAAAATGTATTAGAACAGAGAAAATTAAATAAATGACCTCACCTACATAGAAACCAAAACATAGTTCACATATTTCATTATTTTGTTATGTTTGTTAAAAAGAAGTAATTACAAATTCTAAAGGACAATCTGGGGAAATATTGCAGTTTTACTTCAGTAAGTTGTCCATATATAGCATATAACACAGTTCTGGCTTTTACTTTGCATGAGCAACTCCCACTGCCATCAGTACGTTCAGACTGACTGCAGGATACAATTTTCCCATGGCGCCTATTGCTGTTTTCAAATGGATAATGCCTTTTTTTTAAGCCCACAGTTCTGAATACTTTTAGTATTAGGCATGACCTTTTTGTGCAGGCTTGTTCTCTGATCTCAACAAGTCTTCTGGGTAATCTAGCAATTTGCTAACAACAGTCTCATAAAGAAAAATAACACAAAGCTTTCATTCTACATGCAAACTATGCAAATATTGTATATCTCTATAATGTGTTTTGCAATCACTGTTTTAAATGTCTGTGATCCTGGGGATATTCTAGCTGTTCCAGGATATGGGAAACAGTTCATCTCTGGAGACAAACATTATTTAATTGGACTAATGACTGATTTACTAACATGAACTCCACTTGAAGCGTGCAGTAATTTATTTCTTTTATTCACCAGGGACTGTTGTTTTTCTGAAATAGATCAGTAAGAAACCAAACTAACAAAATATTTTAGATTCATTACTTTGCAGAAATTTAACTTTAAAGTGTTTAATCTAAATGAGGTATTGGCTCCAGTGGGTCAATCACTAATTTAATTTTAAGCAACAACTTGATTTGTCTTATTTTCATCATTGATCAATAGATCAAACTGGGTCTTCCAGGTGGTGCCATGAATAATCCCTGGGATAGAATTGATTACAAGACTATTAATGATCAGGATAAACTCAAACTCCACCTATGCAGTAGTCAAGATATGATCCTCATGCATAGGGTTTCCTGACGTGCTTTGTATCCCACATGGGACTTCTGCAGAAGGATGTGTGTGCAGCCCTGCGCAGACACTGCCTTAAAGCATACTGGAAGACAGAGACCTGAAAACCCGTACTCCTTTGAGGCTTTCAGTAGTTTTATGGTCAGCTATGATAGTAAATTATTTTACTTTTTATTTTCAGCATGTTGTTACTTTGTATGGCCATCAACAAATTTCCAGTAACACTTTTTCCTGGAGTTATATTCTCAAAGATATGGATAGTGACATCTGGAGAGGCTGAAATCTAAATGTTTCCCCCACATCACACCTCAAACAATTTTAAATGAACAGGGACCAATATCATAAGTCTTCGATTTTCCATTGCACCAAGGAGGACAGAGCAATCTGCGAAGTCTATATCAGTATCTTTTTCATCCCCAGACTGTCAACCATATTTTGGTAATTACTCTGTCTTTTGAAATAGCACCAAATTAAAGAGAGGCATAGCTGGTATGCTTACTTCCTAACTCAGAAAAGAATTTTGTAGTCTAATATGATGGGAAGTATGTCTTTTTCCTGATGTGCATTTTCAGCTATTCTTATACTTCTCAATCAATTAACTTTAGATAGCCTGGGCTAGGTAGTGCAGAACTGGAGAAAAGAGCAGAGACTGGAGCCTGGAACACAGCCTTGACGTTGTAAGTCTGCTATAATGTGATTGTAGTATTGCTACGGGGGGCTGCCTCAACACCGTTACTTCACCCACCTAAAGGCATCCAGTGCATCATTTAGCCTTGTTCCCAGCCTAACCTGTCGGCAGGGGTTGTGCAGTTATACTGCTGCTGGCAATCAGAAAAGAAATCCACAATATTTTTCCTCCCATTAAAGCTTCTGAAAATGTTTGCACTTTCCCTTTCAGTTGATGTAGGGCACAAAGAAAATTCTTTATGAGCCAGGAAATTTAGTATCTGTATGTTAAAGATCTATTTAGCACTAATGAAAAAATTCTATTTCTCTCCATAGTTAACACCTATTGATATATAACAACTGTAAGGCTTTGGAACCTTATCCTCTCACCAGAGCTGCTACAGAATGCATGAGGACTGGAACATTGCACAGAGTAGGTAGGATTCAATCTACCCATGTCACCAGACGAAGCAAGGCTTCAACTTTAAAATGTGCTGGTGTTTAACTGGGCCTCACATCTTGCAAGAGTTGCAAAGGATGCAATATTGAAACTGAACATTTGGTGCCTGACACTATCAGCTACATGAAATTTATCAGCATGATAAGTGTTCCCCTCATGCAATATCAATAGCCATCTTTCTTATGTGGTATGAAATTAATCCTTCACTTGAAGTAACTTTCTTCTGGTCACTATATCTTATTTCTTGGTGACAAATGGACAGGATGTGCTACAGAGGAATCCAGCACAAAGGAGACAAGGCAACGTAAACAGGCATGCTGTAAATCTCCCACTATCTACCTCTTTGGCATTTCAGCACTGTTGTCACCAGCTTCTCTGTAAAACGATAAAAGTTAGTATTTCCCAAGACTCAAGCAAAGGAAACAAGAACTCCTTTCCCTTTTCACACATAGGCATTATTTGGGAATTGCAGGCCTCCAAGGCATGGCAAGAACAAAGTATACGGCTGGGTAGGTGCTGGATGATTGCTTACCTGAAGTACAAGCAAGGCTAAACACTCTGAGTTTTCAGCCTGTGGTTGTCGGACGCAGTCCAGTCCAATCAAGCCTGATAATAACAGCCTCTCAGTTGTCACAGAGTTGCATTAATAGTACATATTAGACTGAAATTTCTGAAGCCTCTTCGGAGAAAGATTTTCTGTGGCACCCATCTGGGGAATCTGGGGTTTTGACATACATTTTGGAGCCTTCATGTTTCCTAAAACATACTGACATTTAAGAAGTGTATTCTTTGGCAATGTTTAAATATGTCACATTTTGCAGAAATAAGATGGCAAAGGGGCTTGAAATTAACTTGGGAACATTTTTGGAATTTGACAAGCTCTTGCCATTTCTGTGATCTTTGATATTTTCTTGAAATACCACTAGAAAACCTATGCCTAGCAATAAAACCTCATTTAGTTGGACTGTTCAAATAAATCTTATTTCTTAAATGTGCTCACAACACTTTTCCAATTACCTTCTCCAGGCATATCCTTGCAGTTTTCCAGCCTCAGTCCTCCGGACTTTCCTCTGGAGACACAAGGCCCCGTGGTGCCGCGACACATTATTTGTAGCTCAGGTATGCTCAGGAAAGTTCTCAACTCCATCAGGTTTACCTAAAAGCTGACAAGCTTACAAAGCTCAGTTATAAGAAGTATAGATCCAGAACTTAAAACCGGGGGAAAAAATTGTAATCATTCTACCTCAAGGCAAGGACAGAGGCACATTATTGTATTTGAAATATTTAAGGCAGCGTTTTCTGCATTCAGAGCAGGGTCAGCTTTAGCAAGGTCATCTTCAGACTCTTGTTGCTGTTTCATAATTTCTGCCTGACTAGTAACAACCTGGAAAATATCACACCTCCATTTTCACACCCACTGCGGTTGTGCTGCATGGCAAACAATGATTAGAAGCAAATGTATTTACAGCCCAATGAAACCAACATATTTACAACCCAGTCCAGCTCAGGAAACCCCTCAACTTCAAATTCGATTGCACAGGTGCAAATGACAGCCTATTTAACACTTGATTTAAATTTCAAGGTTTTACAAATTAAAGGGGCTTATTATATATGCCATACTTCTAGCTTTGAAGGATACTATTTCTATATGAAAGCCACAAGATTTGTGAGTATTCTATGTAGTTAAATAAAAACATAGTTTTGACATCTTAAAATTTAAGCATTATCATTCTAGGAAAAATTGAGGCATGCAAAGTGTCAGTCATAAATATGAAGAATTTGTATATTTGCAAATGAACAAGGTATGTGTTAATGCAAGAACATACTGCCTTCTAATATTTTCTGTCTCTTATTTCCGTTAACACTCAATGAATATGCAATCTGAAAGCACAGAGAAGTGCTATGAGGATGACAGTCACCATCATCAGTAAAGCTAACAAATGCCTGGCATTTCAATCAAAAAGAATGCATGCACTGGACGGAATGAACCAATGGGAATTGATTCCCAACCAGATGCTCTGCCAAATCACTTGAATTTATGCCCAGTGGCAATTGTGCAATAGCTGTAAGTTTGGATGCACATCCCTCATTGTGAGTATGGTCATACCAAAAAGGGTGAATTAAATCAATGCAAAGCTGCTTTCAGTTGGATGTGAAGGCTAACAGAAATGTGTTCTAGTTCAAAGCAGAGGAGCAGACAGTGACACTTGTTACTAAACTCTAGCTGGCAAACATGACACAAAGAAAAGACCTGAGGCAGCAGTCTCGATGTCAATGGGATGTATATCACTGATGGGGGAAATCAAGAAGCTATCCTGTTTTCTAGATTCCTCATCTTTCTTGGCAGCAAAGGTGAAATTGAGGGGGAGAGGAGGAGGAGGTGGGGGGCAGCACCACAGTGCAGAGAAGCCATATGTTCTACTCTCTGCTTTACCTCTAATCTAAAGAGAGAAGGCATTGCCAGGATTTTTGGATGAACACATAAAAAAGTAACAGGTACAGAATCTTCAGTAAATCAGTGCAAATAAATAGGTTTTGACAGTGCAATATTTCTTTTAAGTTGCTTAGCAGGTGCTTTATTTGGGATACAAAACTGAGGCCCTCTCCCTGACCTCATACCTCTGATACAGAGGTAGAATTGCCCTTGTACCCATTTCTACCAGCCGTGGAGAAAGAGAACAGATTTTTTTGTGCAGACATGCATCCTTAGAAAATAAACATGGATCCACAGGAATTCAAACAACAGAAATACCCCATAAAATGTGCCTCCTCCATATTGCCTAAACCTTGTAGCCAAGCCAGCTTTGAACTTAGAGCTACTCACTTTTAAAGCTGCTCTCAGCAGCTACCGTCTCCCAGATAGAGAACAGCTGGGGAACAGGGACAGAGGATGAATGCATTGGTCCTGCAACTTGCCTCCCAGGTGTGTACAGCTTGAGCTATACCAGTATGAATGAATAAATCAACATACGTGCATAAGTATATATGTGTAGATGTAAGTAGGTTTAGATTTAGGTTTCTATATACCCTGGTGTATTTGTACTACCATCATACAGGACATGAGCTCAGTTCCACTTTATGTGGATGTTAACAGAGGTATGTATATTCTGTTCATCATCATCTGTGATGACTTTTCCTTTACCAGATTTTTCTGTGCACTGTCCTATTTTGTCAATCTGTGCCTTGGTGGCTTTGTTTCTCTGATGAAGTCCTCTCTCTCAAACATGAAGCTTAGACCTCAGCTCTTCCACCTAAATTATTACAAAAGAGAATTGGTAATTAAGTTTTAACAAGATTTAAATGATATTAAAAACAGACAGTTAAAAGGAGACACTGCCTTGGGCTTTGTTGTAAATTTGTATAATTATTTTTAGTCCTCTGGAGGATGCATTATTATCTTTCTGTATTTATAAAAATACTGCCCTGGAGGCACCAAAATGAATTTTATAGTCTGCTGATTTGCGTATTAATGTCAGTCTTGTGGTGTCAAATGTATTTTTTAGCAAATAAATGTCCATGACAATTATCAAAACTTCCAAATAATTTTATAATATTCTTGACCTGGATTAATTATTTTTTTAAAGAAGGTATGCTGTGAAGATAAAGTAAGAAAACCAGCACAGCAGAATGATAAACATATAGGAGGGATATGAAGCAGATGAACTAAACAAAACATGTATGGATTTTTAACAGTTTTTGATTATAACAGTTTTTGTAAATGCTAAGTAAAGACTTGGGGTATGATCTAAAGCTCTTTGAACACACTGGGCTGAAGATTTTTAACAATACAGTTCTGTACATTTGCCCTCCTACAAAAACATGATCACTGTGAAAGATCCTTCCATTGTTAAGCATCCTTAGATGCTTTTCAGAATGAGGATAAAAATTAGGGATAAAAAGCAGGGATAAAAGATAATTACTTGCTACAGCCCCAAATCATAATCAGAGGCTCGAACTGTGACCTCCAAAGTTTGTATCACCAGGGTAGTGAAGATTCTGATTCAATGGAAGTTCATGGATGTAGAGCCATCTCTTCTATGCTGCTACATACAGGAAATTGTAGTTAGGTTAAGATTTGTTGTTCTCATTTATGAATCTACCCTGTGAAATCGTAATAGATTCACAGTTGTTTTTATCTCTTATTTGTCTTGCATTTCATAATTTTTAAGAGGTCTTTTCAAAGCCGGAAGTCCTACTCCTAAAGTGTTAAGCATAGGCTTCTGGGGCTTGCCTAGACAATAGCAGAATAACAATAATGATATCGTACTAATTTAGGATCCAGTCCTGTTATGTATATATAGAGAAAACTCATACCAGCAGTCAGTCAAAAGACAATGAACTCAATGGGAGGTTTCTTTGTGCATGGATGGAAAAATTACAAGCATAGTTAATAGTATTCCATTTTGTTATCAAGATAAATCCATTGGCCTTGCAGTTTATCTCCCTATGGAACTAATGTATTGTCAGCTGAAATAATGTGTTGTTATTATCAGTGCAATAACTATCATTGTAATAATCTAAAACAATTATTTGAGTGAGAAACTTGTCATATCATCCAAGTTTATGAGGAGAACTAAATATAATTTTTTTTATTTTTCCACACACAGAGGGGAGATGAGATGCTTGTTGTGTGCCCAAAAATTAAAAGAGAAAGCTCCATCTCAGTGTCTAATAGTGGCAGCTAAGGTGAATTTCACAAAAATGGTTGAGTGTCAACTGCTGGCTCAGGGCAATTCTTGTTAGGCCATAAATGGGCTGATTGCACGTTCAGAACTACAATTTCCATGAAGTCTCATTCAAGGAGATATTAATGATCATTATTTAACTGTGCCAAAATGGTGTCACGGAGAAAATGTGTAACTGACACTCTCCACTGGTCCCTTGCAAGCATAAGTCCTGATATGTGATCTTTTGCCCTATATACACATTAACCAGAGTGTTTAAAGAAAAAGCAAAAATACTTTAAAAATAAAGGTAAAATAAAAGATGAGCAGTCAAGACTGAGTAAAATGTTTCTGTGGTGCTTTGAGGTTGATTGCCAATCGTACATATAATCTTGGAGATGAAATGAGGTGGTCTTTGGTGAGTTATTGAGATCATTTGCACTTGGAATTTTGTACCTGCAATCAACTGCAGGAAATAAATTACAGATGTGATTCTATGGAACTTCCCCTTGCAAAGTGCTATGATTTGGCTCTCAGATGAAAGACAGGCAGATGTTGAAAATGCTCAGCTCCTTGCAGTACCAAAGGTGAAGAGAATGAATGACGGTACTGGCAATAGATCAGATAGGAGCACACAATCACTGTTCTGCAGGTTAAGTCATGGCACATAGCATAATATTTATGCCAGCCTTGTGGTGGCTAAGAAAGGATAAGCTGTGAAACTACCTGATCCAGTATGAAGTCTGCCAGGCAAAGCTGCTCTTGAAAAATCTTTGATTTTGAGCCAGTAGACTGAGTTGTACCAGTATGGACCTTTGTATATATGAGATTGTAATGTTTTTGACTCAGAATCACATGCCACAAAATGATATTTAATGTCTTGTAGTCCTGGGATTTATAATATCTGACTACAAACAGAAAAATATACTTCCTGTTTGTAAAATATACTTAGCCTTTGTTTGCACTGTAAACCTTTCATAAAGAAAGAATAAAGTTTGAGGGCAAGACCTGTTTATCTTCAAGGGTTTACCAAAGACATGAGTTTTACATATGTAAAGCTACGAATGGTACTGCATTTAACAAAAAAAAAAAATATTTGGAAGAGCTACCGATAGAGATAGCTCATGGTTCTAAAAAAAAAATTTCCAGTTTTTCTGTTTTCCCGTGCTTGCCTGGGGATAAAAGCAAATTCAGAGGAAATATCTTTACACATACACAATCCCACTTTATCAAGGAGATAGTTTTGCAGGAAAATGTTCAGAATTGCTACCTAATTTTCTTTTTAATTGATATTAATGATCAGGGATCAGTTACTGCTTGGCTTGATTCTGTGTGTGTGCAGCAGGGGTAAAATGACTACAGAAGGGATGAAGAGATGGCCAAAAGAGCCTTCCTTGTCTTCAGTTAACCTGCAGGAGAAGTCAATGACAACTGCAGTGCTCTGGGTCAGCTCATTCTGCCCCTCTGGGGGACAGTACTCCCGTCAAGGGCAAAGGGGAAAGAGTTCTGCCATTGCCACAGATGCCACATTGCTCACTAAACTAGAGCATCCAAGTGGCTCTAACTGTACTCCAAACTGAGGAGGAATCTCAGCTCTTGCAACTCTTGGGTTGCTTGCACTGTGAACTGTTTAGTTGTAAGAGAAGCAAAGGTAAAACTGCTGCGAGGGTTAACTTTGATCTACACAAAAGCAGCATCACAAAGAGGCACTGGAAATCAGCTTACACACAGCGGTGTCTGTGTACCTGTGTAGCCACATTGCTAACGTAATACTATAGAAAGCTGATTTATTACCAATATCTTGTTCCAGGAGTTTGCAGCCCTGTTTCATACTTTGAATGACTCATTATACGGAACCTGCACCTCTGGACTTTTTCTTTTCTGGGTGGTGTCATTTTGAAGTAATACATTATCAGTTTCCATCATCTGGTGATGCATTACCAGAACAGATCAGAAAAACAGCTGGCTCAGTCTCTCAATCCTTGGCGTCCAGCAACAGCTGACTGTGATGATATATTACATGAACTCTTCAGTCTATCATTGTAATACATCAAAACAAGGCACTGGTCTGAAGGTGTATTACTCAAAAACAGGCAAAGCTGAGTGAACCTGCCCAGAAGAGGGGTTCTGATTTAATTATGGAGCAGAAGTTACAGCACACTGCTCAGAGAAGGTTTGTTAGCTTCAAAATTTTGGCGCATCAGTAAAATACAATTTGCACATATGATATTATAGGAGAAGGTCATGTTGTTACTCAGTTTGGAAACAAACAGCTCAACAAACAGAGTTCTGTCAAAATGTTGCAGTGTGCTGTGTATCAGAGACGCTGCACATTTTGTAATTGAGCCAAGTTTTGAGTTCAACTGATAAATGTAAGCACCAATTCCTATTGTTTTCATTTCTTTATGGAAAATGCAGACAAGAACCTGATATTTGAATGTAGAAGTTGAAAGAGCATCCTGTCAGTGGATTCTCACTACGGCCTGTTTTGGTGGCACTCTCAGGAGGTTCAGGGTGATGCTGTGAGTCTGAGGAAAAGCAGCAGCAGACAAGAGGGCCTGAGGCATTGGCAGGGAAAGAGCTTGAGCTGGAAAAAAAAAAGATATCGAGACAGCCATCAGCAAATAAATATAAAATATTATTTAATTAAACACTTTTCATAAGAACTTAATTTACTGTAGCTATTTACAACAAACTTCACATTGCTGGATGAACAAGAACCTCCCATTGATCAGGACTGCACACTTGCCATAGGAATGTCTTGGGCTCTTAAACTGGTGGCAAATCTGTTTCCTCCTCTTGGGTCACTGGGGGTGCAGTAGAGAGAGTGTCTGCATTCCATTTTATTCAAAAGACAGGAAATGCTCCCAAAATGTTCCCTCTGAATTGGGTTCACACAGAGAGTTATGAACATAAGATGCATTTTTCATTTGCAAACCTAGTGATGTCAGGCAGGACATGATATGAAGTACAATCAGTTAGAACTAAGGCAGCAAAAAGTTTACTTTCTTCTAATGCCAGAAGTATTATTTCCCACTATTGTTTCAAAGACTCAGCTACCTCAGCATTTTTCTGCTTAGCTCAAGTTCAAGCTTCTTTTTAATCAGGCTCAGGATAACTCCTTCAGTGTATGCTACTGACTTCACAACCCAGTTTTCTCTTCATCTCTGCAACATTAGCCTCCATAAGCCTTTCCTTCTCCTGTCTATCATGTGCTCAGCTTTATGTGCTTCCAGCAATGCTCTTAGAATTGAACACTTTGCTGATGAAAATTCCTGTAACCTTACTTCAGTTCATTTCCATCCTGCTGCTCTATCTACACAAAGTAAACTTTAGTTGGTTTGATGCAGACAAACATATGCTGAAACGACTGCATAGCATAATACTTTAACCTGTATCTTTTCTTATTTCTCTGCTATTTTTCCTTCCTCTCTATCTAAGAAGTAAAAAAAAAAAAAAAACTTTTTGAGTGACAGTTGCAGCGTCTGAATTTACATTACTAAGAGAAAAGACCCAGAGATTATTTTCACGATGAATTTGAAAACTGAGGGACATAGGTTCTTGTGCTCCATGTTTCCGTTTGGTAGAAGCAGCAGAACCTAATGTTCTTCAGCAGGTATTTGAGAACACAAGCTGGTCTCAAATGGGGACAATGGGCAGCAGTTAGCTTAAATAACATAGTATATTATAGTATATTATAAGCATTGTCAATCAAAGACATAGCTGAGAATGAACATTTCACCAATGTATAATATTAATCAGGACAATTTTAACTCTATGTTATTATTTACAGGAAGATCGAAGCAGACTTTTATTTATGAAGGAGATGGCTCACACTGATAGGCATCACAAGAGCCCCTGAATTAAACATGCAGCAAAACCAGATGAAAAGTGTGATCAGTAGCTAATGAGAATGGACTAACATAGAGCTGTTACACCCACTTTTGTAAGCCTTGAAAATGGGCTTGGTATGTTATAGATTTAGTTGTGAATGTGGATGACGTGTCCTTTGCTATCTCACTGTATTGGTGTTGTGGGAGGGTGTGAGTGAGGATTAAGGACAATAGAGACAGGGGATGACATGTAAACACCAGTTACAAAATAGCAGGAAGGAGAAGAATTGATTAATGGATGATATCCCATAAGGATGCCTCAGTGAGGGGGCAGGTGAGACAGCTGCCGAGATGGAGTGCTACAGTGAAAGGATCTTCTTTCACTAACTTGCTGGTTTTTAAAATATCAAAGTCCTGCAGAATTCATCTTTTCAGTGCAATGTGAAAAAGCAGCTCCATAGTGGCATGGCCACCTGAGGTGTGTGCCCTCTTTGTCACGTGACACGGGAACTACTGTGACCTCCCCAGTTTTCATTACTGATACAGTGACTCCATCTGTCCCAGTAGGTAAGAACCCAGGTTTTATCACAGAAACGTAGCAATCAAGTACATACGAGTCAGAAATGCCATGCAGGTAGCCATTTCACAGTGTCACCTTTCTGGTAGTGAAAGCAGAAGAAACATAAGAATAGTGTACTGTTTAAACGCATCATTCAAGTAAAATCGGCAGATTAAGAATTTATGGTCTGGTTGCACTCGGAGTACGTATCTTTGTTCAGTGGGAATACAGCTGAGCCATATAACTGCTTGCAATTTATTAGCTGAAAGGGCTGGATTTGTCTGTGATGACCTGGTCTACTTAAAGATGTCCCTGCTCATTGCAGGGGGGTTGGACTAAAAGACCTTTAAGGGTCCCTTCCAACCCAAACTGTCCTATGAGTCTATAACTAAGGCCCACCAACGTCAGGCCGTGCAGTGCCGGGTGGAAACCCCACACAGAGCTACAGAGCAAAGCTGGACGTAACCAGCCTTTGGCCGCTAACCCTCACCCTGTTCTTGTACTTCACCCTACGAATTCTGAAAGGAGTAATCTGGAAAAAACAACAGCTGCTGAAAAGTATATCACACTTCACAGGCAAAAAAGGCGAGGTGTCTGTCTCGAGTCACTTCAGCTTTCCTTAGACAAGACAGCAAAGGACAGAAAGAGAGCTTTTGGAAGGAGTAGCTCACTGCTCTACTTTCTCTGGCTGGATACTACCAAAGTATGACTGTGAACAGGTATTATTGAGACATATGGAACAAATGATGTTTTGATACATTCTTATATTTACACTTAGAAGCATTTTTAACCTGAAAAAAGTGTACCAGCCAGTCCATGAACCCCGTGGAGGACTTAACGTATATCAGTGAATTATACAAGAAGCTCCTGTATATTGTGACAATAGCCAAAGCTAGGTGGCTGGTTAAGGACATCAAGAGATTAGACAAAAATCATGTTTGTTACAATCTTTTCCCTGTTTTCTGTAGTTGTCTTATTTGACTTCAGGTTGCATATGGTTAGTTGCCTAAACTGGTACCTAATACTGCAAATTTTCCAGAACATAACTTTTGTGCTTCCAAGCACCTTGCCCCCACCAACATATTGATAAAAATAGTGGTTATAGTGTGCACCTGTTCACACATATGTATAAATAAATCCATTGTAATGAGCTGAATGAATCCATTCACTAGCCCAAGACACACCCACACTGTAGGACATTTTTAAGAGGTACACAGAGATGATAGACTCAAACCCCAAAATGCTCATACAGCTGAATTTTGTCCTGACTTTTACAAGCCAGTGAATTCAAGACAAAAATGAACAAATCAAGATAGGCTACCTTGTATATCTCCTTTCTTCCAGGAACTCAGAGCAATAAACCCTCCAGAGAAGGTCACTATTTTTTTAACCTCATCTAGGAATCTACTTGAAGTTAGCACGGCACTTGATTCTGGCACTCTCTGCACTATCAGTGCTCTATTGTCATTTAGTATTTGGACAGCTGAGTTGCTATATTGTTCTGTTTCTATGAAAATAATTTCTTGTGTTGACTACACCTATTCTTTTCCATATTATAAATCATCTTAAGCTCATCAGGGGTATTATTGTTACCTTTTTCAACGTTCTTTGAATACCAACATTCCCCAGCCACAAGTGTCAGCATATTAAGTGCTGTTCAGACATTTGAATATAATATACTCTCTTTCTAAGGCTTCCGTTGTATTACTAGTATGATAATTATTACAGCAAATGATAAAATACTGCAAAATTGTTTTCTCCCCCCTTAATAACATAAATAAAAGGAGCAATTAATTTCCTACAATAAAAACAGGCAATACAATAACGTACAAATGTGGAGTTTCTTCATTATTGCATCAAATTGCAAAACGGAAACATATAATTTCAAAAGGCTCATAAGCAAAAATGGAAACACAGCTGATGTTGCGTCAGCATGTAGTACAAAACTGTGAAGCTTGCACAGCTCACAGATAGTCTCCTCAAATGAACCAGTTAACATTTCTAAATGAAAATACAAAACACGAAGCTTCTCCTTTTTTTAAGGCCTTACTTCTAGAATTCAAGGCAATTTTCTAGGATGTTACTTCTATACACCCATCCAATACTATAAACTTATAGCATCACCAGTTCTTTTAAAACCTTTCTATCATGCATAGCTACGTCTATAGCTTTATTGACAGATCTTATGACAGATGGCAATAGTATTTTCAAATGGAATCAATGTACTTCAAAACCGAGAACCCTCCCTCTACACCCCATATATTTACCAGAAGTGTTTTCAAACTCTCCTTCTGCATCAGTATTTTGGTTTGTTTGGTTTTAGGTTGCTGAGAAAAGGTAACACATTTTCTTTGACACCTCATGCAATTTTACAAGTATTCAGGGCACATTCCCTGCTTTGCATGGAAAATGTATTTGCACAGTTGTCAGAATGATGGACAGGGGGAGAATGATAGGAAGGAGCACTGATCTTTGCTTGTTATTACATACAATAGCCCAGTAGGAATCATGATGTGTTGGTGAGACAAACTGTGTCCCATTCTGGAACATATTAAGTTTGTCTCCAGGACACACATGACTTCACTAGGGTGTCTAACCTCATTCATAATAGATGCTAATCTTTTCAGGGCTGACTGATGACAGCACTTCCTGCCCTTCACGGAATTAGAGCTGGGTTTTATCAAAGGACTCAAACTGCCTGCTAATTAGACTAATTCCCTTCATCATGAATTATTTATTTCCATTGGTAACCGATCACTGTGACATTAATGGGTTCTGCTCAACTTAGTTTCATACTAATATACACTATAAGTTAAATGTTTAAAAACTCCTGTTACTTCACTCCAGGTCAAGTGTATCTACACATAACTCTTGATGTTTTCAATAAAGTTTTGATAATTAAAGACTGTTAGAATAAAGTGCTCATTGCTAAGAAAAAAAGAAAAAGAAAATGAAGAATAATTTTAAAATTCTGAAATCAAGTTGGACTTTTCCCCCCCAAAATGTGACATAATACATACAAATTTATTTAAGATTAATAATAAGAGCCCTCTACTGCACTAACAGAGTTTCAGGGCAATTCACAGAACTGAATGTACACCCTCAGCCAGGACATGTACTGCCTGTGGATTCAAAATTCTTACCCAGTGCAAGAAGTTTTGGGATCGTAGTATCAAAAATAAGTTCTGTACTTAGGTTGCAAGTATCAAATACACAAATAAAAAATAAAGAATACCTGAGCAGACAACAGCACTGCAGCTGAGTACCACAGGGTGGAGAAGGCCAAAAGCAGAATGTGAGTCATCAGTGAGCTGGAAGTGGGAAAACCACAAAGCATCATTCTGGGATGTCTTAGCAGCAGGATCTGAGCAGGACACCAGAGGTCACCTATGCAATACATACAAGATCTCAGTGAGAGAACTGATGGCTGGCTTTTGGTATCACTCTTCAAACGTTTTATCGACAACTGAGAGAAAATCCATGGAAGAGCAACAAAAAATTAGAGCAATTTAGAAAACATGGATTGAGAAACATGTTTAGAAAAGAGATGACAGTATGATGACATCTTCACTTACACAGAAAGATATTATGGTTAAGCTGGTGATCAGTTTTCTTCTTCATGTCCACTACAATCAGGACAAGAAATAACCATTTCAGTCTGAAGACATGAAGATATACCTGAGAAATTGGGTAAAGGTTTTCTAGGTGTAAGGACAGAGAAGCACATGTCCAACTTCGGTAAGAAGGTGGTGGAATTCTCACCACTAAAGGGATTTTGGCCCAGACTAGGACATGATTGTTAGGTGTATGCGAACTCAGGTCAGTCAGAATATTATTTTTTAAGGCACAAAGATATGTCAGCTCAGTTACTGTAACATAAGTTACTCATAAAATTCTTCTTCACAGTTTTGCTGTTTCTAAAGAAAAAACTCCTACTGAAAAGTTGTGATTATTTGAATAGTTCTCAATGATAAGAATGTCTATTTTAGGAGCATTCTATTCAGAATAACATTTCAATTTTCTATAATTTAAATGTTGATCTTTTCCACTGTCATTACAGTGAAACTGACTTTCATGCAATTAATTAATAGGATTTTTGTGACTCGTGCACAGGATAGTATAGTTCAGGCTGTACATTTTACAATGGCATTGTTTTCTATTGTTGTGAGTTGACCTTCACTGAACGCCAGGTGCCCACCAAGCTTATCCCCAGCAGGATGGGGAGAGGGAAGAAAATGGCAAAGAACTTGTGGGTCAAGACAAAGGCAGTTTAATAAAGCAAAAACAAAGCCGCATGAGGAAGCAAATGAAAGCAAAAGATTTATTCTCTACTTCCCGACAGCAGGTGATGTCCAGCCATTTCCTGGGAAGCAAGGCTTCAGTATGCACAGTGGTTGCTCTGGAATGCAAACACTGTAATAACGAATGTCTCTCCCTTGTCCTCCTTTCTCTTAGCTTTTATTGCTGAGCAGAAGTCACATGGTGTGGAATATCCCTTTGGTCACCTTTGGTCAGCCCACACACAGCCTCCTGGGTGAGGGAGGAGAAACACCGGAGAAAGAGCCTTGATGCTGTGCAGACACTGCTCAGCAGAAGCCAAAACACTGGTGTGTATCAACACCTTTCCAGCTACCAATAGAAAGCACAACAATATGAGAGCTGCTATGGGGAAAATTATCTCCATCTCAGCCGGACCCAGTACACCTATTTACCTGAACTCTTTGGAGATCAAGGGACAATATACCCCTTGGCCACTGATGTCATCTCTGAACCTCTTTCCTTTCAGGAAAATTTGAAGACTTTCTGCATGTTACAGAGTTGGGCTCAAAGTTCCAATACGTTTTATACATACTTGTTACTAAACGGTGCATGTTCTCACCTATTTTATAAAATAGGTTTTATTCCAGTTTGATTACCCTGTTGTAAAAGATGAGAAAAATATAAAACACTTCAGAAGGATAAAAAAGAGCCTTGTTTGGGGTAATATTTGTAATTGTAAGGTGAGTTTAAAATAAACAGTGGAAGATGGCTGAAGAGAATAGTTTATATCTCTTAGCCTAATAAAGGCTTGGACTACAGCATATTTGACAAATACTCTTTCACATGATAGCTATAAAAGAACACCTATCTTTCTAATTCATAGTGATAACACAGAAGTCAGATAAAAATGAACAGGGATTATATTCAGTAAACCCATGTACATTTCTATCCCAGTGTGAGATACTTTGGCTGTGAAAATAAAGGTGTTATTTTTCTGCTGTTGAAGTAATACAGAATCAATGAGAGGCAACTGTGAGCCTCAATGGCATCAAGGGGGTTCTGTTGACATTCACAAACCAAATGAGCAGAGCTCTGTTGGATTGAGATGTCACCAGAAACCCCAAGATGGCATTACAGCCTTGTTTTTCTAAGTTGTGGTTTTTTGCAACAAACACATCCAACGGCCTTTTTATTTTAAAGTAACTTTTTACATTTCTTTCCATTTTTCCTCCTCATATTTTTTTTTCAGGTTATCTGTCCTGCTCTGCCTGCCTTCCTCCTTTCCTCCACCCCATTCTTCTACCTCCTGCCTTAACCATCCTCTTCTTGCCTTTCTCTCTTTTCTCTTTTACCTCCTCTCTTTCCTGGTTCTTTGACTCCCCAAATCAAAATGTTTCTGGAACGGGTGACTTTGCTCAGTGTGTTAGCAGCGCTCCCTAATGTCATTTCACCAGCACAAACCATTTCTTCAGCACTGTGGATAGACTATCCTATTAAACCAAAAGAAATGTCACTCATGTACCACTCGTTATTTGTATAGAACAAGAGACTTCAAGTAGCTCCTGATGCAGCAATATAAAATAGCTTTCATTTCAGAGCTAATAATACCTGACACTTGAACAGAGACTTCCATTCGATGTTCTGAAACCATTTCACAGGCATTAATGAATTATGTCTCACAAGTGTGCTCTGACAAACAGGCTATTCCCATTTCACAGATGGAGATAACTGAGGAGGAAAGAGAGGGGTAATTTGTTATTACAACGTCTCTCAGGGCCCAATTCTTCACTGTTGTATGTAAAGAGTTTCTATTGCTGGCTTTGAGCCAACAGTGAGTAAATAACGTTAAAGAGCACTCAGATGTTCCAAGCCTCAGTCCTTTAATAAGAGATCCCTTCTCTCTATATAGCGCAGATTGTTCTCCTTGCAAACTGATGTATAGACACCTTTGGAGACATTTTCTTTCATGATTCTAATTCATAAGTTACTAAGGAAAAGGAGATTTTGTGCTAAATTGCTCTACCATCATAAATTAAACCCAGCTAACCCACCTTTTAATTCTTTATAAAACTTTCACAGCAGGGAATTCTTGAGGGTGAGCGTTTTTTAAAATGTGACATGAGAAGTATATTCTGTTAAAGAAAATGAAGTGTGACCAGAAATTAATATTTCAGTACCATGAAAAACAGCAAAGATCACAAAATAAGAGGACAGTGGTCAGACAGCCCTTACAAAATACATGTAAAAGAATTTGGATAGAGTGGTAGCTACAATTTGCTTGAATTAATAATTAAAATTATGAGTGTGTGCAGTGTTACTCAAACTATTCCTGAGCTGTGCCTATCAGAATTGACTGATATCACGAGATGTGTCAAAAAGATGTCACCCACATCCTCTATAAAGGTCAGTTCTTTGTAGTTATTTTTAGAAGTTTTTGCGTCTTTGACAAATGGATAGAAGAAAAATTACACGAAAATATGTTTAGATATGTTTTTATATAGAGTATATAGATACAGGGACCAAAACTTGATGTGAAAGGCCAAGGAAAAGTAGATTAATACGTGGGCCATCAAGGACAACATCTTTAAAACAAAGACTTTTTCACTGTTCATGTGCACAATTTAAGGGAGGATAAACACACAAGATTCCTTACAGAACAGGGAGAATAGGGTTGGCCAGAAAAAAATTGTTCATTTGGTACTATAGAAAACTTATTTAAGTAAAATTGGTCTTGAGCAAAGATAAAAGAGCAAATAGTTGCTCCAGTTTCCGAAACTAAGCACAGTATGAAAAAAATGAAGAATCTTGTGCAGATTTTTTCTTTGTTTTGTTTTTTTCAAAATCCTTATCACTGAAGAGTCAAGGAAGCATAAGAAGATAAGTTTTCATAGAGGGCTGAGGTTATCATGGGATATTGCATGGGACTGAGTGAATAATTATGTGGATGCTAGAGCAGCGGAGCAAAACCAGACAGACAGGTTATTTTGAGAGGCAAAGAGAGCAGAAGGAAGTTAGTATTGTGGCTTTGGGAAATCAGATGTGAGGGACAAAGAGGGACAAGAAAGCAAAAAAAAATAATCAGCTAGGTTGAGTAGCCAGTCATCCTGATTTGCTACAGGGGGGTGAAGGAAGATCACTGGAGTGAGAACAAAGGAAGCTGCACTGAACTGGGCACTTGTGGCAGTTGAAGAACATAATTTGTTCCTTTATTTTTAACAGCGCCATTAGGCTTGTGGCACATAAACCCACCTCATTTAGGAAGGGAATTTATGTCCCCTTGTTTGTGGGCAACACCTTGAAGGCAATGCTAACTAAATTACTCCTGTATTATGACACAGTCTACATCTTGTCTTAAACTCAGCTAGAATAAAGTTCCCTGCAAATGTTAGCTTATATGACACAATATGTATAAATTATCAATCAAAATGAAACCATTGTCTCCTGTACCAGCCCACAAGCAAACCTCCATATGAAGTGCATCTAACACAAACACACCCAGCCATAAACACTATAAATATAAAATATGAATATACATATAGGCAACTTTGTGCTATTTACAATGCTTTTGTGTTTCCAATCTATCTAGAGGAATATCCAAATTCCAAGCTAGAAGTTGGAAAGCAAAAATTATTTCATGTATGTAAGATGGATGTGAAAGCATAAAGGTACCTAAGTCCCTTCTCTGGTTTCTCCCAGGTCTTTCAAGCTAGCCTATCCACCCCCTCAGGAAAACTACTCTCCTCCTTGGAACTGATGAGCTGGGATTTATAGACACCTGCCTCACTACAACATTCAGCTGCTGCTTTTGAAATAAAAGAACAGGTCTGTGATTTGTTACAAGCCACCTATATGCATAAAAGGCACCCCTGCAAGTTCTGTCAGTGATGGGTTCTCTGCAGAACGTTGCTTTGAAATCAGCCTCCATGCTAAAACGAACAACTAGACAGTTGCCACAAAACCAGACACATTTTGGTTCCATGTTCCATGTTGGTTCTGCATGTTACCCATCAGAATGAAGCCTATGTTTCACTGGAAAATCATGTTGTGCAACAGCAACAGTAAGAGAGATCTGGGATCATAAAGTACATAGTCTACTGTACTGAATGCTGCCAGCCACAGCCATGATTTGGAGGCAGCAATGTGCATTTTCAGAATTGTCTTCCTACATGGTCATATGAAAAATAGAATCAACTGACAGAAAACTCCACAGGGAACTGGTGGATGATTATAGTTGCCACTTATTACTTTATCACAGTAATTTACAAGGGCAATAACTTTAAATTATTTTTTTTGATAACAAGAGATCCATCCTCAGCTAAAGTTATGCCCCTGATAGTCCCAAAGGCAAAGCAGAAGTCAGGCACATAGTGAGTACTTTGAACAAATGTCCATGGGTAAGTCCAGCAAATAGAAATGAAAATAATTATTTCAGTTCCCATAACTTTCAAATTCCAGGAAGCTAAAACCAAGAGATATCTGCTTTGTTTCATAACATCCAATTATTCAACCACTACTATTTCTGGAGATACTGGCCTGTAAGAATTACTCTTTCGGTATGAAGGAATCAACAACAGTAAAACTTTGATATTTATGCATGAGAAGATTTTTGAACCACTCAGTGAGTCATTTTATGGAGCAATTAACTTTCCTTTTTATGTAGATATTTTTCTTCGTCTGCCACCTTTTTAATAGTCCTTTGCATAAATTGGTAAAATAATTTCTCATTCCCTCAGAAACAACAGCTGCATTGTGAACTCCTGAATTGGCATGTCTTTGGAATATATTATAATAATTCAGAAACTGCTGCCATTTCTGTCAAGCTTTCATTCATATGAAGGTTGCTTCAAACATCCCATCTTCCCTCCCCCTTTCGTTGCTATTGCTGATCTCAGTTAGATTGTCCAGCCACTTCCCCTGCTCTCCCAACTCCCTCTCCCGCCTCCAGTCTCAGCCCTCTCTCTCTCAAGCTCTTGACACAAATCTCCTTTCCTTGCCCCTCCCTAGGTCTGGCTCTCTGTAGACTTCTCAGTCGAATTAGACACAAATGACTTGTCTTGACTTTCAAAGCCCTTTGTGGCCTATCTGCTCACCACTGACCCTCTCATGTTCAATATCAAAAGGTCAGCTCTTGCTTCCAATTAGTCTATGAGCCAAGGTATCTTCCTCTGACTGTAATGCTTTCAAACAAGCCCAGTCATGCTCTTTCCTCTGTTGCCCCTCACACTTGGGCAAGGAATTGCCTATCAGTATCTGCAAAGCCCTCACGTTCTGCCTTTTTAAATCCCCTCTCAGATCTTCGCTTGCCTTCAGAAACCGCAGCAAGAGCCAGGCTGTTCGTGTGCCAGGGCAATGCTAACCAACACAAAAGGAGGGGTTCCTAGGGGTCCTCCCTTGTTTGTACCTCATTGGTGTTGGTCCTTTACAGGGAAATGCAATTTTTGTTTGCTTTGTTTGGCTGCACCTCACAGAGGGAGTTGTGGCTGATAACTTGAACTTGTGGATCCTTCAAAGGTGCACAAAATAATGAACAAGAGAAACAATAATAAGGTAAGTACAGATCCTTGCTTTCTAGGGCCCAGACTAGGCCACTGCAAAACTCACATCAAGTGAAAATTGTTACTGAATTAAAAGTCCTGGTCTGTCACCTGCAGCTTCACAGTGGACCCTTCTCATTTCAGACAGAGTTGCCAAGACTGGTAAAACTATACACAGCTCATAGCTAAAGTTGGGCAGAATACCATAGCAATTTTCTGGCAAAAGGCTTGTTTTTTTGCTCAGTATCAGAGCCCTGCCCCACCTACTAGAAATTCTCTCTAAGAAACAGTCACCAGCATACTTTAACTTGAGCAAATTCACCCACCTCGCCTCAGCATTTCTCTTGAAAATAGCTGCACTGCTTTGGTTGCACTTTCCCCAAAATTTCAAACTGAGGTATACACACAGGAAGAACACATTCTGGTAAAGGTTATAAGCAATTGAAATTCTATTAAGATTCTGAAATTCATTCATATGAATAACTGAAAACATGGCCGTTCAATGGGAAGTTTAAAGCAAACTAATAGATGATGCTCCCACCTCCATATAATAAACAGAGTGGTTTATTATGAGGATAATTGTGGGTTGTTCAAGTAGGGGACGGAGATGTGTGTGTGGGAAGTAGCAGAATTGAGGTAGCTAAGTGAGTAGAATGTAGGTGAGTAGCTGAATGGCTTAACTGCTAATTTCCCTTTTTTTTATGATTTACATTAGTATGCAGAGGAGTGGAATCTAACTGTAAGAACTTTTTAGAGCAGGGAAAAATCACAAACAATGTGTAGATAACCATGTGAAATACAGAAACACTATGTATTGCATTACATAATTTACTTGAAAGTTGTAGCTTGTTGACAGAAAGGTCCTGCTGGGTTTCACAATCTGGGAATGCAGCTTTCATGAAGCAAATTATTCTTCAAGAAATGAGTAACAATGCCATTTGCTTCATACCTCTGACACAATATTTAGCTCTGTCAGTTAAATATAATTGCTCTATTTTTAAAATGTTAGTTCTATTGATAAATGCAGATTGCAAAGAATAAGTAAATTCTCTTATAGTGATAAAGTGATTGTTTATTAGAAAAAGTAAGAAAGCTGACACTTATTCCACATTCTAGACCTAAAAAAAAAATAAAATATGTTACCATTACTATTGTAGCTCAGTTATAGTAATGGTTCAACGTTTTTGTGGTCTAGTATTTTTAATACTCCAGTGTAATCTACTCCAGTCATCCTTGACAGAGAATAAAAATGGGTTTTCAAGGATCACAGCTTTCAAGCTGTGTGGAAATGCCCATTTCCCGTCTTGAGAGTAATCACATACACAGAGAAAAAGACAATGATATTTCGAGTAGTATTTATAAACTGAATCTAGGAAAAAGTGCACATTTCTGCCAAAAAACATTTTTTTCATGGCTAAATTCACTATGTACCCAGAAATCCCATAGTACTAGTAAAATTGCCATCTTTAAGGGTATTTCATCCCTCTGGCAATCACAACTGCAGTCTTCAGCACTGACATGAAGCCACCAGTTAAAAACAGCTTGTCGTTTTCCAGTGAATATAAAATTTATAGTGCTCTACAAAGTTGGAAGAAAAAAAAAATCCCAAACCCTCTAGCACCTGTTTCATGAGTAATATGTCAATACATGTATATATATTTTTAAACAGATAGAAAATGTGAAGACTTTTGACTCCACAGATTATATCCTCTCCTCTGTGGTGAAATTCTTTCCATGCCTGCCTGAAAGGTTCAACTTCAAACTTAGTCAGTCTTCAAACTGACAATATAGCTTTGACCTCTGCATTCAAGCAACCATTCCTGATGGACTGGAAGCAAGAATCTGCATTTATGACATCTTAGCCAACTGCAATCTCCAGATCGGTTAAATATGGTGTCCATTTTGGTGCAGGGGGCAAAGATCTGATGAGATCAGGCAGCAGAAGATTCTGCAGCAGCAGCCAGAGGCCCTAAATCTCTTTTTTCCTAGTCATGTGATGCTCTCCAGAATACCCCTTTCTCTGCTTCTCCCTGAGCTCATGAGGACTCAGTGCCATTTGAGGAGGATGGTTCATTCTGGCATTGAGATACAACTTGGGTCTTACATATGAGGAAACGGGAAGTTCTGCTAATGTCTCTGCCTCTACGTCCCACTGAAAAACTGAATTGGCTTTAAAGTAATGAAATAACGTATGTAAGATACACTTTTTTTCTTTTAAACTTATTCAGAACATGTTTTCAAGCTATTCTCTGCAACCATGGAAGCAATAAAGTTACTACTAAGCCAGAAAAAGAGAAATATATAGAAAGAAAGAAAGGAAGAAAATTCAATAAAGTTGAAAGAACTGAAAATCTTGATTCATTTGGGTGTGTTCTAAGGACAGCATATAGATCATTTTGTTCCCATGCTGTGCATAATGTGCAAATTTTGCCTTACTCTCTACTCTTAGTTTGGCACCTTTCAGAAGTACTAAGCAGAAATAAAATTGAACACATTTAAGAGAGATCCTTTTAACTTAGGAATACATTTCACAAATTGTTTTGCATTGCTGACCTGCATTGTATTTAGCAACATTCAAACTATTTGGCTTTGATTTTAGCAACATTCAGCTTTTGGTTGAAGCTATTATTAACAGATAGTCTGAAATTACACAATATTTCATGTTATTTCAGAACAGACAGTTCCATATAACACAATATTGGAGGAGGGGGAAAAAATATTAACACATGAAAGAAGTAATATAAGCTTAATCAAATAACTCTACCTTTTCAATGACAGTGCTGCTCCAAGTCTCCCAGATACCATGCATGAGTCAGCCAATAGCTGTGAAGTTTATCAGGACTGGAAAATTGCTTTTATTTTAAAACCCACACAATTAGGAGAGCCTTCTGGCTGTGTTGTGGGTTCTTCCCCCAATATCAGATAAGCATTTAGGGTGCTTATCTTTATTTGACAGAATTTTATTCAAAGGAAAACCACATTTGTCAAAACAATTTTCTATTTTTTAAAAAATGAAATTAATTTTAATTGTATTTACAGTTTTAAAAGTTGAAATATCAGTATTTCATTTTGTTCAAAATTTACTGAAAATTTACTAAAATAGATGGGAAAGCACATGTGTAAAAGTATGTATGCACATAAGTATCTATCTTTTTATATAAACAGTTAATGCCTTGTCAAAAAGTCCTTCAAAATAAGTAACTTCTAAATGCTATCAGAGAACAGAAGAATGCTCACTTATAAAAAACAAGCACTGAAAGAAAAGTGTCAGGAGAAAATGTGCTAAAATTTAGCACACATGCTCTGCCAGAAACTTGCTTTTTGTTTTTATTTGCTGCTTTCCAATGTGAATGTTAAGAAGTTATGCTGACAAAGTCCTTTTTAAATGAAGATGCAGACTTCAGCAGGTCTTGCATACTCCGGTACTAATGTGTATTGTGAGCTCAATTTTTTTAAGTCAAATTTAGTCATATTTATGACATGCTGTTGGTCTACTTTGTGTTCATCATAAGATACTAGTGCAATTTTATCCATCTGAGACTAAGATCCAGTCATAAATACTTCATGACTCTTCTATACAGGCCAATCCATGATGCACCCAAGCATGTGCACAGCTGGATACAAATATACACAATGCACAGCATAAGGAGAAACAATAGAAAGGGACAACTCTAAAATTAATGCAAGTTAAATAGATCTGAAATAAAAAAGAGCACATTTTAAAAGGTAATTCAAAATGACATTTTAGAAAGTAATCTCAGAGTTGGTGATCATTTACAATCACTCACTTTTTTTCAGGTTTGTCAGTTCCTCCTGGTTACCAACCAGTGCCTATGTAATTCCAGCAGCCTCTCTGCTGGAAGCTGGATGTTGTTGCATTCAGATTTAGCATCATCTGGTCAGTGCCCACTCCATCACAAAATAAGAATTGCTCATTATTTCTCCTTCCTTTAGTTCAAAATAGGACTGTCTGTGGCCCTAACTTTAAATACAAGGAGGTATATCCTACCCTCCATGTTAGTATGAATGACGTGACTGCATAACTATGTGGCAGGTAACAAATCAGCTTTTCTTTTTCTACTTCTTCAGAGTAAAGGGGAGAATCATGAGGCTGCCTGCGGGATTACGAAAAATTTCTCTGAAGATTTCTCTCCTCTCTAACACTGTGTGAGTCACTTTGCAGCACCAGAAAGCAGCTTCAAGACAAGACTTACATTTTTTGGGCGGCAAGTAACCTATTTTCTCACTTAGGCATCTCCTGTAAACACTTAAAACACTCAGACATGTGAAACTAACCTGTTGGAAAGGACTGGATCACACTTAAAACTAGGTCAAGTATAGATTGCAGAAATGTAGAAGTGGATCAGACACCACCAAGCTGATGAAGCTTTGTGGAACCATACAAGAGGTCAGAACTCAAAATGTCTCACTTCTTTATGTTTTGCTTTCTCTATTTCAGGAAATCTAAATAAATAACAAGATAACCTACCAGGACTTTCTTTAACCTTTTGGAAGCGGGCATGGTTCCTGTCTGCCATCTGAAGAATTCCTCTATGAAGGTCAGTACTTGGAGCATCTGATGGTGAACAGGACAGCGAAGATTACAGTTACCTAAAGCTATCCATCATCTGAATAAAGAGAAAGCAGGAGGTATTGATCAGTTCTCTGGAGAAATGTTGAAAGGGGGTGGGAAGGTCAAAACATGGATGTTACATTATCTTGGTAAGGAACGAAATCAAGATCAAATGACAAAGGCAGGACAACAAATTCTCAATGTAGTATGCAGAGCATGTATATTGTAGGACAGCTGAAGAGAAATTTCACAAAGTGCAGAAACAAACAAATATATCATGGAAATATATTTTATGTCAAAAAGATGAGGTACAGGAATGTCAAAATATGACCTAAGACTAGGCAGAGGGAAAACAGGGAAAATCTTACAGCCACTAGTGTAAAAGCCAGTTGTATCTGGGACCTGTTTGTTGCAGATCTGCAATTTCTACCAGTTATTGAACAGAATTTGTCAGAGAACAAAACCTGAATATACAAAATATTGTATCTAAAGCAGATGAGAATTGTGGAAAGAATTGCTGAAAGACAAAGAAACATACTCCTTAAGGCACACACACTTCTCATTTTACTCTACAAAACTTTTTCTTCCATTTGTGAACTGTTGCCGAGTACCTTTTCCTTGGTACCTGATTCAAAACTTCTGAGGCTGAGAATGTTGGTTCTAGCCACCTGTATTCAGCCCAGCACAACACAGAGAAGTGTATCAGACACTGGCTGTTACACAAGTGTGCTCTAACACATGACTCCTACCACAGCAAATGCTGTACTCTCTGGTTCAAGTGGTAACTTAACCCTATAACATGTCACAAATCAAGGAATTAATTTGAAAGAAAAAGTCTCATCGCAGAGCAGAGATAATCAAAGAAATGCTTGAAAAATGGCTTGAACCAGGCTGGAAATCTTGATGAAGTATTTTGGAAAAGTTATGAAGCGTGAGGTTATGCTTAAAACCACATGAAACAAGCTATGCCAATTTCTTTTTTTAATTAAACAGTATTTTAAAGACCACATGTTACTCAAAAGCCTGAAAAATTTAATAGGAAATTATTTCTAGAAAAATACAGGAAATTTTATGCCTACAACATTAACTTGTCTGAATTTTATTTCCTCATATCTTTAAAGGAAAATGAACCATGAAGAATCCCATTTATTCCCATGACTAATGACATTACAAACATCAAGTTTGGTCCAGTCATCTGTATCTTCACTTAAGCCAACAACATAGGTGAATAAGCATTTGGCAGAGATTCTAGGTTACTCTATATGTTAAATTACTGTTTTACAACTGAACACCCACTGAGAGAATTGAAACAAATAGGTGAAGCATTTTCCACTGAACACTCTCTTCAGCATCATCTCATAGTGACTCTCACCATGATTCTAATTGGCAAAATAAATCTGGTTGGTGGAAATAGAGCTACCTAAACCCAAGCTAACATTTATTTTCCTTGGTTTCATTCTCCAGTCCAGGAAAAAAAAAAAAAAAAAAATCTGTTGTACATAGCTTGCTCCATGCTCCAGGAAAGGGCATTCTAACACATGCCTATACAGGATGCACAAATACCACACCAAAACTGTTCAGCAACAGAGTAGTATAAATAACACAAGATTCTATGTGCTTTCAAAGTATTCTGGATATTTTTTTTCTCCTTTATGCTGCCCTTACAGTTGTGTAACTCAGTCTCATTCACTGCATTTACATTAACAAGGTAGAACTAGTCCCCTGTATCTGCTCACTTCCTTCATAAGAGCGTGTTTCTATTACTGCCAAGAATACAGAGTCAAAGGTGGTTGTGTTCAACTCTCCCTACTTCACCCCAAATGTCAAATTTGTCATTCATAGGTCTGCCAAATGATATCTTCCAACTTTCAGAAATATGTGAGGGAATGTGTCAGCACGTGTTACTTTGGAAAGAAAATTTGAGTTATGCTGGAACTTGGAGATGAAAAAGAAGTTAGTTAGATTTTTTTTTCCAGTGTTTTTGGGAAGCATAATCAAAAAGATAGAAGACAGCACTTAATTCATGTAGCCTTCTGGCATCACTTACACAAAGTTTAATTCAAGCTTCCAAAACTATCTAATCTCTCTACTTGGCCTGCAAAAGGGTGCCTTACTCAGGTGTACAGAGCTTGTTGCCATTAGCCAACTTAGTCAGCTGAACTATTGCAGAAAGCCAGTGGGAGTTACTGAGGGATTTACAGTGGGAAGTCACTGGCCAAATTTATTCACACAAAGAAGCTGGCTCAGACACATACCTTTTCTTCTATTCTTAAGTACCTTTCAAAATCAATAAGAACGTGATTTTGCCATTTCTGTCATTCAAGCTTTTTCTCCATAAACAAAATGAGAATGAAACACAGTGATCTGAAGTGGAGTTTCCCTAATTTACACTTATCTTGCAGGTAATGTGACGATTAAAAGAATGATTTTATGAGGCATCTATAACTGGATTCTGCACATAAAAAGAATAAATCAATACATTGATTTTTCCTCACTAACAAAGATAATTTACCACAAACACTGTGTTTATTACAGTTCATTCTGCTGTATTTCTGCCTGGTGAAGTTATTTGTCAGTTGTAAAAGGGAAAAAAAAAAGCTCTCATCATTCCCATTTATTGTCTTTTCTCACCTTCAACTGTTGACAAATTCCATCAATAAAAAAATTGCCCATTATTCTCTCTTGAATCTGCCTGGCAAAACCCTTGTAATTCTATGCCAGTAGAAGGAATGATGCTCTCTACTCTGCCTTGGCTAAACAATGCAAATGTCACCAGAAGGTGCCAGTATTCTTGTCTACAACATAAGATCATTACACAGAACTCACAGCCTATTTTGCAAATTCACACCCTATTGCTTACAGTGATGTTAATTAGTGGGGAAGAGTAACAAGACTCTCCAAAGGTTTTAGCACTTCTCATTTTGGAATGTCAGAGCCCTCTACAAAAATAAGTAAATCCTGCCTCCTAAGATCATTGCAAATTAAGTTCTTTCCTGAAAGACAAAAAACCAAACATCTAGGATAGAAAAAAAATCTAAACCCCCAAACTAAGGACCATATTATGAATCTGTTCTTGCATTTACACAGATAGACACATTAAAATTAAATGGACTATTTCAGCAAGTAGCTGCATACCAGTGAGGATAAGCAGCTCACAATTTGACTGCAATGACACCTAAAGTTCCACATTATGTCCCCTAAAAAGCCAGTGTGGTGTAATGAGAAAGATATTGGCTGGCCTAGAATCAGAAGACCCCAGTCAAAATGTGCTGGAAAGAACCTAAAAAGAGAATGTAGTCCAGCCACTTCGCCAAAAACAGATAATTATGCAAGACATTTTTATCTAGCTTCCAGTTAAACTTTCCCATTGTCCCTAGATAGCCTCGGGTATTGTCAAGTTTATCATCAGATTTTTTTTATAACTCCCAGGATGAACTTTGCTGAAATTATATTAACTTCCTTCTCTGTTCTTCCTCCCATCCTTTTATTTCTTTCTCTTTCTAAATTGCATGTTTTTTAAAGCAGCAACTGTTTCTAATTACACTTATATATTAACTTACAGAACCTTTTCACTTGAAGTTTCCAGATTAAATTATAAAACAAATAAACTTAATCCTCAGTTTTCTGATCTAGTCAATCTTTCAGTTTTTAAACATACTGAAAACAGCCCTGGTCCCAGTTTTCACTGTAACAATATTCTAACTGCGAAATACTACTGATTTCCTGCTATACTTTGGACATTATTGCCATCCCTCTTGCAAGATACTATCAAACAAAACTGCAAGACTCTTTCATCTGATGAAAATGTCAAGAAAATGAAGAAACATTCTTCTTCTTCACTTTTATTTAATTATTTATTGTTAATAGCTGCTTTTGATTCACTAAAAGCTTTCCACCATCTCATCCCTTTCCTCATCTTCAGGCTTGTTCTCATCTAGAACAGGCTCTTTCGATGTTCTTTCACTACTTCAATCAGAGTGATGGTGGTACTGACCTGGAGTTACTCACCCTCTTTGGCTTGGATGGCAGTTAATTTCATGCTTTTATCCAGAATTTCACCACAGGCACCTCATTTTCTCAGCTCATCTTCTGTGAACTTCTTTTTCCGGTGATCATCACTAGCACATTTTACCTCAAGTGTGAATGTAAACAATGCTTCCTGAACTAGAGAGAGCACAAGAGGGGGTGAGCATGTAAAATGGTGAAAAAACATTAATTCTGTTTCTTTCATGACATCTTTATCTCTAACACTTACCATTGAAATGTAAAAGGTCTGGTTATCACCTTCATGCCACAGCTGGAGACAAAACATCTCCCTTTGCAATGATAGCCATGACTGACACTTGCTTCAGGGTCAGAAAGGGATTCAAAGGTAGCTTTTGTTTTAACATGTCTGTTCAGCATTTTATTTTTAGCTCAGAAAAACAATAAATACAAACTAGAAAATACCTTTGGTTCCCCAGTCAAGCTTTTCTGGAAATGTCACTTAATTTTTTTCATCCGAAAATATGAATGTGTTTATTTTAATCTATATTGCGCTCACAGCCCAGAAGGCCAACCGCATCCTGGTCTGCATCAAAAGAAGTGTGGCCAGCAGGTTGAGGGAGGTGATTCTACCCCACTACTCTGCTCTCATGAGACCCCATGTGGAGTATGGCATCCAGCAGTAGTGGGACGCCCAACATAGGAAGGACATAGACACGTTGGAGCGAGTCCAGAGGAGGGCCACAAAAATGATCAGAGGGCTGGAGCACCTCTCCTATGAAGACAGGCTGAGAGAGTTGGGCTTGTTCAGTCTGGAGAAGAGAAGGCTGCAGGGAGACCTTATTGCGACCTTTCAGTATCTGAGAGAGGCTGAATCTGAGAGAGACTCCTTAACTGAGAGATCAGTATCTACAGGAGAGATGGGAAAGGACTCTTTATCAGGGACTGTAGTGATAGGATGAGGGGTAATGGTTTTAAATAGGAAGAGGGAAGATTTAGATTAGATATTGGGAAGAAATTCTTTACTCTGAGGGTGGTAAGATGCTGGAACAGGTTGCCCAGAGAAGTTGTGGATGCCCCTTACCTAAAAATGTTCAAGGCCAGGCTGGATGGGTCTTTGAGCAACCTGGTCTACTGGAAGGTAGCCCTACCCATGGCAGGAGGGTTGAAACTAGATGATCTTTAAGGTCCCTTCCAACTCTAACCATTCTATGACATTTTTTATTCTTTTGGGTGACATTTGCAAAAACAGTTGCTTCCTCCTTGTTAAGTGCACTTGTGAAATGTTTAGTTTTAATTCATTCTTTTGATATTTTTAGATTGTCAAAATCATGTTTCAGTTGTTCCTTCTAGCACACACTTATTTGTGAAGATGGTGCAGGCTTGAGTTCTTAGAATGGGGGAAAAGAAATAGGGAGGAAGTAGCAAAAAGAGAGAGAAATGCAAGAAACAGCAAACTAAAATTGAGGTTGCTTCTAAATATAAACTAAACTAAAAATATAAACTAAAATTTCCATATAAGTTTATTAGAAATCACTAATTTTAAAATACCCTATAAAATGCCATTTTTTTACTGGGATGGGAATATTCTTCTGTCACAAACTACATTGCAGAGCAGTAGTTATAACAAGTGTACAGCAAATCACTTCCAAATTGTCACCTTTTCTTTTTCGTTCTCTATTTCCAGGTTTCCCCTTCTTGTCCTCTCCTATGACTCCCTTCCATGCACTCACTTGCTCCCTTGTTCTATCTAGAAATAACCTTATGCTTCTCAGCTCTGTGAGCTTTCAGAAAACCTCTTTCTATATAACACCTCTCCATACCTTGGCTCCATCACCTTTAATATTTACTGCTTCTGTTTGTTTTATTCCTTCTTCCTTGCCCTTGTGTTGATTGCCTAATTCCCTCATCTCAACACTCATTCTTCACTTGAGTGTCCCTCTGTTCTCAGTAGAAAATGCTGATACCTATTGCTGTTGGGACTGGCTTTCTTTTGTCACCTGCAATCCAAACCCAAATATTTATACCCTTGGGGGAGGATGAAAAAGGGAAAAGAAATCTTTCTCTCCGTGTATGCAACTCACTGATTTGTGCCTGCTCTTTTTCAAATTCAAACTTATTCTAATATGGCGGACAGCAAGCAAAACTCTGAAGTGCAATGTTTCTGGCAGACACTGGTGTGACATACTGGCTAGATGTGGTGTTGCAGAAGGACAAACTACTCAGGCAGTTGCATTCTCCTGCTCAGAAATTAACACAGTGCCTCCTACAGCAGGGAACATAACTGGAATGATGTGAGTAGGGTTGTTTCCAACCAGAGATGCTTTGCAACACTTTGCTTCATCCTGTTCTGGTGATAAGATCCACCTCTGCTGCTTCTCAGTTAGGGTACCCTTGAAGCAAATCTGAAGATATACCAACTGATCAGCCAAGAAGTTAATTTCCAAGACCAGGAATAGACTTGTCTGAATTTCTAAAGGGAACAATGTGAAGCCTTTCACTTCCATGGTCAGTATGAATGGGAAAGCAGAAGAAATTAGTATGTGAGAGTCTTCATTTTTCATGTTTTTCCTCCCTGTGAAGGATTTTAATTTTATATTTTATTATAAGTGATAAGAGAGTGAATCTTGATGTCAATGATCTCAGGGTGGCAACATGGGACCCATCTCAGTCACTGTCTCTAGGTACAGTACAAATAACAAGTAAGGATCTTGGCAATATCCAAATTTCTAAGAGAATTTTTGGAAATAGTATCACAGAGATTAAGTGCTACTTCTATTTTTTTAATCAGTTTCTCACAGACAGCAATGCACAGGTGCCTTGACCTTAAACTTAGGTAATTATTATAATTAAAGAGCTAATACTCCATTCACAAATGTCTGCTGCACTATCTCTATTGTCTAAAACCCATTATTCTGCATGTAGTTCTTTTTCTGTTCCCTGTTTCTTTGGAACTCTTCCAAGATCTGCTCAGTTATTGTTTAAAGCCTTTCTCAGTATGTTAGTGTGTTGGTATTTTGTACACTGCATCCTATGACTTATGGATTATTCCAATTTTGGAGAGATATTTTCTATATCCATTCACAGACATTATTCATCCCATATCCAGCAAATATAATACCCTTCTAATCAATCATTACTGCAAGCTCCCCAAATAAAACCATCCTTTCTTCATTATGTTAAGCAAATTAGTCAAATGAATGTTTTGTAAAACTTGCTGTCTTTTTCGGTCCTTTGGCTCCCAGCCTGTCTCACTCCTCCTCCCCTTTCTTATTTCCTTTATCAGTGAGCACTACCCATACACCTCAGCTCTATTTACAGGACTATTTAGTCTTATTAATTTTGTCACCAGAATGAAGTCTATGCAAATGAAAGACTTTGCCAGAGTGGCTACCAAACTGTATCCTTTTCCAATGCCAAATTTCTGTCCAAATTAATTTTAAATGGTTTAGTTGGGGAGTGGGAGGGAGGTACACACACTGAAGATAAATATTTAATTTTAATTTCAGGCATTTTAGAGAAAACTAATGTTTTGATTAAAAGAAAGCAGTACCTCTCTCCTGCTTTACCTTACAAGTCATCTCAGGTAGAAGAAAGATTAGTTCAATCCCTTCTTCTGCCTGAGGGTTTTTGAACCTCATCTCCTGGAAGAATATTTAACTACCGTGTTACAGAGTTTTCGTATTCTGGGATAAAGATTCTCTCAATCTCTCCTGCTGGTGCTATTCCACTTGGTTTAATATACTTAAATATTCTGAGAGACAGTGAAAATGACTCAATAACCTGAGGTTTGGGGTACTCATGTGGAAAATGGGACCTCAGGGTTCAAGTTCTTGCTTCAATAAATATCTAAATATTTTTAAACAAAGCAGAACTTTAACAGGAAAAAATGAAGGAACTTAAACCAAAGTATCACTCAACACAGTCTCCAAAGCATTCTGACAGACAGTGACAACTGCTGAGGAGGAGAGAGAACGGAGCCCAGGCCTTCAACAGATGAAACATATGACAAAGGATGGGGATTCACTGATTTTGTGAAACTAGCGTGGACAAGTGTTTTTCTCAGTTGAGAAAACTATATAGCAACTTTGCTGATAATTTTGGCATGACAGAAAATGTTCATTGATCCCTAATTATATTTCTTTTTGGTAATCACAACAATAGTAGAATATATGTCCTTACATAAGAAGCTTGGGGTAAGGAAGGGAGATATTCCTGCCAGGCTATATCCTTGGAGGTTAGAGTTCAGTAGATTTCATTAGCATAAAAAATAGCCACCAAGGTGAAATGGCAGGAAGGACAAGAGGTGAACAGAAAAGGAGTTGAATTATAAATATACAGCAACCTCTATAACTGACCTCTTTAGTGAAAAATAAGTATTGTTGCTTAACATCTCTGTTGACGTTCTGTACAACAGGTGAAGGATGGATACCCACTTTGGAGATATAACCTGAAGTTCTCTTTCCTGTGAAGTATAGAACTTAAGGTGAAAACATATAATGATATAAACAATTTGCGAAATGACATTTTGTATCATTTTATTTTTATGGAAAAATGAAAACATGCAGAGATCTGCTTCTGCTTCATAAGAGCTTAAGGACTTGCTTCAGTCAAACACTTAAGAATATACCTAACTTAAAACATAAATGCAGTCCACAAAGACATACATTTATAAAGCTTGCCAAAGACCACCACAAATTCGATGTACTACTCCATGGGAGAAATACTGTAACATCAAATCTATCTGTTAAAAATTTACTTCTGTCATGTTCCTTAATGTTCCTCCCTCAAAACGTGGGTGCCTTTTTAAAAAGAAATACTGTATATTTTCAGAAATTATGTTTTCTTTTATTCATAAAGGGTTCATTAATTAAAGCAAGCCAATATTGTCAGCAGAGATGCATCTGTTACTCTTAGGAGTCTCCAGGACAAATCCTGTTTTGGTGACGTCTGTCTTACTATTGTCCTAATGGAGCAAATGGCTAAAGACCGAGTTCTTTCTGATGTATATGTGTTATATATGCAATTAAGTCTTGCTATAGTGAAGAATCACTGTCAGCAGAGATTATTTTAATGGATGTACAGTATTACTTTAAACTAAGTCTTCACCATCTGTTCATCTTAATTATAAATGCAAAACCAACATATCTTACATTAGCATCAGAAAATGGGGAAATATCAGTGACTGAAATGTCCATATATACTCTTTGTGCAATACTGCATGCATCTGTGCCATTTTTCATCTTTTCCAAGCAACACAAATTGGGAAGGGGGGAGGAAAGAAGGGGGTAGAAAAGTGCTTATTCCTCACAGATAATTTTCTGGCATGGTTGAATATTTTTTTTTCTGGCAAAGAAGGATTCATTATAGAAGATTTCAATATATTATGCTTCAGAATGCTTTCCAAAAGCACGTACTCTACTTGCACTCATACCTCATTCTAGCTCTTTCTGGCTGCCAGATAAGCAGGGAAAATTAAAGAAAGAGCCAGCACATGCTAATGCCATCTAATAAATCACCAAAAAGCAGGTAAAAAAAATAAACATGAAGTTTGCATATGAATTCTTATTTTTGATTTGGCAGCTTTCTGCAAATTTCATACACTATTCTGTACTTAATATACACAGATTTAACATATTGCAATACAAGAAAAAGTCTGGAATAAAACTATATCTGAGTTCTAGGGCAAAATAATCCCACTGAAATCATCATCAGCATAACATTGAAGAAAGACAGTGACAAACAACACCTCAGATTCCCAGTCCTGGCTCTTTAGAGATATTCCAGCCTTCACAGTGCTGGAATTTATGACACTATAAATTAGATTTGTATTCTGCCAGAGGTCTAGCACTATAAACAAAAATAAGGCCAGAACTAACACAGTAGGTACTACTCTGGCTAAGTCTTCAGATACTTTGAGTTCTACCTCTTGCACCCACAGGACCAGATGGCATCCAGGCATATTCAGAGAAACTCAGGACCAGTTCCATTAAAATTGAGAGTTTGTCTTTTCAGGCAATCTAGACATTGTTCAGGGTGATAGAACACAAACATGTACCCTCTCAGGATTATGACCTAGAATAAAGGGAAACTCAGGGAAAATGATAAGCTAGTGTCTTCCAAGATATTAATTTGTGCCAAAAACTTATGCAAAAAAACCCCAACTAAACCCTGGCCAGATTCCATCACTCTCAAATTTTCAAATTAGTCCTAATCAAACAAGAGAGTCAACTTCTAACTCATCTTGCAACCAAGATATGTCCAAATCCAAAACTCTGATTTGGCACACTCATCCTGAAATAATCCGTAGTATTACATAAATATATGGCAAACAAAAGTGATGATATAATTCTCCATTTTACATATGGGAAAATATGCATAGAGCAGTCTAACTCCAAACCGAAGAAACAAGATTAGCAGACAATCCCTTTTTGTCAATTCTTACCACTAACTGATAAGCACTTCAGAGATGGCTGGCGTTGTGTCCTTAAGAACGATAATCAAACTCAAACAGAGGTATAGGATGCAGAACTGGTTGATGCATAAACACTGTATCAGTTGCAAGTGTCTACAACTACAGTATAAAGACAAACTTCTACACAAGTGTTTAAACATATTAGTGAAAATAGGTTTGGAGAGGTATTTTCCAATAATTTTTTTTTTACTTTAAAAGTTGTCAGGAAAAGCACCACAAATCATTAATGCTGATAATTTGTACTCGGGAAATGCGTATGGCCTCACATTACAACTTCTTACATAACAATATCAAATATGAAAATCAAAAACATTTTGTAATAAACAGCATTTTTACTGATTGCACATGATTATGTTAAGCAGCTTCTTCTAACAGTGTCACAGAGGTGATTTAATAGCTCCTATAACTAATCTTCCCAGATGACCTCTCCCCTCTGCTGATGAAGCCTATTCAAAACCTACTGCCCTTTGCTCATTTTACCATCTTTTATTTCCAAACTCTTTAGATCATAAATACTTTTTGTAAAATCCTTCTTTCCTCTGAAAAAATTTTCTGTGTACATCTCATCTCACCTATGTCAGTGATGTAAAAAGAAACATGTCCTTATCACTGTTCTCATTATTATTTACCTGAAACCACTACGTGATCAATAGTATAAGAAATCACTCATCAGGTATCTGACATCTATGTAAAGTACTGCAGTTTCCAGCTACCTTCTTTCAGCACTGAAGCAAAATGTGGCTCTGAGAAGGAAATTCACACAGCTATTTTTAACAAACAATTGAGAAGAAACCCTAATACCAAAAGGAAAAAGAATGTTTAAAAATATTACCATCCCATTCAAATAATGTATAGAGAATGTAATATATAAAACCATATATGCATGCACTGAAAATACACAGAATGCTGTAAAACCACAGATAGTAATAATCAACTTTAAAAAAACCCAAAAAAACTAACCTGGAAGGAGTTAAAAAGGAAGTCATATCATTATAGCTGGAATTCAAAGTTACTATCAAGGTCAAAAAAGGCGAAGAGGAGAGAAGTAAGAGTTCCCTATGAGAAATGTAGACGGTAATAATCCATGGATCCCGTAGGAGCTGCAAGCAGGTTTCCACAAGCAAAGCAGGAATCCCTAGGGGGCAGTACATAATTAACAATTTGAAGATGCAGCCATTGTCACAAAGACAGGGACTGCTACTCAAAAACGTGAGCAAGCATTTTGTTTTCAGAGCAGCTTGCTGATTACACTATAAACCCATATTGTTTGCCCTTATATAATAATGAACTACTTTCTGTTACAAATATTTTCCTCTAGGATCATTAAATTTTCTAGTAAAATGCATGAATTGCAGGATGTATGGAAAACAAGCAGACAGAATGAAAGAAAAGCAGTAAAACATTACTGTTTGGGGGAGGGGGGAGGTAGAAAGAAGATGAAATGAGCATCAATATCGTCTTGATTGTAAAGGTAAAGTAAAACTTGAGTTGATATACATATTATATATAATTATTTGTATATAATTTGCAAAAAAGAGCTATTATTTGGTTTATGAATCAAATTAAATCATTGATACAATAAGATTTTTCTGATTCAGCTCCAGGATTGAATGATTTTTCATATGATAGGGTAAAAAAAGTCAAATTTGTATTTCTGTTTCTAGGTAAAAATAACGCAATAGTTACAATGTTTGCCTGCTGAAACTATCAAATGGAGAAGTAGCTCTATTCTTCAATTTTAAACTCGGAGCTAGCGATCAGAGCAGGCTCGGAGAACACTGAAAGAGTACCTGCACTATACCGGATTGTCAATCAGTAAAGCCATGATTTCATATTTTAAATAATGTAGGTGCCAGGATTCAGCCACCTTTTAAGTGAACAATTTGAATGGGTGTCTCTATATTGTGTGTATATCTGCAAGTGTTGATATTGTTTGATTTTTTCCTTGAGAATGCAGATATCATAGGAGTTCTGGCTACCCATATCATATAGCAATATACATGAGACACAGAAATACGGCCCATTCATACGTAATTTTCAGCTGCTCTTCCTGATCCCAAGTTAGGGCTGATAAATAACGTTAATATTCTTTTATACCAAAACCATATTTAGAAGCAGAAGCAAATAAGGAAATGACTGCAACTGGACAAGATTTTATCTTTTCTATGCCATTTCTTTGTTGTTACTGGGGACTAATGCCTTTCTCTAATAGTTTCATCCACAACCTTCCAATTCTGTTCTCTAAGCATGGGGTTCTGCACAAAGTGCTATCCTGCCATGAAGACTGCCATATTAAAGCCACTTCTGAAAACTTCACATAAATCATCAGCTTTGCAGGCATGCAAATCAAAGTTAAAATTTTAGAGACAGGAGGATAAATACAAATTATCGGGACAGAGTCTGTCCCTGTTCTTTCTTTGAGAGGTCCATTAAAAAATTCAGCAGGAAAAAAAAAAAGGAGGGAGTGCGATTTGATTAAAACGTACAGACAAACCAGCCTTCTCAGGTCGTGTTCTTTTGGCCCATTGTAGTTACATATGAGAATCTTACCATCCCTTAAAAGGATTACGGTGTCTAGCATTCTTAAAGGTCTTCTGTAGGGCTATTTCAGTTTTTTTCCTTTTTTGCTGTTATGATTTTCACTAACCTCCTTTTTTTTTTTTTTTTAATTTTCTGTGGCCAAAACTCAAATCCAAGGCCTAAAATTAAATAGAGGAAGGCCTGATAATATGTTCAGACTGTCTGAAAAATTACATTTAAAGTCACAAGGGCTTTACCTTGTTTTTAGAGCAGGTTTATAGCAGGATGGAAAAACAGGGTTGCAATTTAATGAAAGATTCTATTATTCAAAAAGAAAAAATTTGCTTACTAACAAAAATTATACATTTTCAAGTTTTCCAAAACAAGGGGTAGAGGATTTAGTTTTGAGATAATAAAAATATTCTGAAAATTTCAAAATACTATCAAGCCAAGTAGTTGAGTGACTACCAGCTTCAGAGCCAAAAGCCAGTATCCTTTGGAAGCTTAGCCTATGTCTTTTAGAAATTCCTCAAAACCAATGCAAGACATTTTAGTTGCCACTAGTCTGGGGCGTTTTGAATGAAAATTTGCTTCCTTACTGCATGTCAAAGCAGCTTTATTTCATATGCAAGAGATTCAGTAGAAACACCATGAATGTACCTGTTTCTAAAACGAAACCAAGAAACAGACAAATACACTAAGAGGAAAGGAGAATCAGTCTTGAATCGATTTTGCCTTCAGCATGGTGCTGCGTGAGAGACTATCACCCATCAGACCTACAGGAGTAAACTTCTTGATTGCAGAATTTTGCTGATGCGAATGCCAGAAAATCTTTACGCTACAGCTTTCATTTCTGGTGTTCTGGACTACTCCATTACACAATATTCTTTCATCAGTGACTACATTTTATTATGCACTGTAAATGTAAAATACTTATTTTACTTTCTGTAATTATAGGCATACCCCTAGTAAAGGATCCATCCTTGCAGCCTTTATATTCGTGTAAAAATAATCTTTTAGAAATCTATTAATACCACTATAGTTTTACCGACCATATATTTGGAGAAAGTTGTAAATTTTTTATTTTGTCAGCCAAAGTGGGGTAAATTTCCCATTATTTTCAGTGAATTTCCAATAGATTAAATAATGTTATCTACCTGTTACTACATCATACTTGAAGTTAAATTTCTCTGTAATGTAGATCCCACAGACTTGAAGAATTTGATTCTGATGAACGTGCTGAGTTAATTACAAGCAATGTTCCCTGTTATTTCAGAACAAAAGCTAGTCACAAGTAACCTTGAAATATTATCTATTTCATGAAATGGTGTAAACAAGGACCTGACAACTTTTAAGGGCAATTGGCAAGATTATATGTTTCTTTCCTAAATTACAGATAACCTGTGATAGTAGGAACTCAGTAGGAGCCAGAAGACATTGTTTTTAAGATATTTAGGTTTCACCTAGTCAGTTAGCTGGTACCGTATCACCTGTCTGTGAGGTGGAAGTTTCTCAGCTTGCACAGAGTTTCCTAGAGCCAAGACTTGGGATCTGCTGCCTCTCACGGTGCTTCTCACAGCACCACAGCTTTCATCTGCCTGGGCTGCATGTCATCTGACACAGACCCCTGCTCTGTATTGGGAATTTGTGCCAAAGGTTACTGATGCTGGTGTGAACTTGGCAGAGGTGGACAACTTTTTGCAGCCCAAACAACATGAAAGCTAAATTAGATTTCTTTATAAGGACTGAGAAGAAGAAAACAGAAAACAGCAGATAAGAAAATACACCCACATATGGGTGAGGTGCTGCCTTCATTTGCTTTCTGAAGTCGTTTACTGGTGGGAAAGCACTCAGAAGAACAGCCTACATATGAAACCAGACAATTCACAGAGCAGTATTCCAGGGTTAAAATTTACGGTCTCTACAATGATGGGGAGAAGAAACTCCACAACATCTTGTTGAACTTTAATTCCACTGCCTACACACAACCCGACTGAAGTAACTTCTTGTGGAAAGCAAATGCTCTCCCGTGGGAGTCAGCAATGTTACATGAACTGTTGCAACATAAGAACAAAATGCCACAGCAAACCAAAATCCATACCCTGAGCATCTCCTTATGTCTGGTGACTTGATGAACTTCCAGTGAGCTGTGAAAGACTGCTAAACAGTATAGACTTTACGTAACACTAATTCCAACTTTAATTAAGAGAGAATTGCCATAAAGAGTCTCAAGAATGCAACTGATAGGATGACTATAAAAACAAGACTAAGGTAAGACTAAGCTCTACTCACTTTAGGTTAGTGTTAAGGTAAAAAGATATTTGTCACCAGCATTCTGCCTGTAAGCTAACCTACATAGTTTCTGGCTTTCTGTGTTGATAAGCAACAGACTGTTCTGCTTTCATGCCTAATAAACAGACCTAAGACTATTTTCTGGTACAGTTAGAAGATGACAACAGTTTTTGGTTAGCACCACTGTTGGCTGAATCTCAACAAGAGACACAGTCCTATTGTCCAATTCACT
Source organism: Tringa tobata (assembly GCA_033628505.1). Classification (NCBI taxonomy): domain Eukaryota; kingdom Metazoa; phylum Chordata; class Aves; order Charadriiformes; family Scolopacidae; genus Tringa; species Tringa tobata. Next base: position 5,429,389 of record JAHREE010000444.1, read on the forward strand.
GCTTCTGTAGTTTTTGAGATGAAAAAAAAAAGTTACAGCTTGCTAACACAAAATAAACATTTATAACCATGAAAGGATAAGTTTTTCTTATGTGACTTATTGAAATTCCTATTTGGATGAAATAACAACTTCTTCTTGATGCTGTAATTGAGGAGGTTCTCTTCTATTTACAGAGAAGCAGCACAACAAACTTATGCTATCTCAGACTGCATGACATCTGGCCCCAGGCTCAGTTCAGTTTCTACATGCATTGCTTCCTGTCAGAGTAATTAAGTGCATTTTTCTTGATTAACAAAAATCCAAACAAGATAAAGAGCTAATTTGCTTTCTGCTCTGGGTCCCAGTGGATGAAATCTCTACATATTTCTTGGGGGTTACCATTTTCACTTTAGTACTGAGACTTTCCTAAGAATGCTATAAATAGGTAATTTTTGGATGCACCAAGGTTTTTGTAATTATTAAAATAAAAATATTTTTTAAATTTATACTACAGTCAGTTTAGGCTTGAGGAGCTGAAAGGAAGGAGCCAATATGAACAGAAATATTTTCTTATTCTCTCTTTCTGTGCAAAGGGAGAGGTGCAGATTTTGAGTCAACACTTGCCAGCAATTGGAGGTTGCTATCAATTTAAATTTACATGAGAAACAGTGAAACAATACATACAAAACAAATCTGACCAAGGCCATTTTACAGTTCAAATTACATGGCATGCAATGAGTGAATACTCAGCAAAAGCAATAAATAATTTCTTCTGACAATGAACATGGAAATACTGGCTTCTATGAGCAATCTGTGACTGTCTAGCAAATTCTGTTTAAAATATAATCTAAATAAATAATTAAAATAATTGGAACTGGACTGAATTGGTGCTGAAGTTCACACCCAACACAAAAATGAAGCGTCTATAGGAAGAAAAACCACTTTATCAAGCACTTGTCAGATTTAGAAACATGGAAGGTATGCCTCAGAAACTCTCCTGAAAGAAGATTTGTAAATCTCGTTCTGTCTCCCCATCTACACTTTGAAGCACAAATTCTAACTGCATAGGAGTAACTGTTCCTGTATGAAGTGACGCCTTGGAATATATTAAGCAGATGATAGCTCATCCATCACATGACCCCTTTGCAAAATATGGGGCTAGCTGAAGACCATTAAATAAATCTCTTTCCTAAAGCTCAGTGTAGGTTTCTAACACGCAAAGATTTATTTTTAAAGAAATATCTTTCATTTCCTATCCACATAAAATGTTTGAAACCACTGTAACATTGTAATAACGAATTTTAAAATACTCTGATGGGTCAAAATACAGCCTGCCTTGAGGCTCTACAGTGGATTTGACATGACCAGCAGCAGGCTTGTGGGTCACGCTGAGAAGGAGCCAAGAATTCACTGTGGGTGAAGGCTTCTTGGAAGTATTAGAAGTAAAAATGGTTACATTTCATATTAAAACTGTGCTAAATGCCTGACTTAGCCTGGTCATTTGGGGAACTCGGCATATATTTCCAAAGCTGTGAGGTTATTTTTATTACTCTTGCAGGTCATCTTTACATGAATTTGCATTTCAGTGATTATCTTTGCTAGAGCATGCATTATACCTACCGAAAGTAAGGAAACTTACATGTGCTGCTGTAGAGCATCTTCAGACAGAACACGGTTCATTGCAGCATGAAGCTCATTGTAGTGCTCTAATGATTCTGTTAAAATTCTGGTCAGCTTCTCCCAATCAGATACAGGAAAGTAACGAGGTTCTCCAACACCATGGGCAAAGTGGCAGTAAATTAGTAGCTTATGGATAAATACGTGCTCATCAACACCCTGGTGGTAACAATATAGAGATATAAACAAGTAATCACCCAGTATATTAACCCTTTATCACAATTTTCTCCTTTGTGTGCATGTGTGCGTGCTTATGAAAAGTTGCCCGAGTCTGGGAATGATCCTGTTAGCTATAGAACCAGTATCAGAGACTGTCTGAATTTTTTCCATCAGACTCTGGCAACATGCCAGTTCTAGAAGTCTAGATTCAAGATCTCTTGCACCGTGTCTTCTCTCTGGAGACAGTTGAGAAGAGTATAAAATATAATGCAGGTTTTAGTGACAGCTTTTCATTTCACCTCCTTTTCTGGAGGGAAATAAGCTTACACAAAATTACAAGATTATTTTTTCCCAGGCATTTTACGCTATTTATATATAATTTAATGTAGTTTTACGCTGCTTCCCTTGGAGTACACTCTACTTCAGTGTATTCTCCATTGATTCTTAATATTCTCCTAGTCTTCACCATGGCATGGAACCTTAGGGTAGTAGCATCTGAAACAAAAAAAGGTACTTAGTGTCATTAAGTATGTTTTTTCAAGTAAAACAGGGGACAGAATACTTCTTATGACTGAAGTGATTTTGTTTTTATCGTCTTTTCTATTATATTGAAATTATGTCCATTCAGACCAGGAACAAATATCGATAATAAACAATCTTTAAAGTATACAGTTCCAATATCATGGCATCCTTTTCATCTTCATAATGCTTAGCAAATAATATAGCATGAAACAGGGTAGACCCAAACAGATACATCTTACCTCATGTTAAGAATTACACCGCAAAGTACCTTCAGAACCATGGATGAGAATTTTGTTAGAATGTTCAATATCTTTTTTCTCCATACGTTTAACTGAGAAAATGCGAGATGTTTTCATGGAGCCATAGAGGACCAAGTCAATAGGAATCTCTATATCACTGGGGTGGTGAAAGTATTCCCTGCAAAAACATTTTCATTCAACCATATTTTTTTTCCTTATACATGAGATACTACCAATCCCTCATTAGAAACTAAAATGTTTCAGTCAGTGATATGCATTCTTGGGTCACCAAAACATGAATATTTACTTCCCACAGTATGTATGTTTAATGGGCAATTAATGACCTGTTGTAAAAGGAGGAGTACAATGAGGTTGTGTTTTTGCCTCCGGAACGGTGAACCCTTCCCCCTCACCCTCCTTTCTATGACTTTCATCTTTGTTGTAATCCCATTTTATTTATCTCTGACACACCTCTTTCTCTTCAGGAAAGCCTGACTGTATCCTACTGGAGTTCCAGCTTCTTTTTAAAACTTCTTTATTCTAGATTGCCTTTTTTGTTCTGTATTTTTCCCAACTTCACTCCCAATGTAGATTTCCCTGGCACACCGAATACCAAAGGACGGCACCAGCATTACAAACAGTACATGAGGAAATTGTCTTTAAAACCTAGACATAACATACAAAAGATGAGAAACTGTTGAAGTATAGAAAAAACAAATTATGCTCTCAACAGCACAGTTGTCCCAGCAATATCTCTGACAACCAGAAAGATTTTTACTATGCTTTTTATAACTTTGATTCCCCTTTGCCAACCTCACATGCACTCTTGCGGGCTTCCCAAATTGCTGCTGTTTCCCACGCACCTGCTGATGGTCTCACACTACTGCTCACTTCTTGCCAGCTTGATCCACAGTACTAGAAATGTTCTCACTCATATGGGAAGTGGCAGCTGAATTTGTTAACAGCTAACCCAGACAGGAAGGTCTGGAAAAAAATTAACACCAGATTCAGTGAGTTGCCAAATTTCATGGTGATTTTGCAATATTTTTTTTTTAAAGTACTTTCAGAAATGTTGGATCCAAAAAGTGTATTTTCTTCCACTTATTTCTTTTCTCCATCCTCCTCAATTTCTGCCTGCAGCACACAACAGGCAGTATAGGAATTGTACTAGAAATACAATTTTTTTTCTAGAAATATCCTGCCAAACTTTGTGGGCACGAGGCAACAGAATGAAATGGGAGGACCATTCATATTTGAAAAGATAAACTGTCACGGCAACAGTTGAATTTGAACTTGCAAATAGCTGAGGAAGGAAGCATGGAGCTACCATCTCCAATGGGAGTTACTTGGACTTCTCAGCACCCTGCATGCTCCTGTGTCCCTGCAGCCTGCTCTGGAAGTAAGCACAGGGTAACTTGTCCATGTACTTAGGAAAGGGGAAAGGAGAGTGGAGGGAGGAAGGGAAAAGGGAAGGAAGGAGAGGGAAGGGAGGAAAGGAGAGGAGGGTGAAAGAGAGAAAGAGAGAAAAAGAGAAAGAGAGAAAAAGATGTGTCAGCTTTAATCCAGAGTCTACGTTTTGTCCTTTGCTATTTCAGGCTTCATCTATTAAATGTCTCATTCATAGATTGTAGCAGAGTGGAAAGATACCATGTAAGTTTTCTGTGAGCTGCCCTCAATAGGGAAACAACCTAGTTTTGTGGTAACCAGAACTCTGCAGACATGTTTACTTTGCTTTTTCAAGGTAAGTGGTAAGTGTGCAGGGACCATAGATCTGCTACATTTAGATTGTTTCTCGCACTCAAGTCAGTTTGTTTGAGGTTTGCACTACCTGGCTGTACAAACAGGCTCAGAATAAACACATCTGGGAGTACGACCATCTGCAGCAACTGTTCACATTCAGTTTTAGAGCAGTCTGGAACATCTTCTTTATCATATGGCAGCTTATCATGAGTGCCAAAATTTGGAGCTTTCTAAAAAGTAGTATTGTAGCACGTCCATATTTTGCCCTCCACATTGCTGTAAAGTCATCTATCCCATTCATGCTCTTGACTTGATTAGAAGCATAAGTCCAATATTCTGAAAAATTGGTCTTACCCTCTTGTTCCTACTACTCCCCTCTCCAAGGAGGGGAGCCTTGGAAATGCAGAATAAACAAGACACATGAGATCTACTAGTAGGTCTAGTAAATGAATCTAGTAAACGCTAAACTTTTAACCATAAACTTCATACAACAGAAACCTAGGAATAAGATCATGACTGTTACGTAATGCATTACAACTTTAAAAAATAATAAAAGCAACAAGAACAAAAACTTTGCCAGGAGTTTTAGACCTGACTTAATCCAGTTCAAAAGTATGTGAAACACGGTCAAATTTATCCTTTTGGTACCTTTTAGCTTTTAGAGCTTATAAGATAATTTTCAGGCTTATAGGAGAGTTGTATCCTAAGATTTTATAAGCAATTCTATCCTGATAATTACAACACCTTATATATTTTATGGCTGAGATCCTCACTGCCTGAGAATGCTGCAATCTTTCTGGTGGCCTGTGAGTCACTAAAAAAATGGTATTACGGAACTTAGATGTTCAGGCACAGTGGTTACTCTGAGTATTGACATAGCTTATACATGTGTATTTGGGAGCTCTCCACTGAGTTAGACTGGAGATGTTAAAAGACAAGTGTTACATAAATCGTACAAGAATCTATAATGTTTAGTAAAGAGAAAGAGCAATTTTTTCATACAAGAACTACATGGAAAGACCTGTATTACCTGGAATATACGCATCAAATCTCTTAAATTAAAAACCTAATTGAATCCAGTCACTGTGGGTAGAAAGACCTGGGTGATTTTCCAAAGCAGACAGATTGCATCTTATATGAGCGAGATGATAGATTTCACTACACTGTAACTGCAGCTCCAGTGCTGGAAAAGGATATTTATGGTCCTGTGCTATATGGTGGTTAGAGCATCTATCTCCAGGAAGCGGACAGCAAAGAGAGAGAAAAGTCTCTGAGAGATTAAAAAAATAGTATGTGTGGAGAAAAAGATAATTATTTCTTTTAAAATCTACCCACATAAATATTTTAATAACACTAAACCCCAGAAATTGAAAGCACAAGTTGAAAAGGTTTTCACAGCCAAAGCACACAGTGTTAAATATCTTATTCACTCCCTGTCTCACTTGATGGAGATCGTAATTGCTACCAAGTTAGTATGAAACCTGCCAAATGAGCCTGACTTCAGGGCAGTGTGCTCCTTTGCAGCTGTTTTCTTTCCCAAATGCCTAATAATCTGTGTATATTTAATCAAACTGGGATAGTTCAGAGTATGAATGTTGCTTGGGGAAAAGAAAAAAAAAAGAGGCAGATAGCACCTTAGTGGAGTACCAGGAAGAAGGGAACTGTAATAGAGTTGTTAAATTTCTTAGGAAGAGTAGTATCGTGATCCTTTATCTTGGATCAATCCAATTCTAATTCTATTATTAACACCTTTATGGTCTTTTTAGCAGTCATCTAAAACCCAGAGAACTCAGAAAAATTACTTGAGGATGCTTTTTCCCCCCCAGGTGTGGCTCAAATAGAACTGGTCAAATAACAGAATCCCTCATTTGTAGAACATTTCTATATGAAAGAAAAAACCCCACCTGTAAATCAGAAAGTTAAAAATAACATCTCTTGAAGCTAAACAGAAGTTTATAAAACTCATACACTTTTGCAGAAATTACACTTTTGATCAGTCAGCATTTTCAAATGAAATCATGTCAGAGAACATTCCTAATCAACCTAAATGTAAAATATACTAATATATACGGTTTCATAACTGATTCTCTGCAGTGAAACCAAGTGGTATGAGAAGCTATTTGATATGGGTTTCTCAACATCCATTAACAAAAAAAATATTGTTGACAAGTTTAAATACAATACAGATGACACCTCAAATACCAGAAAGATGGTTTCAGGTAAATACACAATCACAATTTTTAAAAATCTATGCATTTCCAGGTATGAAACAATATTAAAACTACACATATGAAACCACTGGTAAGGAAAGAACTCAACATAAGACAAAGAAACCACACTGAACATATTTCAGAGTGACCAGTTCAAATGTAAGCATAAAAGGAGTCTAACAGTGCAAAATGGTAGCCAGGCACAAGGTCAGCTATTGAAGATAAAAGGACTCCCACACTTTAGGCTAATGAAGTTTCTTAATTTCAGCTGTCATTAGTAGGTGAAAAGAAGTGAATCTGCCCTTGAAACTCTTGTGCAATGGGATGAATGAATGGTTGAAACACCAACTGAACCTGCCCACTGAAAAGCTGTCCTTGCAGTCAAGACCCCCCTCTGTCCTGACTCTCACAAGCAACACTGAATTGCATGATTAGAAGCCAGCTTACAGGAAAACAGCCAGTAAGAGTCAATAATTATAAAACGTCATGGTATTGCTTTAGTATTAAGACTATAATCTTACTTTTGATACTTCATCTTCTCCAAAACCCGTTATTTACTTTAGCAATAGAAGTCACAATTGTCTAAATGTGAAAAATTTCCATGTGTAATTGCCTGTGATGACACACACAGACCCTAGCCATACCGGTTCAGACCAAGTATTCGTCCAGACTAGGATGTGGTCAGCAGCAGCCACTTGAGGAAAATAAAAACAACAAAAGCACAGATGATATTTCCCCATTAATACTCTCATAGTCTCAAAATATTTTCAGCTCAGGTGACTTTCTGAGGGGGTTGTGCTTTTTCTTTACATGTAATGCAGCAGCCTTCCAGATGTAAGCATTGGTTTGGCCTTGAACACATGAAAACTTCTGTTTATTACAGCTTTTGGAATGGAGTTGCAAAGCTCTTTACCCACTGCATGAACTCCCTCTTCTTGTTTTACACCTCTCTCTCTCCTGTTCGCTTCACAAGTTCTTACACTGTAAGAGACAGCAAATAGCTGGTCCGCATCCACCTTCTTGCTAGCAGCTGTGATTTTGAAGACCTCCAATATATCTGCTCAGACTGCCTCTTTTCACAGCTATCAAGTTCCAGCCTCTGTAAAGCAGCTGTTCACTGCTTTTGTCATCCTTGTTGCCTTTCTCTGCAACTTTTCCAGTTCTAAAACATCATTTTTGCAATGACATGAATAGAATTGCATATAATTGTCAACATCCAGGTGAACCATGGCTTTATACAGGGGAATAATTATGTTTTCTGTTTGTTCTCTCTTCCTTCTTTAATAACTCCTAACAATCAATGTGGTTTTTTTCTTTGACTCTTGTCAAGCTCTGAGCTGATGTTTTTATGGAAGTCTCACTCTTTAGTGCCAATTGTCAGTTCGGAGCCTATCACGTTCTACATGAAATAGGCTTGTTTTTCCCAATGTACATTTACTTTACATTTATCTACACTGTATTTCATCTGGATAATCTTATTACCCAATCACTTTGGCAGTTCTTCACAGCTGGTCCTCATCATTGCTACCTGGAAGAACTTCATGTCATCAGCAAACTTTGTTGCTTCATTGTTGACCCCCATTTCCAGGTATCTTATATATATTTTTAAACAGCATGGGTCTCCCCGTGGAACTCCCCTGGTGACACCTCCTCCATTGCAAGAACCAGTCAGCTATTCTTATCCTATGTTTCTCACTTACCTGGCCAGTTATGTGGTAACTCTCTTCTATGTTGTGGCTGGTTCATTTCTGTATAAGCCCTTAGAGTGTGGTACTTTGTCAAAAGCCTGTTGGAAACCCAAGCAGACTACATTGGTCAAATCACTCTCATGCTTCCGGCTCAAAGAACTCCAAGAGATCTGGCAGTCAGATCCAGCTGTTTCAGCCTTCAAAGCTTTTGGGTGGAAACTGCTTATTACTGTTAATACTATTCATTCTGGTTTTTGGTACTGTTATTCCTTCCTCAGTTTACTCAATTTTAGGCAGACCTCTGCTGATGTCCCCACTCTCTCCCCACAAAAAAAGGCTTCTATGTGGGAATAGCCCCAGTTTTACCTACAGCAAATATCAGTATAAAAAATTAGTCTAGCTTCTCTGTAAAGCCTTTATCCTTTGAGTAGTCATTTTGTATGCTGCTCATCAGGTGTTTCTGTTGTGATTGAAACAAAGGTTTAGTGGAAATTTTGATCCCTGAAACTAGTTACTCTTTAAACTCTTTTGAAGGGCTGATTAGATTTTTATATTTAGTCTTTAGTTTACAGTCCTTCTTACTTTCTTTGTTTGAACACAACTTCAGTTTTCTGAATGATGCTTCCTGTTTCTTGTAGCTTTCTTTCCTTTGCTGATTAGCCATGCCAGTCTCCTTTTACTCTTTCTGAAGTTTTTCCCAAAGGATGGGGCATGCTCGGCTGCTGTGCCCTCAGCTTAGTGATCTTCTTGCTCCCTGGAAGGATTTAATTCTTTCAGTGGCCCATTTCAGCTTCTTTTTAGTGGGCTTCCTTGTTTTGACAGAGTTGCTCTTTTTGAAGTTAAGCACACTTGTGGTGGATTTTTTGGCCTTTGTTGCTCCTGTGGGGGGACTGTATTGAAGTACATTACGGTCACTGTCACACAGCAGCGATTCCATTGTGAGATTTTGAACCAGATCCTGCACATCACTCAATACACAAACAAGCTGTCACTCAGTGCGGTCTAGTTGTTTAGGGAGCTGATCTCAGCCCCCCCCTCTGCTTTGCTGCTCAGCCAGCTCAGTCACAGGTGCATGGCTCTGTTGGAGGATTTGCGCGTGGGTCTGTCAGAAACGGGATTAAGGGAACCGAATTGTTGCTTCCTTTGGTAGACTATGCATTTAATAAATATGGCGGAGAAAGAAGGTTGCAGAAAAGTGTAGTACCTGTTGACGTAAATGTTTATTACATGCAGACGCGTTTTGCCTGTCTTTAGAATTCAAACCCTAACAGCCTTAAAAATGAAAATCCCCGAAGCCTGAGCATGGGTACAGCCAGTGGCAGCCAAGATTTCACAGAGGCAGGAAAAACATTTCTGCTATGTAACTGCCACAAACAGCTCCTTTAGTTTGGCACCCTCCTGAAACTCTTAAACAAATTAATCATAAATCAATTTTAATACAAAATAAAGTTAACCCTTAAGTTAAGCAGAGTTTTGCTCCCTTCTCATCATCTCCCATGAAAGACAACTACGAAGTTCACTAGAGGCTTCCACATCTCTCTGCATTGTGTGCGGCAGGTTTCCAGACCCTGCCAAGAAGAGCAGCACTGTAAATCCTTAAGACACAAAGGCAGACAAATATTCCTGCTGACATGTGGTGGTTTGGAGACCTCTGTGTACTCTTTCACTGTACTCCTTAGAGAGTCAAAGGACTTTTGAGGAGACCTGGGGTACCTTACACATGATTCTTGTTATACATACAGTGCTTATTTACCTACGCGGGCTTCTGGGAATGTCTTGGTAATGAATCTAACCGAAGGTTTCCCTATATATACCCCATCCCCTCAGCACCTTTTATCTGGTGCTTATAACTGTGTCATTCCTCGTCTGCTCTGTGCGAGACAGAGCACCATCTGTCTGCTGTCCAAGACTGCAACAAAATGTTAGGATATTCACTTTCTTTCAATTAAGAGCTTGAGTGTTACCGTGAGCAAAAACATTATGTTAAAAATATGGCATTTGGCACACCTACCCAAAGATGCTGATTTACTGAAAAACTTCCAGCAGTGGGATTCATGCATGTGACACACTGACAATTGTGTATTTCTTTTAAAATCAGGTTCTGTCTGTCATACCTATGTAGTTACAAAATAACAAAGGGATAATAAAGCTCAATTGTATATTCACAGTTTGAGATTTCTATTGACAGATCTTCACACTGAATGCTTCTGCAAGAAATTGTGATTATGTAGCTCTGTTAAAAGAACTGAAAACCTCTCCTTTGTTACAACTCTCTTACACACCATTTCTATCATTTGGAATCTTTTAAGGGATGTGTCAAAGTTGACAGGCCCAAATTTGGCCTTCTCTCACCAAATTATATTTGTAGATTTAGAATATCTTCCATGTAGGAAAAAATCCCAGCAGTCAGCCTTTCCAAGACAAGGACTAACTTCTTTGCCTAACTGCAGGTCAGCCAATAGCCCAGCAACAATCTACCCTTTCATCCCACAAAATGCAGGTTTCTGCTCATGTTCTACACCATCCCTCCTCTTATGACCTACATATTTAGTTGGTACTGGGCTGAAAATCAAGCTTACTCATTTACCTATGGGTTAGATGGTTTTATTTGTTCAGATTGTCACCTCTAACCTTCCACTGCACCATTGAGAACTATATTATATCACAGCTATGAGAGTGGTCTACCAGAGCTTTACTTAAAACTTACAGAGCAAACCTTCTGGGTTGTCTTCTGTCACACTTCAAGTTGCATGGGATTAACAACAGCAGCTAGTTTAACTTCTTGGACCTTTGTTTTCTAGCCTGCAATGGGAAAGCTGGATGGTTCACTTTGTCCAAAAATCCTGAATCTGAAGCAACTAAAATTAAAAAAAGAGAGGAAAAAAAAGGAAGAGATATATATAATTAAGAATATCTGTTTGGTTTTGCTTCACTGAGAATCCAAAAGGATTCCAGAAATAAATTTATGTATTTGCAAAAAAGTACTTTGAGATATTAAAATGTGAAGTGCAATAGCATAAGACTGCAAGTCTGGCTGTTGAGCTGTTCTTGACAAAAGGCAAAGAAAAATTTCAGCTCAGAAAAACTGTTAATCTCTCTTTAAAAAAAACAACAAAACAAACAACAAAACCCAAACAAAACAAAACAAAACCAAAAAAGCCAAAATGAAAAAAACAAACAAAGGTAACCTAGATTCACAGAGTTGCAATGCTTGTCTTTTCCTGCTGCTCATGTAACAACTCAGTAGAAATCCAAAAAGGATTCACTTGAATGCACATGCCTAGAATAGGCCATTAGATTATAATCTCTCCTTGTCTAGATTTATTAGAGAGCTGTTTTCAGAAGACTAACATTTTGATCCAAGCATCCTAAAGTAAGTACTCTAAAGTCCTAGTGAGTTCCAGCTACTGTTCATTCAGATACACAGGTGTAGTTTATAAAAAGTGAAATAACTGTAAAGGACAGACTAAGGGGATCTTCCTTGATCCATCTCCTATCTCCTCCACCCTCTTGGAAATTTTAACAGGGTGCACAATGATGATTTGGAGTTTCTGGACATATTATGCTTCAAAGCCTTTCAAGAAAAAAGGTAACAAGTCCTGAAGCTCCCACACCTTAGTAGACAATTGGGCTTTTGGGAAAAAAACAGTGACATCTCTTTTTTTCCCTTTTACTCCACCAACTCTGAAACATTTGACATAACCAAAATCCTGACAAAAAAATAACAGCAAAATACCATACTGCAGTTAGTAAACAGCAGTTTATAATATATATAATCCTTCTAAACTAGATTGGAAATACATTGCCCTTGACATGACAAGGGGCAGGTTATAGAAAGTCAGAAAAGATGTCTGAAAATACATTTCCCACCCTGAGGCTCTGCTTCAATTGCTTGTTTCCTTTGTTTACTCTGCAGTGATATTGTGTCTTTGCTGCACTAGTTATTGCTTAGTACTTCTTGGAACCTTTCAGAACATCTGGGAGGCTTTCTAAAGAAAGACTTCAAGTAGTACTTAGATGTTAAAAACATATTTTGTTCAAACTGCAGGAAGATGTCGACACTAATCAGCTCTGTGTGTTTTTAATGTTCCAGTGTTTGCCTAAATTAAATTTATTTTAGTTCTTTTTTTCTTTCAAACAACTTTATTCCGTAGTGCCAAACTAAAATGCAAAATAACGTGGAACCCTTAGCACCCTATATTTCCCTTTGAGCCCACGTTTCTTGATCTGTGCATTTAAACTCCAGTAATAGATGTTTTTTCCTCAGATATCCTGGCCATGATTTGGACATAAAACAATGCATAAGCACTTCTGTGAGTGACCAAAGAACTTATCTCTAGAAGATTTCAGTTGTTTTCTATGGCAAGTATAGAAACATCTCCCTCAAACCTCGGTGGATATTCTCCTTTTGTACATAGGTCTTCCTCTTCCAAAGAACAAACTTCATTTGCCTTCACAGCTTTGTGACTTTATGTCCACATCAGGTGGGAGCCCTCAGTGACCCAAGGACCACAAAGAAAGACTGTAACAGAAATCTCCACAGGGAACCCACAGAAATTCTACTAGGCTCTGGGGTTGCATTAGTTTTCCCACACACTCCTTTTATGCTGGTATTTTCACTGTGAGCTTTCCTTGTAAAAAAAATTTCCACAGGCAGATAGCAGGTGAGGAACCAGAGGCCTCAGAGTTAGTGCACAAGCTAAAGCTCCCACAGTCTACCTCCGACTTATAAGGAATTAATGGTTTTTATGGTGAGCTGTTTTTCTTCTAGATTTCTTTTTTTTTTATTTTTTCTCCCATTCTGCAGTCCAGGGCAAGGACACATATTCCATGACTCCCTTTCTCTGAAATCTCGGATCCTCGGTGTTACAATGAATACTGAAGACTGAGTCAAAGGCTGGCTCTCACACCACTAAAAATTCTAAGCAAATCCTAATAATGAAAGTGGAGACAATATTATAATAGGATCTATACTATAATAGGAGACACTATAATAGGATCTTCTGAAACAAATAGCATTAACTGAAAACTATTAAAACTTTTACTGATAGCTGTAATCAAGGCATTGCTGTATTGGACCATGAAGCTAAATGGAAGAGCAGGAATTAGTATCAGGAATATTAAGATAATCAGTGAAATTAATTACCTTTAGACGCCCAAAGAAATATAATTTCTCTCAGTCTTCTCTTCCAAGGGTTTTTGAGAACACCTGCCAAGAGAGTAGATGCTGTTACAGTAAATACTAAGACAATGCCTCAGGCCTATAAATATCCAAGCAGGTGTTTCATTTTAAGCACAAGTCCTCCCAGGAGACAACCCATGCGATCAACTGCTCCAACACCAACTGCTTCAGAGCCTAAATGTCATTTTTTTGGGTAGTAATTTGAATGAATTGTTTCCCCTCTCCCAGACCAAAATTAATATGGTCAGATAAAATTAACTGAAATCACATGTGATGCTATTCATTGGTCATCTGTAATATCTTACAATTAATAATCAGAAGAGGTTACCACAAACAACTTAAAACACTTCTACAGTTTTTAGAATATTTATAGTTTCCATTGTTTCAGACCTTGGAAAAAGCAAATATTCCTGGTGTGTGTTTGGCACAGCCTCCCTTCATTGCTCTGCCTTTAAGTGCATTTAGAGAAGAGATGCCAGACTACAATGTTCAAAAAGGAAATCTCCTCTGTTTTTCACAATGTTGAACTGTGCAGTGCAGGAATTGGGAGAATATGTTTTCCCACAAGGATGTGGACACAGAGCGGTTGAAAGTCTAACTCCATCTAGGAAACATCCTTTAATTTTTTGCCTTTTCTGCTATGCTTGCTCTGTGGATACTGTAGGTCCTCCAAACTTCATAAAGTGAGCTCTTCAACCCATTTGTCACTGGTAACTAAGAGCATGTCAAGCCAGGACTTGCAGATTCTGGGAGTTGCATATTTCTTTGCCATTGACGGTTAACCTCCTTGCTCACTACTTTACCATTTAGTTTTGGTTAATTTTTTGCTTCAGCAAATCCTGTGCAGAAATCGCTGAAATTAATTTTACCTGACTCAACCATGGCACCGCAGGATGCACAGAAATAATAGCTATTATTTTAAAAATTGTCTTTAGCATAAAGGTAGCAAAAATAAACCAGTGTATCGCAGTATTCTCTGCTCATGTCCAACAACTGAATAACCAGAATGCTAAAATCCCTGTAATTGCAATTATCTCTCCCTCCCTTTTGAAATGTAGGCTATAGAACTAATAGTTTACAGTAGGAAAATAGTCATTTAACTTTTCACATTTATGACAATGAGTGATAGTTATACTGCATTAAATAAGTGATTTGCTCTCCTAAAAAACATGTCTAGATTTGATCAAGGATAGGTAAAGAGGATGTCAAAAATTCTATCACAATTGACAGCATTTCTATTGAAGAACCATTCATCATTAATTGAGCTAATTGAGTTTCTCAGAGGCTGTGCACATGGTATAAGGATTTTTGCCCTAATTTTTTAAATCCTGTTTTTTCCACCAGTACTACTCAGAAGTGATCCCACTGATTGTTCTACATCTTAAGTGGTGCAAAACAAAGCTATGGGAAAGAATCAGGCCCATTGAAACATAGGGAATTTTATAGTTAGAGTTATATCTTCTTCTTCTGATAATACTGATGGATTATTAACACTGCAAAATTAAAATGCAAACAGATATTTCAGCAAGAGCACACAGTATAGTATTTGTAACTCAGTGTAGTAGAATACTGCATTTTCCTGTCACTGAAAGGTAGTGGAATGTAATATTAAAGTTATTGCAATATCTATATACACATTTTCTAATATGAATGGTATGCCATAAACATAACTCATCCTACTACTGCACGATATGTTGAAATAATATAACATGGTCATAAATGAAGAGAAATGATGCTGAATTGCTTGCTGCATTGAAATACAGTTCAAGAAGATCAGAATTAAAATAGAGACACTTAGTAAATACTGCAGCAATGGTTTTATTCTTTGGAAAGTGTCAATTGTATGTGAAAATAAAACCGCAGATACACTTCAATATTTATCACACCAGGTACTTCATTCACATTGTAGAAAATAGCCGTATCAATAGCAGAAATGAGGTATGAAGTTAGCTTGTGCAGTGGATAAAATTATAATCTGGTGAGGTGGTAGGGAAAGAAAAAAATTGCTCTGTACAAACCTCCAAATGAAAAATAAAATATAGGGCTTCATAATGCTTTATCATTTAGACGAACCTATGAACTGGAGGAGCCAGATAAAAAAATGAATATGCTTAATATATCAGATGTGGTTTTTGCATTGGAAAACACTCTATGTAATTCAGACATATAACAGTTATCTGTCTGTTTATATAAAACATGTTAAGCCACGAGTGAAATAGTTGTGGATGAGGAAGCAGAACTGTCTCAGGATTAAAACAGGCTCTGAAAGATTGGGTCAATTAGTTCAATTCTTGTTCTTGCCAGTAACAGATAGTGATTTCTTGGGAAAGTCATTTAACTCAGTTTTATCTCCTCCATCTGCATAACAGATATGCTATTATTAGGTCCTTCACTGGGATGTTATGTGGTTTAATAGTCTTAACATTGAGGTCCTTGGGTGTAGAGTTCTACATAAACATAACTATTTCATTCTGACAGATGGCAGGGCAGCACCTTTGAGCTAAGGCTGCAACCGGGTTCCACTTATAAATTAATTTCACTTATAGTTCTGGCTTGGTAAGTGGCCTGCCTTTAAAGTTGCCTTTTTTTTTTTTTCCTGAATGCATGCAACATTGCATCTGTTCTGTCAATAAAATTGACAAAAGCAGCAAAATGCGGAAGAAAATAAGGTGCTAGAGAGCATGCTTATACCACACAATTGAGTGTGATGCAGAGACTGCAGAATTAATGCTAACCAAGCTCAGAACTAGGACAACCCAGCTAACCTGGCTAGGTAGCCAGCCTTCACAGTGTTGTTCTGAAGACTAACGAGACATTGTGAGGATTCACTGTTTCATACCATCTCAGCTGCTACTACCTTGAGGAATTAAGCTTCTTATCATGGCATTGGCTTGCCTGATAGAGATTACTCTGGAAAATACTAGCAGCAAACCTTCAAACTACAGTGCGAGTTCTGAAAAGTGAAATAAATTTGATGGAAATTTTCTCTACCCATACAAGACATAGACATTCACTTTCCAGATGAGACAACACAGCAATACAGAGAGACAATTTGCCAGAGGTCCTCTAGCAAGATCTCCTTGCAGACATTTGAGGAGAAAATTGTCCTCTGAGATGATAAGGAAATCTCTCTTTGACATCACCAAACAGGAAACATCTGAAGGATGCTTAAAACTATCAAATTATTAAACCAAAGCAATGAAAGGTCCTAAAAGATGACAATACCCCATGTGCAAAACTGAAGTCACTCAGCAGCATCAGAAAAAGTATGAGTATCATCAATCTTATACAGCCCATATAGTCAACAAACATTTTTATTAAGCACTAAAAATGCCTAGTTAGTCACCACATGAGTGATATAAATGCAGGCCAGGAGCCAGCTGGATCTTTCAGAACAAAGCACTCATCCAGCAACAAGTGTATTCATCAAGCAAAGAGACAAATGTAACGTTACAGCCTGATTTTCTGTGCCAAAGAACTTTGCACTTACCAGGCCCCACAATACTGTCATCCTCCTTCAATGGAGCTGTCAGGTCCAGCAACGAGACCACGCAAGAGAGCTGCCTCAAGTGCAAACGAAGGGAGAAAGAGGCTGGGGAACTGAAGAAGTCCATGGTATGTTTAAAAGGAAAGCAGATGAATTCTCTTTTTCCTCCTTCTCTACAGAACCCAAGAATGTGATGATGTGAGACCTGCAAGACCATAAGGAAGTTCAGCATTGGTAATTATGGGCTTAAGACTGTAAATTTCTAATCTGGACCACTGACATTTCCCAGTGGTCTAACTGCTTCTAAACAGCAAAGCTGTTTAGAAACAGGCCTTAGCTCCACCTGTTTAGGGAAAATTCTTTCTTGGGAAAGAATAAAATGAAAAAAATGAAAGAAACAGAGAAAAACAGCAAAGGAGGGAAACCCTGAGGAAATACTAATCGGAGTAAAATAAAAAATGAGAGAATGGATGGATATAGGGAGACATATACTCATGGAAAAGTACTTTGATGTGGAAAAAAAAAATCCAATGTAAATTGTCGTTGCCACTACAAGTTAATTTCCTTCCAATCTTAACCCTTTGGTAGTAAAGATGACATGCAACACCTCTCCTAAGAGTCACTCAAGTTTATCACCTGGCCTTGGTTGCAATACATGGCTCTAGGCTGCAGCCTAATGACACCACATGTTCACGGGTGAGTGCAGCAGTGCCTGGATGTGTACTGCAAGCGGAGAGTTTTCTCTTTACAAGCATAAAAGTAGCAGCACAGCATACCTGCTCAGCAAAGCCTCTAGTATCTACAAGCCATTAAAGGGATTCAGACTTCACAGAAAAAAAATACATGTACGTGCAGTAGCATATATCTGTCTGTGTCAAACACCCTGATATCTGCAACACCTGTCATCTAGCTCATTTGGTCCTGGATTTCCTACACATGGCCCAAGTAAGGGGAACCTCAGATTGCTCTGGCACAGCCTCTCAGCAGAAAGGGAGAAGCTGTGAGAATGCCATGAGAAGGACACAGTGGATCAGCGGCAAAGGCTGTAACCAGGTCTCATTGGGCAGCATCCTGCAGACAGCCTTTGGGTTTGCTGTGCAAGTAATTCAGCTGGTTGATTCCTGCTCACCTCTAGGCCAAGCTCGGCAAGCCCAGCATATGTCTGGGCACAAGACCTGGCAAGAAGAGCAGAGCAGAGCAGGATGCGGGTACATGCATACTGAGTGTGTGGGCAGCTTGCACGCACTCCTCCCTTCCGCTTGTCACACGCATCCCTTCAAGGGATGGGTGTTTCCCCTTTGCTTTTTCGTTCTCCCCTGGCTGTGCAGGGGGAGAAAGGGAGCAGCCGTCCTCCAGTGCTGACTCAGTCTGATCCTTGTTCACAGCTCAGTATTAAAGCGACCAGAGAACAGAGAGTTTTTCCACAAAAGCACACTTTGCTGACAATCTAGAAAGGGTTCAGTCTGGAAAGGACTGAGCAGATGGAGCAGTCTGCTGTCCCTGCCAGTTAGCAAAAAGGATAGTAGGAAGAAGGACAAATGGAAGGGCAGAGATTTCTTGTTTAAAGTGGTTGAGAGGAAAGGTTTGGAGAGAAAAGAGAAATCCAGAAGCACAAACTAGAGTTACAAGGTGCCTAGGAGGTAGTGATTTCACCGGTGTGGGAATAAGCCCTCACTTGCAGCAAGCTATTGCAGAGATAATGCCGGGATGGCTAAAGGCCCTCTGTCACCTGGTAAAGGTTATTCCTCCTGCAACCCCTGTGTTTGAAACGGTTCCTCATGTCCTTACAAAGGGATCCTGTGGCATTTTTCACAATGTTGCCAACCTGAACTCACAGATAGACTTGAGGATAGCCAATAGCCAGCAAGAATGCAGAATGTGACTGAGTCCTCTATGGGTGTTGTGGTTGTCAAAGTACTTGTCAAAACAGATCCTGCCAAAAAAACCCTCACACTTACCAGTTCATAGGAGTCCTTAGAGGCTCTGCAGCAATGTCAGGGTAGGGTAGTTTAATTTGCATCGGGTGGGGTCCCAGCTCTAGACGATGGCATGATGCCAGAAAACTGCACTGAAACCCAAATGCTAAATAAAGTTAATTCTCACTAAGGAACACAAATTCCAAAAAATCAGCATCCATTTAGAAAAACACAAGCCACTACAGTCTGAGAAAAAACAGATATAATGAAAAAGATCAATGTTGAAAGTAATTACAACAGAAGGGCCCCAAGATGGAGACAAGGAATACAAAGTTAGACTTGAGCATACACTGCATTTTGGAAATGTTGCCTAGAAAGCCAGAACATCACGGCTGTGAAGCTTTATCTCATTACCGTTCCCCCAAACCAGGATCTCTGCTTGGATTTCATCTTCTGTTGGAGTGAATGTGGCATGGCAGCACATGGTAGAAATTAGCAAGAAACCACTAAAGAGAACAAGGCACCCCAGCTTCAGCTACTCTGGTAGCAATTTCAAATGTAAATATCTCAGTTTTCTACCAAAGTATTTGGAATGGTGTTGCATTTTCCTTTTTTTCTTTTTTTTTTTCTTTAAGAAAAGTCAAAACAGTTGCAGAACCTTTGAATTGAAATAGTTTATTTAGTCACAAAATATTTTTTCACCAAAAATTATGTTAGAAAATCTTGGCCCTAGCAGTCAATATATATTTGGATGAAAAAGAGCTCCAAGGCTTGAGATTCTTGACATATGTTTGAGATTATACATTAGAACTTAGAAGCTTCTTGAACTTTTTTGATTGTATTGGTTCACTGATCACTTTGCTTTTTCTTAAAAAGCAACAGCTACAATTTTACTAGAACACTAACAGTGAGAAAACTGCCAACAGCACTGAGCAGAACTTTAAAAATGAAAAAACAGACAAAATGCTAGAGGATAGGGATGCACTAGACTGTGCAGTATTATCTTAAGTAAAACAGTGAAACTTGCTGTTCTCCTATTTGAAACTAGAAGCACTAGAAAATGCACCTATCCTACCATAACAATGTCACATGGTCATCAGAAGTAGGTCTTCTCTAATAAGGATTTTCTCTGACCTATGGCAAAGGGATCAGACACATTAAGCAAAAGCAGTGCAGCCTAATACGTGAAAGCCCCCTTCAGTCTCAGCTGGTCTGCAAAAAACACATGAACATGTGGCTCATTGACAGCTCTCCAGGGGCTCACGCAGCACATGGCACTGACTTATCTGTAAGAGGGAGATGAAGTACAGCCAGGCAATGTATTCTGCCTTTCTCTTGGAAAAATATCACAAATCAAATTGTTTTCCTTTGCTGCACAAATCCTTTCACCTCAGCTGAGTAAGCTAATATTTACTAAAGTACAGAGTTCACATCTGATTTTCCATGCGCCCTTTTTTTTTTCTGACTGGAAAGTGGGTTTGGCTTTCCAGCACTTTCAGTAAGATGTTAAACTTATTTCAATTGCAAAAAACGATACCATTTGCCTCCTCCAGTTTGGATTTTAGAGACATATAAATATCTCTGAAAATTTGGGAACGGTGCCCATTTTTCACTGCTTACTTTATGTTAGGAACAAGAGTGATACAGCCAAAATAGTGAAAACCAATGATATTATCTTGTAAATTATAGTATGTAGAAAAATAAAATATAAAGTGTAATAAAATGAGCAATGGTAAGTGACTAAACCATGCAAAACACCAAAAACAACCTAGTGTGAACATTTTGGCTACTGTCCTCTAAATGGTAAAACGCTGATTTTAGAGTGAAGATTTTCTTACCATATTGCTATTGCCCTAAAGTAGTAGAATGCTGCTTCCCAGACATCCTGAGGCAAAAGATGTGGAGGCCAAACCAGGAGGATACATTCTTGGCCTGAGAAGTGTGGTTTACAGACTTTGTGCACAGGGTTTGGATTGCTCCAAGAATTGTGCCCTTTTCTTTCATCATCTCCCCTGGCCTGAAAAAAGCTGGCAAAGATAAGGCCAAATTTTGTCTTTAATGTGCAATTGCCTATGTGACTTTAGAGGAGAGATGATTAGTCTAGAATTTTATACTGAAACTATAGCTTTGAAAACACGAACAAAGACTTAAAAGCACACCTCAAGCTCATGCTGAGAGACTTAACTGATGCACAGAAATTCATAGCAACAGCAATGACAGGTCTCCAGTATAGGTATATCTCTGAGAATGGTACACACATTAAAGTAACTGTCATGGAAACTTCTACTTCAGAATGTGGAAAAATCTGGCCCACACCATTTAAGAGGAATAGCAGAAAGAGGTGAGCATCACCTCACTCACATGCTGGCCTGTGGTTTCCCAGAGGTATATGTAAGTCTATCGACATTAGGCAAATGAACTCCAATTTAAGTGTTCTCAGGAGAAAATGTTCAGTTATAAATCACAGTATGAAGAAGCAGCAAGCCAAAGAACTCCATTGCCCTGGGAACATTCCTGCTCACTGGGAGGAAGGCATGAGAAGAACAGTGAGCTCTGCTTTTCCTGCACAGTATACACAGCCAGAGCAGCCCGTGCATGCTGGGTCCAGAAACCACACAGTGGGACTTTGGGAACATATTATGGTCACTGATGGCTGCTAATACCCGCTGCTATTGTTACCTGTGTTCACTAGATTACATTGCACATGCTTTACCTTCATTTGCCTGTGCATTTAGCCCCAGGAAACGGGGCATCCTTTTACAAAGCTGAAGCCTAATCCTGCTTGCTTGGTAGGAACACAGACCAATTTACTCATGTAAAATTGTCTTTTTCTTTTCTTGTGCAGAAGTCCTAGAACCGAATGCATCACATTGCACAAACAGAACTTAGGTTCTCCTACAGAATTATAAAAACTATATCAAAGAATTCCTTTCCCCTTCTGGGGAATGAAAAAAAGTATAATGACCAAATCCCAGGATGTGCCCTGATAAGCATACAGAAGAGAAAGTTTTTATGAATTTAATACCTCCCGTCTTCCTCTCTCCAAAATATTAATTTACTCTTTTTATTTAGCTCCACTTGCCAGCTTCAGATCCTGTGTTATTAACGCTGAAGTTGATAATAAATATATACTGCCTTTCCTGAGAACAGGTGCATCATATAGAGCTCAGCCTGATATATCATTCACTACTGTATGTAAGTATAAAGATGCATGTATGTAATGTGTATGTTCCATTCATGCATTATTAGTCTAATTTATGGGAAGAAATTTAGACAATAAAATCCTCCCCTGCTAATGGCACTTACAAATTAATCACAAAGCAGCAATGAAACATCCAGAGTTCTGCCAGCAATGTAATAACAATCACATATTTGCTAGGCTGCCACAAAACAGCACAATTCAGAGTTGTCCAGAATGTTCAATATTGCAATGAAAAGCACAAACTGTACTTCAAATATGTCTTCACTATGAATGCATTGGGTCATTTACCTTAACAATGTGAACGTGCTCTCATTATTACGTTCAACTTGATTAGCGTGTAGTCTAACATTTAAAAGTGCACTTCAGATGGAAGAAGGTATGAATGCATGATTGGCTCCTAATAAATTGAGCAACCCCCTAATGAACTGCGAGGGATCTAAAAGAAACTGGTAGACACTAGACATAGACACTCAGAACCAGGAAAAAAAAAGTGATAATAACAAGGGGAAGACAGAGTACAATTTCCTAAATACATTTTTGCACTGTACTGTAGCGCTCAATGCTATCTGGAGTAGAGCAAATAGGAGGGTGTACAGTTCTAGGAGAAAAACATTATTAGAAATTTGCTGGGGAAAGGGCCATTGCTATTAAAAGCCAACATGTAAATGAGCACTTTGGCTAATGTGATTTGGAGCTATGTTATAACCTTATAACAGAGCAGGAAAACAACATCCCCTCTTCATTGGTGTCCAGGAAAGTTTTCTTTGAATTACATTGTCATACAAAATCAAGTCAGAAGACAAGTAAAATGTATATTCAGGATACTGGGTTGATTTAATAGGAAAGATGAAATAAAGAATTTATCTAAGTAACAGTAAAGATAAAGTACAAGTCCACAGCCATCTGAAAGAAGCTGACAAAGAATTCTTTTTTATGAAATAGGAATATATGATGACTTGGCAATTAACCTAGAGTACATACAAGAAAGAGTGACCATAAGAAACATTGTCTTACTATTGAAATGTATGAGGCTTCAAAATTCTTCTTTGTGGAAGAACTAAAAGGTTCCTTAGTATGAGACACTACAACTAAAGCTCTACACTAAATTAAGGGTGAGGGTGATTGGGGGGTGGGAATTCACCTCTGAATTCTGCACCTTTGTGTTAACAGTGAGAGCCTTTCTGCTCCCCTTATCCAGGTATCAGACTGTCTCAGAAATGACATCATAAGACATCTCAGCCTTATTCTGTTTCTCTCTGTACTTAATTTTTGCTGGCTGGACATTTAAGCATAGCGGATGGTTTAGCTGTTTTCCCCCGACTCCCCTTGGGGGGGGGGGAGTAATTATAAGACAGGTAAGTAAAAAAACCCTACAGTTAGGCACTTTCCCCCCCCCCGAAAGGAGTAGTACTCCATGTCTAGAAGCCCACACTTCATATGAAAATGACTGTTCAGCTGGGTTGTGTTATGTTGTACACTCACAAAACAAAGTAAGACAGGACAACAGTGATTGCAGAGAATTAGCTGCCGTGTGGCAATGTTTATGTATTTATCTGTGGCATTACTACATGAATACCTCTGGTCTTTTCTAACCATGATTCTTACCTCCCTGTAGCTGACAGCTACATTTTCCTGTCATTGAACCAGTAGCTACAGAAAAGAGCTTTCAGGTTTGTAATGCTTTCTTTTTCTATTATATCCTACTCGTTAGAAAAAACAAACAAAACCCAAAACCAAAAAACCACAAACCTAAATCCCCACATGCAAAACACAATTCTGCAATAATTTGCTTACTTGGGGGAGATGCACTTCATCAGAAGGTAACAGCAGGATCATCTACTAGTAGCTGTATCTCTTATGAAAGCTGCAAATATCAAACAGGACTGACGTAAACCTAATGACACATCTGCACCTGGCCAAAGCTGTATTCTTTCCTAAGAAACAAAGAAATAGACCCTGTCAGCCTATCTCCAATTTGCAAGAGCAAAACACAAAAGAGGAATAAATGGTATCCCTTTAAACCTCAACAGTGACAACAAAAGTAGTGAGAGTAGGTTTAGTACTGATGCTCTTCAGCAGCATCTCCTGGTTACCCCCAGCAGAGCAAACATCTCCTTCAAAAAGCAAGAAGGTACCGCTGGGTAGAGAGGCATGATTTCCCCCATGCTAGAATGGCTCACTGGACAGGTTGCAGACTGAGCTTAAGGAAATAAGGGCCTGCAAACAGGCTTGAAATACAGCTTTGGGTAAATTGTGCCATGCCTCAGTTTTTCTGTCTGTAACTCAAAGTTGTTTGAGAACCTTAACTGAAAGCACTCAGCATTTTACGTTGCTGTTAAACATTCATGATTGAGACTGTTACAAAGAAAGGAAAAACAGACAGGAGAATATTTGATGCAAGAGAGAAGCCAATATTTGCAGAAGATACTTAAACAAGGAGGAAATATATTTGTTTGGACAAGAAACAACAACTTTCCCTCAGGAGGAAAATAACTAGAAGGCATGAACTGTCTGGATGTTAACATGGTGTATTATGGGCATGTAAAGTTGTAAAATGGTCTACATGCCTACCTCTGTGTGATAAATAAAGCACATCCACTAGTAAACCCATCCTCTCCGTATTCCAAGCAGTGAGGTTTGTGAGGGACTAGTGACTTTTCTTTTTTTTTCCCCCTCCACTCAGAAACAGCCTGGAATAGCTATTCTGCAATAGTTTCCTATGTGAACCATCTCTTTCTGCCTGAAGAGTAACCTTTTCGTTTAGTCCACTTTGAAGTGGACTAAATTATACTGCAGAAAGGCATTCATTGAAAAAAACAACCACCTATCAATGTGAAAGGCAGTGTGGAAGAGCTATTTTAACTCACATCCTCACTTATTTCACAAAAGCTTCCTCTGCCGGGTAAAACCCTCAGTGTTGTTGGACCTAACTGAGGACATCCATACACAGCAGAGCATAGAGTCCAGCTGTTTCTGAAGAGGTTAGATTAGATACAACAAGCTGTTATGGTGCCCTCCAAACCCCCTCACATGGTAATATTCTGCTTCTCCAGTATTAGAATATTGCTTTCAGTAACAAAATCTTCTGTCTGTATACCGCTATGCGTTTCTGGCTGAATATATTTGCAAAGTGCCTAAATAACTGCAAACATACCCCCTTAACAGAAATAATCTTATTTTAATAGTTGAAAATAAGCAAAAAATCCCAAACAAAATCCTTTCATAACATCCTTTCTGGCACTCCTTGTAAATGGGTGTGGCTTCCTGGGAGGGAGACATTGACAAGAGGGAGAAAAAAGCCAAATGAGCATGGTGCAGGCCTAAAGAGAAGGTGGAAAGGACACCGCAGAAAATTTAGCATGTGACTTTGGAGAAACTGCTCAGTGCTTCAGTCTTCCTTTCTACAAAACAAGACTGACGATGCATTTTGGTAATCCTATAGTAAGACAACAAGTTCTGTCTAAGGGCTCAATGTTACTGCTGTTGCTACTTCCCAAATTAGCATAAAAGGTTGGCTAGGTCATCAGCTCCTTCTGGGGAAAAAAACCCCAAACAAGCCAAAGAAACGGGGACACGGGTATTCTGCCTGCCAAGCAAGTGGTGGAGTTTTAGGTTAAGTCAACCTTTCCTTGTGTTAAGCACAATTAGGGCTTCACATCTCCTCGTGGCCCTACATTTTTGGATAGTTGTTGGATAGAGGCAAATTCAGCTGGTCAAGTAACCACAACCACCAAGCATAACTATACCTCTGCCCACTACAGCACTGTGGCTCTTGGGATCTTTCAGCTACAATGCTCTGGGGGCTGTGGCAGCAGCTACATTGTGTCTGTTCTTACCTAATCCAGTTTTTATGACTCACAAAACCTCATTTTTGTGTGAGAATTATTGGCTTCTCAGTTGACAGTGAGAAAGCAAAAAATCATCCCCAAAAGAAAAGCTTATCTACTTACATTATAGTCTCACGCATTTTACTATGTGTTTACTGTCAGAACGTGTTGCAGTTAATATCTGAATCTCTGCCAGACTGCTGACAGACAGAATATGATCTATCTTAAGATATTTTTCTTTGGTGAAGTGACAACTGCTAGTCTGTAAATACCATGTGTAATAATAGAAACACTAATTTGACATAGCTATATGTTTCAAAAATGTTTGTAGTTTCCTTACATTTTTCATTCTCTTTGCAATTCCAATCAGCAAATGCCTGATCATTGATGCCTGGAGTTGCTACAGCATATTTTAAGATACACAAATTATAGAAAATATTTAGTTCACTGCTGTTGTTAAAATGGTGTCTTGTTGTCTAGTAGCTTTAGATTTACCTATAGTTGCTCTTAAAATCAAACACAAACCTGAAATTTCTACACATGATGACAAAGGACACTGAGGAAAATCAGAGCAAGGGAGCACAGTGGAAATCTGATGTACTTTTCCAGTTAATTACAAGGTTTATCTCTCAATGAAGCAAACAAAAGCAAACAAGACTGAAGCAAATAGAAGAGCTCTAGATTCAAGCCACACTAGAATTTTCCCCAAATTTCAAAGTACAATTTCTTTACTCCCCATGTTTTACACAGCATGTTTAAACTTAGACATTTTTAAATTTCAAAATGATCCCTATACTGCAGGGGACGTAACTGGCGAGTACACGGCATCCTAGGGCATTCCCTACCATATTTCTCATTTGTATCTCCTGGAGCCCAATTCTTCAAATGACAACATCAAAATCATTACATTCTACTGCCTTCCATGGCTGTTGCAGTTTTCTCATATTTTTCTGTCTGTTTTAGAGCATACCGTGAGATAGCATTAGATTATGTAATGAACATCCTTAAACCAAAAAAAACGCTACTCAAAAAAACCTCTTTATCTTCATTGTCTCTGCTAGGGTGCCGATCATACATCCACCCCATTCAAAAACAATGAAAATTATTAATTTTTATTGGTTTTAGTAGAGCTGTGTGTGAAAGAGTCATTTTCTGCTGCGATTCCTTTAAACTTGCATGTGTTAAAGGAGAATAAATGTACGTTTGCAGGATGGCAAAACAGTCACCAGAAAATCTTAGACTCTAGTCAGCCCTATTCAACTCTTTTTTTTTTTTTTTTCCCCTTCACTGAGCTTTGCATAAAGCTAACCCAAACCCACATGGATTTCTATAATATCCAAAAAGAATGACAATGAGTGATGTGATGTAGGTGGAAACTGCCTGAAGAAACCTAAATTGTAACAGGAAAAAAAATTGACATTTTAGATTTTAAATGTTACACAGTTTTTATAAAGCTTCAGTCAATTTATTTTATTTATTCTAATGAAGAGCATTACAACTGCTTTACTGCACTGAAGCAAGCATCGATCACACCATTAATCACACCTTGTGAATAGTCACAAATCAAGTTCTAACAGCAAGCACTGAATCAGGAGCAATGAAGCATAAACTCCTTCACAATTTATGATCTCTCCAATTGCATCTTTTCAACCATTAAATTGCAAGATACCATAAATTTTTATCTTCTTCACTTCAGTCACATTATTGATTCTGCCTTGTGAAATATAGAATAGCTGTAAATCTAGGCTATTGAATTAAATTTAAAGTCTTGACTTCAGAAAAGAAACCCAACACACTGCCATGGCTGTTAATTTACACTGAGGAACAAATGATAGAAACATTAAAATTTAAATGGACAACAGGGATTTCAAAGAGCCATAGTTCTGTCAATCCTAGTCCTTGTCAACCTTGAGGGTTTTTCTTTTGGCCAAATTTCAGATTGCAAAATATAATAAAATAGAAGCTCCAGGTGGATGCAGAAGAGATAATTCTTCCAAACAAGTAAATGATGAAGAGGCTAAATCAAAGCTACTGAATAAATGTTTGGGCTTAAAATAACTCCACTGAATTCAGAACAATTTACCTAACTACAAGACTGAGGTGCTTTATTACAAATAAAATTGGCATACTAGTGATAGTACATCTTTAATTGTCAGGTCCCTAGTGAAAAGGCAGATTGCCTTAATGTGTCTGCAAGATTCTCTCTAGGATAGCACAGGCAGGTTCTTCAGGGAACTGTGTGTCCATCAGAAATTAAAAGAAAGATCCACCAAGCTGGAAGTCTCTATGGATGTGTGGAAACAATAAATGCAGATAGAAATGGAAGCTCTCAAGGAACTGGAAGGATGTTAAAGTAGACCTGGAATATATCATGTGTTGGAAGAAAACACAGGGTGTGATCTGGAGTTCCAGGGCACTGCTAGGGAAGGGGCAGTTTCCTTATGCTGTTGTGGGTTGCCCCCGTGAAAGTGGAAGCTGGTCAAGGTCAGATACCACATGCTTGCTCCTGCTGCTGCTCCACATGCCCTGGCTGTCCAGATGTCTGGACATAACTCACAGTCCTCTCCCAGCCTTTGAGGTGTTTCTCCCTATTGCTCCAGGGTAACAGGGTTGGTTCCCTACAGGCCCCTTGCCTTCAAGGTGAAGGTCTTACTCCAGCATGGCAGAAGACTCTTCCGCCATTCCCATCCCAGCAAAGGAGCCCCTGCCTAACAGCGGCTGCAGTCCCAGGTGCACAGCCCCCTGCCTCACTGGGTGCCCTGAACCTCCCTCCTGCAGGGACTACAAAGTTGCCCTCGCCACAAGCTCAGAAAGACATCATCTGTTAAACAGTTTATAGGATTCAGAGGCTTAAATCAGTTTTCTGGCACATGGTTTATATAATCCCCCCGGCCCTTTAGGAAAAGGCCATATAAATATTTGCTGACAGGAGGAACCGCAGCAGAGCAGACAGCATGGAGAGGTGGTGACTCTCCTCTGCCCGGGCCTCCCTGTCCACATGGCCCAGCCACTGTCCCCAAACCTCGGCATCCACATGGCAGAGGCAGAGCAACGGGATTTTCCCCTTCCCGGGAACCAGGGGCGAGCAGGAACCAAGGGCAGCCAGGCCCCACGGCCACCCACCAGCTGTACAGGAGAAAGGAGAAGGGACCAGGAGGGTGAGAGAAGCAGAGCTAAGGGCACAGCCAAGGTGGAGCTGGCAAGGCAGGCAGGCCTCCCTCCTCACTGGGTACACAGGGTGTGGAAAGGGGAATTTCATTGCCAGGAGCAGTTCCATGGTGGGACCGCTGCCAGGAGCCAGCTCCTTGAGCTTCCAGCGACGGCTGCCTGCTCCCCTCACAGCTGTGTGTGGAGGAGGCTGGGGTTGAGGCATGGGTGGAGCATGTGAGATGAGAATCTGGCAAACCATTCAACCTAAATATGTTGACTTATTTAGAAGTTGCCTACAGGTACTCAGTTGTCTCCCGAGCCCAATCCTAGCTATGCTTAACACCATAAATCAAATAAACTAAAGGGGTGGTCTGAAGAGTTTGTAGGATCAGGCATTGGAACTGAGGGGTGGGGCCATCCTTATCTGTCCAGCAGGCACCTACTCAGCAGTAACCTCCCTTTCACTTCCTCCATCAGCTTTTCCAACCCATGAGTACTGTTAGCTCCCAATTCTTTACATACAGAAAAGCTTTGCCAGATGTAAATTTTGCAACTGTTTTTATGCTTTCACTTCAGCTCACCATTTTTCTACCTGCGTATCAGCTCAAGAGTCAAGAAGAACACAATCCTTAGGGAACTGGAAAGTAATAATTACAAAACTGCAATTCAAAACTTACCTCAACTACCTCTTCCACAACCCACTAGTAGCATCACAGTACTTTCTCAGTACAATATCATACCATAACAGGCCAAAAGGTTATTTGGCACCAGACTTTGTAGAGGCACAAAGAAAATCAAAATTTATATCAAAAATATGTCATAAATTCCTACAAACCACAGAAAGCAGTGCTGGTGACAACGTTATACTTATATCCCCAATATGCTAAATGCACCGTGTTCCTGGGCTGCCATTTTTCACTAGGGAAAAGAGTACCCAGTACTTGGGATTGATACAGCCCATACTGAGAAATTAATAACTCTGTGCTGTGTCTCCATTTCCCCAGTTCCAGCAGCAAACATCTCCGTAGTGCTTTTCATCAGAATAGCTATTGCTTTCTAGACCAAGGAGAGATGCATTTCAGTATTAAATGAGCCAATGCCCAGCAGAATCCTTCTATGTAAAGCCACATACAAATACGAAGTATTTTGGAAGTTCAATTCAGATTATTTACAATCAGATTTCCAACTCAGTTATACCAAATAAACACACTGTTTGTTCCGTGGATTCTGTATTGTGCTAGTGCCGTTCTTTGGGCTTTGCATTCCTACTGCTCACAGAGCTGCTTTGTTGATTACTGCCACTTAGACTTCAATGTTATACTTATAAAACATGCTGCTGCTTCTATTACTGTATTAACCCAACTCATATCTGGAGAGGACTATCCACTTCCCTTTTAACATCTGAAATTTTTTCAGACCAAAGGTAAACTTGTATTAGGTCAAAAAAGTAAATGAGAAGGAAATTGTATTGCTCTTTTTGCTTTGCTCCATCAGTTATTAAATTCCATGAGATAATCAAGTAGCTAGAAAACAGGGCAAAAGCTGAACACAAAGGACACGTTACCTTTGATAAACATTATCATGGCACACAGCAACAGAAATGACCAAATTTGAAATGGCCATAGGCTCAGCCTCATATCCAGAAGTTTAAGTACTTAATGTCAGGCTTACCTCAAACTTCTTTGACTTGCTTTGGTCTGAAATTTGGTTTTAAAAACTGGAGAGAAGATGTGCATGTCTGAAGCCCCTGTGTATCCATTTTTGCTGCTGGCAAAAGTTCCATGACCATAGTTTCTTTCATTTCATTTCCTATTTCAAGCAAAAAATGAAAAGCACAATCAACCAAAATGCCAAACTCCAACTATTGCTTCAGGAATGGACAGTGTTTGCATGGGCCTTTTCATTTTTGATTGTGAATTAAAACTCAGTCTAGATTAGTGGTGCTTCCCATGCTACTAGGGACCAAACTGAAAAAAATACCAACAACAAAAGAACTGAAGCCCAGTAAGGAGATTGATATGTCTCTTCCTAAACTCTTAGAAAGGTTTTGCACCTTAAGATTTGGGTTCTCTGGGAAAAAATAGAGCAACCCCCCACAAAAAAACCCAAACAAAAAAACCCCAAAACATACAAAAAAACCCAAACAAAGGAGAGAAAAAAAAAAAAAAAGGAAGGGTGCGAGGGGAGGAAGAACTGTCTAGCAGCAACGCTCCTGTTGGTTGTTCAAAACTTCTCCTCAGGAATCTGGAGTATCCTAGAAATAGTACGGCTCACGGAAATCAAAAACTTTCTTTTAACAAGAGAGAACTGTGAGGTGGCCATAGTGTATGTGCAGTTTGGGGAAACGTAGTACAAAAGGTGTTGTCAAAGCTGGTGTTCCTGCATGAGGGACAAACTGCAGGGCCTAGGACATTCTGCTAGTACAAGAAGGCACAGCAAGTGGGAAATCCTTAACCATGTCTAGTTTCTTAGTTTATAATACAGATCTAGTATTTTATATAAGGATGACACAACTGAACTTAAACATAACAAGCCAACATGCTTTCTTCTTGTGGAAAGGCACAAATGAGAAATTTTTCTTCATACAATACCTGCTATATGATATGCTTCCTGTTAAAAAGTTTAAAGCCCAGACACTTGCATTTGCAAATGAAATACACTTCACAGAGTTGAGAAGACTGGCATCAGCAGGCAATCCTGTGAAGAACAGAAAGCCTTGAACAGAAAAACAAAAATAACAAAAGGGCTTTAATGAAGTCCTCACA
This sequence comes from Tringa tobata, assembly GCA_033628505.1. NCBI lineage: Eukaryota > Metazoa > Chordata > Aves > Charadriiformes > Scolopacidae > Tringa > Tringa tobata. Next base: position 5,461,132 of record JAHREE010000444.1, read on the forward strand.
AACATTTAATTAATAATAATATAAAGATAAGGTAAGAACAACAATAACAATAAGCATCCAGCACTGTAGTCCAATTTTTAAACTTTCACAAGTAATAAATTTTACAACACTATCTGAGGTCAGTCAAGATACTTTACTGAGTGATTAATGGAAAAAAGTTGTGTACCCGTACTCAGAGCTGGGATTTGTGTGCCCAAGGACTATAAGGCACAGGCTTTGAATTAGTCACTTTTTCCTAACACGACTATGTGCGAGCATACTGTAGTCCAAAAAACACCTCCCGTTAATTATGTGGATAAATCCATAGCCCTGGTCCCCAGATATCCACCCTTTCTATGTCTGGCCACCATATCAGAATAATTCTTGTGTGCATGCTCTCTTCCTCCATGTTTCTAAGGAGCCAAGAACTCTATGGCAACCCAAAACATGAAATTATGTGAGTGGCTTCTTTTTCCTGACCAAGTGAGGACAACTTGTATTCTAGAATGAGCCCTCCATCATGACCCAGCAGAGCTCTGTGAGACAGCTCTGACTGTCATTTGGAAGGGCAAATGCTACAGCGCCCCTTTAACATTACTTCTCCAGGACACAATGGTATTTGTTTGAAGGGGTGAAGAAGAAGTCTGTCAAACAATGAAAAGGATGGATCCATTGTGCAACAAGAAAAGTACTCACTGTGCTATAAAGCAGCAGGTGCTGAGGATACTACAAGGTTTCCAGTAAAGGGTGTGATTAGGCCTTCTAGTGGCTATGAGTAGAACCAGCAGTCTGTGAAGGAAAGTGCACTGCTCTCTTCCAGAAAAACAGGATTCCCCAAAAGTTTCCTTGGTCTTCAGAAGAATTCTGCCATGCACAAAACTGTTCTCAGAAAGACAGCTGGGGTTGTTCTTCTCTTTGGCCATACGTAGATCCACCAGCTAGGACTAAGCAACAAAAGTAAATACAGTTGGGTACATAATCATTTTCTAAATATTTACAAGATGCATAAAAAAAGATGTTTCTAATGTGATCTGCAAATTACCATTTACTAAGCAATTAGCAAATTAGCAATTAATTAGCAAAATTTTTTAGAGAGTCTGAAAATCTCACACAGCAAAATTTGGGGAGGATCTGTAGCAATCTGCAATAAAAACTTATGTCAGTACAGAGACAGCAATATTTCATGGAGGTAAAATACTCCCTGAACATAAAGGAGAAAAATGCATCAGAATAAAGACATAAATATAAATTCCTGGCCCAGAAGCTACACTAAGTCACATAATAACCATCTGTTGTATTTCTTGCTCATAAAGGAGTCCATTTTCACAGCTCTGTAGATTTTCCAAGGCAGACTTTTCAAAATAACATGAAAAAACAGGCAAAAACTTTTTTTTCTTCCAAAGGAAGTATATTGACTCCAAATAATTTGTGGCCTAAGAACTGGCTAGGCTTGGCAGCAGAATCTTGGAGAACGAATGAATAAAGGAACATGGGTAACAAAAATGAGATAGGAGTGATGCTTGCCTTTAAAAAACACCTATATTAGATGAGCTTGGGGTTGATAAATGGTTTCTGCATATACGACATTTTAGGGACTGTTGATGGCAGCAACTCTTGGCAGGTGGTGAAGTGATGCTGGGAGCCAGACACTGTTGGAAAGCAAGAAATGAGGGGATCTGCTCTGCTCTGTATGTTTGGCTGAACGTACCAGTGACTGCATGAGTCACACCCTTCACTTTGTAATTTTTGTCTGGTTGATTGATATGAGAACACCAAGGTATTTCAGTGAAGATAGATCTCAAACTCAGATATGAAAAAGATTCACCATGAATGTTCATCTTCTTTGTTATACAGCATTCACTGTCTTTGTTCTGGATTGCTTTGAATATCCATATTGTCATTCAGTAAATGTTTCCTTTTGTGCTCAAAACAAACAGGCTTTCTCCATCACGGCTGAGAGAAGATGGCATTTAAAGGTAGAGTCATTAATTAGGTAATCTTAGACTGAATGTGTACATTACAGAAACATTTTACTTCTCAGCAGGGGTATTTCAGAGAGTGCTAAGCAAATTTTGTGAATTTTGTAATGGCTGTTTGGGCAATATGTATTATCTCAAAACACTTATTGGTCATTGGATGCAATTATTGCAATTCTGAATGATGTTAACATTGCAGAGTCAATTCTACTAGCTAAATACAGATCTGGTCAGTGTAAAAGAGCAAGCATGGCAAAAGCAAGTGGAAAAACCCTAGATGGCTGAACGTACAGTAAAACTGGAAAATGTCAGGAAGTTTGAACTGGACACTCAGCAAAAGATGAAAGGGACAGACCTACTGCAATTTCACTTTGTAGCATTTAGCATGCGAGACAGACTCATGAATGCCTGTGCTTCGCCATGAAAGTAAATTAATAAATAATGTGATCTATTTAAGATACAATAACTGCTATTTACTACTCAGACTTTTTGCATAGGTTATACAACTGTTTTCTGATTATTGGTTAAGATGATATCTTATTACATTTCCTGTATCTCTACATTTGTTTGCTTGCCTAGACTTTAACAGCTGGGTAGAGATAAAGCGTCATTAGTCCAAAGCAGAACTGCCAATTGAAAAAGAAAAAAAGATTTTTGCTATAGGCCACATAGGAAGGGCAAGAAGACACTCCTATCACTGCAGCATGCCCTCAAGCCAGGGCCATGTTAGTAAACTATCCACCTCACACCCTTTGCACACTACCAGGCCCCAGGCTCTGATTAGATTTAGCCAACAGGCAATGACCTTTCCCGTGTGCCAGAATTAGACTAGCAGTCACTGCAGCATAACATTGCTCTGTTATCCTCTGCTATTACTGTCGCAGATTTTAAACTGATTCAGATATTCTATTGCAGAACTTTCAATAAAACTAAATATATATATTTGAAACCAGATCTTAACGTATCCAATCAAGTTTCACAAGTTATGTTTCTCTGTAACAAGCTGCATACGTGTTGGAATTCCCCAATTCTGCAGAAGGGAAATGACAGTGTGCATACTTGATAAAGAATGGGAATGATGCAGACGTTTACCATACCATGATTTTTATGATTTCATACATGAAATGCACCTGACTGCTGAAGGCTGCTTTCCTATTCGACAGCATGACAGGCAGATACCATGTTTTCCATGGCACTGTACATTTAGTTTCTTGGGAGCAAACTTGCATCACTGTATAATTAGACAGTTATATTTAAGTGCACCTGCTGTGTCAATGACTCTTCTCTGTGCCTTGACATGTCAAGCCTGAAATTAGCCTGTGCCTTCTAGAAATGTCTGTAGTAAAGGGTGAGGAGATGCTTTTCTCTAGGGTCAAATCCTGCAGGCATTGCACCTGAAGCAGTGAACTTGCATATGGAAGCACTGACCCAATAATACATTGACACAGTGCTTTATAGCCTTCAGCAGGACATATACTCCATTCATTTCTATGCTAGCCCAACTTTACTGACCACAGAAGGACAAAAAGGTGTTGAGTTCATACCGGCAAAGCAAAAAATTGCAACTGCTCCACACACAGGCATGCTCTCTTTACCTTCTCGTCTATAACACGCACCTTTGAAAATCAGGTTGGACAGTAAGGAACAGAATTTCTGCTCTTACTGTTACCCATACTGTGCCGTTTTGAGCAATAGGAGTAATGGTTTTAAGTTGCACCATCAAAATATAAGGAACATACATGTCAGAGAGGTTGATAATATTTGCTCTTTGCAAGTGTCAGTCCAGCTTTACATAAACCCAGAAAAGTGCAACATTAAAAATAACCAACAACATCTTTGATATAACAACAAAAGAAGTAACAACAAATAGTGGGAATTTATATTGATTCTGCTGTTGAATCAGATGGCAGAACTTCACCTAGCATATTTACTCTCTCAATCTTTTGGTTTAACATATTTAACTACATATGGCATTCCTGAATTACAGCATGAAGCTGAAATTGCTGAGTGCTCCTAATTTCCCTCGACTTCCCAGTGGAATGAAAAGAACACCTAACCCTTTGCAGGGTAAGTGTGCAGCATGTTCCTGTGCCTGCTTCTGCTCCTAGTTCTCCTGTAGTAGAATCTCCTAATGTGTATTCCAGATGGCTTCTGCTTGAAGTGCCGTTTCTCCCAAGCCCAACTGCTAATAAACTCCCTACAGATTACAACCTGGAGGCTGGGAATTTCTGGTTCAGTCTACAGCAAGAAAATCTGTAGGCACTTTAATCTGTGTATTGGTAGTTGCAGTATTATTACATAGACCCACTGAAGGCTGCACTTTATTGAACACAATCTTTAAAAATTATTAATGCCACTGATTCAATGTATTACCAGTGTACTTATTACCAGTGAGATGACTTAAATTTACCAGCAGCAACTAGTTCACTAGCGATGAAACAAACACACCAAAAAGATACAAGACAATTTTCATGCCCTATCTGCTGCAAGAACTAGTCTCAAATTCAAGTACAAATGAAACCACCTGACTGTGTTGGCTCACTTTCAACACGCCAGTCTCCCTGACTTTGCCAAAGAAATGTTCCAAGTCTCACACTGTGAACGACAGAATATATGACTCCAGTGGCCCATAAAAAGAAGCAGAGAAAATGTAAAGCTGGCAGACAATGTCATCTACCGGCAACAACTGTATGACTTGATAAATCTTTTCTGTTGTTTCTGCTCCAAAGATACGGCTTCAAGACCAGAAATATTTGTAACTACACACATGCACTGCAGTTAAAATGTGCTCTTGTATATTTTATTTCCCTAATGAAAAAAATGGAGGGCAAATTTCACACCTGACATACAGGTATGACTCAACAGAAGTCAATGGAACTGCATCACTTGCTGAAAGAATAAATTTAACCCAGAGTTCTCGTTTCATTTTAACTTATCAAGAGAAACGCAGCGCTAAAATTAGCTTACAGTAGAAGTCACATGGTCACATGAATAAATCTCTTCCCGCTAGTTCTGTGAAGACACCTCTGGCTGTGAACCATAGCCATCTGTGGGCAATAATCCTGTCTATCTAATAAATATCAGGCAAAGTCATAAATTACGTGAGGCTGCACTGTACATTAGAATAAAGGAACAATGACAGATGGCAGAAAGCCCATGAAGTCACTGCAGGCATGAATATAAGTGTGCAAAATGTAGTGAAGGAACTGCTGGGAAATGTAGGTACTTACAGTCTTCAAAAATATTTTACAAAGAGAAAATAAATTATAAGTAAAACACAAAATATACAGGTAAAGTGCTGCCGTCTCACAGAAAAGGAAATGCACCTATATCTTTATGCCCAGACCTTTATAACCACTAAGCCCTTGCCCTGCCTTGTAGGAAGTGGAGAGCCATACAGTCTGAAAGACATTTTGGAGAGAAATTGTCTTCAGGAATTATGCAATGCTCCAGGTACCTTCTCTACCTGGGAATGAAAGTGGCACAAACTGAAGCAGAGCAATGACGTGGATGGAAAATACCTGTTAGGAACAGCTCTAAAATTCACCCGTCTTTTGGAAGAGGTGGGTCTTCCCAGGCACCACAGTAGTTGAACTGGAATATGTGAAATCAGATTCTGAAACTATTAGAAGGGCAGATGATAGGTAATCAAACTGGAAAAGAACTTTAGATATTGGAACCTGACCTTCCTACCTTAAGTCTATCTATAGCCTTAAAAATGGAAATTAACTTTCCATCTAAAATTAAACAGTCTTTTTCTGGCAAGCTAGCCTGATGCTATCATTAATCTGATAATTTTATTTATGGACTCCAGCCTAAGTCAAGTGTATTCACATAGACAGTGTCACGTCTCGATACAGTAGCTAAAGTTGCTGCTCAAAAATGGCTAATTTCAAGCCCTGGAAGTGATCGTGAAATACATTTATTACTTGGTACTGATAGAACTTAATAAAAAAAAGAAAGAACTTATTGTCATGGCTCCCTGCTTGTTTTTAAGTAGCTGCAATCTTTGTTTGAACAAGGTTCATGGACTTGCCAAGTAAAACCAATCTTTTTCCTAGAGAACACTACAGTAGTTTGTGAACTGAATAAATAAATCTTTATGCCCTACATATCTTGCACAATATATATTAAAAGAAAACATCTTGATGATTTCTCAGGTCTACCACATATCATGGAATCAAGGAAATGGGACATTTTCCATTTTAACCTGATTTTCATCTGCTTTCATCTGCTCTTCTACTTATGTAGTTTTCTTCGACCCTAAAGATTTCTTTGTTACTCCTATGTTAGAGGATTTTTTTTTCCCACAGAACATGTAGACAAATAGGACTTAAAACCATTCTTTTGAAAGTGGGAAAAAAATTCTTAAACTATATTTACTCAACGTTAACCTTCAATCACTTGGGTTAAAGATTTCATATTGTTTCATACATTGGTTCTCAAAGAGCACTGACAAATACATCAATGGAAATTTAATCTTGATGGAGCCCTTCAGGTTTTTGTATTTTAGTTATTTTGTATTTTAGTTATTTTGTATTTAGTTATTTTAGTGACTACTGGCAGGTTTTGTACATGTCTGACTTCCCACACTTCTCCCCACAGAACACATTCCCATTTACACTACTCATAGCAGTGATCCAAAGCTACTGGAGACTTCATAGGCACTATCTGAAGTGCAAATCCCAACATATGTCAATGTTAGCATGTTTATCCCCTGAATTCATCAAGCTCTAAATTGATCTTTATAAATTTGACAGTATTACTTATGTGTAACAATTTTAAACATAAGGTAATTTCTGCAGGACTGCAGGACGTAGATTTCTCATCTACGCTATAGATTTGAATTACATGTGAAAATCCAGTGTCTGCTTTCCAATAGCACTTACAATAGTGTTGCAAAATATCTGATAATTGAAATCTTTCAAAATCCTTCTGGAAGACTGAAATATCAACAGTTACCAAGACTGAAGAATGCACTATTATTATTCCCAAAAAAAGAAATAATACATGGGAGTTTTATCAGCCTTTAAGCAGTAAACAAAATGCACTGGAACATTCAAGCCAATTTCACTGGTTGGAAGAGTAATCACCACCCAGAAAATTAGGACAAAATTTTCTGACTGAACCACAAATTAACTTCACTGCTTTATGGAGCTGAGCAATTATACTTTAGATCTCACTTCGCAAAATCTGAGACATTCATTAAAGGACAGGTGATGGTTTAAGGCAGTTACAAATCTCCTCCTAGGGCACAGGGATCACGTGGTATGTTTAAGTCATCTGGAGACTGTAAAGGGAAAAGTCGTACCCATCTGCCCCTTATTCACACCAGCCAGCAGGCAGAAGCCAGTCCAAAGTACACACAGATATATATTAAAAGACATGGTCATGGCTGCTGCTGTGTCCTCCTACTTCTGAGGGAAAAAAGGAGGCAAAAATTTTCCAAGCAAAGCTTTGGAAACTCCCAGTGTTGAGACTTTTACATTGAACAATGCATTAAGAATATATGGGAGGGAAAATCCTGTGCTGGCAGATGGGAGGACTGGATTATCTACAATGGTCTGTTCCATTTTTAAATTCTATCATCAGATTTGTCCTCAAGTACAAACCCTCTAGGAGTTTCTTGGGGGCGGTGCATCCCTCCACAACCCCTACTGCGGGCTCTGGCTTAAAAGCCACAATAGAGTCCTTAGAATCTAACAACAAGAGCTATTCTAGGCGCTGGTTAGGAAAATGGGATTTAAAGGAAGTTTCTACTATTGTGCAAAATTAGGGCAAAAAATCTCCTTTCAGATAAGCAACAAAGTATATCAATTCCAACAGTTTGCTCTCCTGCTGTTGTATCCATCATAAAGAAAGACAGTCTTTCTATGGTGAATAAAGGTGATCGTCTAATCAATTAAGATTTCATAGAAAATACAGAACAATTCAGCTGTCTGCCCCACCCTCTTCCCAGGTTGAAACAAGACCTTTCCACTTTACTCTGCATGTCACTTTTGTTAAAATGACAGGCACCTCACAGAAAACACCAAACATACATGTAGAGAGAGAAGAATTCCCATTTTGAGATCCACCATACAAGTGAAGGTTTTTGAGCTGTGAATTTGATTGCTCTATGCATTGGACAATTGCTTATATAGCATGATATGTATCGTTTTCGTATATGTAGTTATTCCTGTGTTACATTCTAATCATGATGACATTTATTTTGATTACACCAATATAAAGAAAAGACGTTTGTGAAACTGACGTAAACTGTACTAGTACTAGAAGTACTAGTGATATTATTCACAAACCTCACTATTGTCCATGACTGTCCAGTGATTCCGTTGAATACGGTCAGTATCTCCACCAAGGACAATCTATTTCAGGCTACCATGGACTGTGGAAGAGTATTATTTCTTACAGTTGATGAAAACAGGCCTTTGAGCTGAAGTCAGAAAGTTGACTCCCTTTAGCCAGAATCATATAACATGTTAATAATTTATTTATCCAATTTAACTTGAAGATATTTTAGAGACTTCTAACTCCTCCACTGAAGAAACCCTAAATGTTCATATATATTGACAGTCTTAAGGCTAACACCCCACAATGACATTAACTTCATGTTGGTATACGTGTTATGCAGCGTCTTTAGGCTCTAATGACAGAACGATGCTAGAGCATAGCTACATTTTCACTCTACCTGAAAATAAGTTGGAAATAAGTTCATGACCCTTTCATGTTCAGAAAATGTAAGTAGAAAAAGAGACATAAAAATTAAATGTAGAAGGCTAGCACTGAACTCACAATACTTGAAATGTATTCTAACATTATCTCTGTTGCTAGTATTTGTTTACAAGGGTTTGGCTTAATAAAGAAAAGAGAGAAGACAAAGAGAACAATAAATTAAACAAAGCATGGACTGGTGCCTGCATGAGATGCAGAAAACATGCATGGAAAAAAAATAAGAAAAGATATCCCCTAAAAATAAATTATAAGATGATACATTACAATATAGGTAACATTACACCGTACTTACCAAATCTTCACAAAACCACAGCATTTGCATAATACACCAATTTTATTCAATTTACCTAGAGTTTACACTGTGATTCATAGAATCTGTTGTTCTACTCTGAGGTTACGCTACTAATGATTTTTAAGCATTGAATTTGCAACATACACAGTTTTACCAAAATATTTCCCTTAAAAAAACCCCAAGCAATTAGCAAACAAGGCACGTGTTTTTGGACGGTATTTGAAAAATAAGATTTATTTTAGCTGACTTTTCCTGTTCCAGCATTTCCAGCCACAAAGATTGTGTCACAGCCAACAGTACTTCTAACTGCAAGAACTAAAGGTCACAAGATTTTAAAATTAAAGATTACTGATAATCTGACACAGACAGATATATTTCACAAACACCCCTATAGTATTAAAAACCCTACCGCCCACCCCCCCCAGATTTTTATTAAAGATTTTTTCCTGCCGCAGAATTATTCTTGAGATTTTCTTTAAGGGGAGGAGAATGAATATATACAAAGAACGGTTGTCTCCCTCCCAGAGGTTTAGACTAAACTACTTCAGAAAGAGCTGACTGACACACAGAAGTGGAAATTCTCTAATGATTGCTTTATTTATCTAGACAAGGTTGGGCTACTGTTGACACAACATTTTCAGATTTTTCCAACTTAGAGGATTATCATGAAGTGTACACAGTGCCCTCAAAGCAGTTACTGTTCAACCCTGTTCTTTGCAGCAGTGCTTGTTTTATATAGCTCACTTGGGATTTATTTAAGAGAAGAGCAAAAAAGGAATCTAGATCAGATGTTCTAAACACATGGAAAAAAAGGTAGACCTTAAGTACCCTAATGCTTATGTCTTCCTGACATACGGCAGACATCCCTACTGCAATTTCAGTAAAATGCTATGATCTTAAAATATAGTGCATCCATGCATGTTAGTAGAACTCAGTATAGTAACCCTATGCAACAGAGAGTCTCTGCAATCGTACTGCAAGATCTGGCTTACCAGAACTGGTGAATACACTATGAGATCAGCTTGCCTCAGACCTCAATTGATTCATAAAAGTCTCCGATCCTAGGCCAGATGAAAATCCACAAAACCAATCATTACATCCATCACCATATTTCTCAGGAAGTACCTGCAAAATAAAAAATAGCTTAGAGTTTCCATAACTGGCAGTGTAAATAACCAAGCAAGGATTGCAGACAGAAGGGTCAGCTATATGTCTGGTGATGAGGAGGCCCAATAAGCCCTTCAGATGCTAAGAGTCATGAAACAGTGGTACACAAGTAAAGGAAGAGGTAGGGGAGACAATCAAGAGGGCAAAGAGTATGAAAAACCTAATAAGGGCCCTACCACTCCACAAATTGCTCTCTTATTCTTTTTCCCCATCTTGCAGTCTGTTACTCGATCATCAGATATGAGGACAATTCAAGCCTAGCATGACCCTGTTCTAGATTTCAGTCAATTTTTGACAATTGTGTTGCATATGGGCAATGAACTGTTCTAGCTACTTACAACAGCACTGGCTGCTGTTTTATTCCAATTTGTAGCACTGACCATCCCTCTTCCAATACTTTTGATACTCTTACTCTTTGATTACTTTCCACCCCATTTTGAAGCTCAGGTAGCCAAGTCCAATTTGCCCAGGATTCTCTGAGTCTGATATCAAATCACTTGAAACATTAGCAACTCAGCTAATTATCTCAGTCATTGCAGTCACCACGTGAGACAAAACAGTGATGCTTGAGGAAGGCACAGAGGCATGACTAGCCAGCCCTGTAGAGAGACGTGTAACACAGAGACCGCTCACCAAGCCACAGATCCTTTACTATGTATTGATCTATACTTTATGTGTCTTGGTGATCACTACAGCAATGCATATATCTCACGTGAAAGACTGTTTAGGGAGCTTAACGTGTTGGAATTGGTAGAGCATTTTTGTTTTACTGATGAATGGGTATTTGATGCTACTATTACTGTTTCCCTGCAAAGGAAATTAATGTGTCAAACCTCAGTTTGTGGATGTTGCTATGAATTTCACTGCATCTGTGAGGAAGATAAGAGAAAGGTAAGTATCAGTCCAATATAAAACTTGGTAATACAGAAACTAAATAATAAACAACTTTTATTTTGTGAACAGCATTGTCCTTTGAAGACCAAGCTACTGTCAGCATCCTTCTATTCCATCTGATCATATAAACCACTTGCATAGATCCTCATGGCTGACATTAGGTAGCATTAGTTACAAATACACTGCCAATTTGAAGAGAATGAAGAAATACCAAAAAGTAAGTTTTTTAACTCCCCACATAGTTATTTCAAATGCTTTCTATGTTAGTCAATCCTTTTCTGTATTTGTTACAGCCATTCTCTTCAGATTTGTATTATAAATAAAACTGTGTAAGCACACCTTTGTCCTACTATAAGAAAATTCTGAAATTACAAACCTATAGAAAAAGAAAAATGAAGCCATTAATGTCATGCAACTTCAGAACTCAGACTCAGCATTAGTTAAAAACTAATTGCAAATTCACTATCAGCAGCATATGCTTCATGAACTTTTCTTCAGGAAAGATGACACAGACTGTAATTAAGGATAATTAATGTGTCAGATTCTGATAGCCTTAATCAGAAGCTTAATGCTTTGACCACTCTTTTTATCAACAGGTGCTTTATAGGTCTGGTCTGAAGCATTCATTGTTTAGACCAACATGACATAAACTGACAATGCATCACACCCTTGGGGGCAAAAAAACCCATGACAAATTTAGATAGTGACCATCAGATTCCAGCATTTTGTTTGAGTGTTTTATTAGGTGCATAGGTCTAAATTCAGCATAACATTTTAAGCCTGTGGTTAAGGTTCTATTGAAATAAAAGTATTCAGAGCATGTGCTTCAAGTTGGTATGTGCTCCCATGTTTTTTTGAATATAGCTGTTAAAAAAAGCACAAACAACAAAAATATAATGCTGTTAGAGATTTTGGCAATTTGTTTCAAGAATACCAGGCCAAGCTTCTGAATAAGTTATGACAATAGCATCTGGATTTATAAAATGAAGCTTCCTAAACTGTTGTCATTATCTGAAGTACAACAAAGCAAAGAAACAACATAAGTAGAGAAAACCCTTTTTGAATTCACTGTGAATACATTAGTTTTCAATCACGATTCCTGTTAACAATATTCCACGAAGTCAATTGTAGTGCAGTGACAGAACAGACTTATGACTGGTGATTTAGTGAATTACTAGCTGAAAAGTCAAGTATGAGAAAAGTTGGTGCAATGAGTTCCATCACATTGAAGGTGGTGGTCTTCAACCTCCCTTACAAAGACCAGTTCTTTCAGTCTCACTAGTGCTTCCTTCCTGGACTCTGTATGAGAAACAAAGCCATATTTGGTTTGGGTTAATTAACTTTGGGTTAATGGCTTGGGTCTGTAGGCAAGAGTAGATAAAAGGCAATTTAAAATAATTCCAATTGTTAAAGTAGAAATCAAATTCAGGTAATGAAATATGAAAGTGTGATGTTGGCATGAAAATGTTATATTATTATGCAATATTTTGTTTTACTATTGTTCAAATCAGATATAAATATAGACACTAATTACATATATAAAGAATATATGTACTTTCATATGTATACATCAAACTTATGTATTCACACATGTATGTACAAACATATATAGACATACGCTATAATCTATTTAAGAGAAAGAAGCAGAAAACACTATTGTGCCTTTTCTTACTGTTACAGCTAGTAAAAGCATTAGCCAGATGTTGAAACTCATAGGCATCAAACAACAGTGATCATTATAGGCTTCAATCACCCCATTTAGAATTTACAATAAGCTAAGCAGAAAACCATTATTTCCACCTTCAATATAAAGTTTTCCTCTGGCTGCAAACAGAGTTCTGCAATGGACTGACACACCATCTGTTCTAACTTCAGAACCCTTTCCCGTGAAACTTCCAGCAAGGGGAACAAGCTATTGATGAGACCCAGGAATATAAGGACATCATTAGTTAGTATCATAGTAAGATTAAAATCCCTTGAGGTCTCTCATCAAAACCTAGATTAAAAAGAAACAAAGACAGACAGAAAAGACTGACATTATAATAACAAACCATATTATAAGGCATAAAATTAACAAACATTATGAATTAATCATACTTAGACTATTACAATCCATATGGCTAGTTAAACTCAATCTGCTACCTGTAGTGACATAGTCTGGATACTGTATATGCAATGCCAGTGCATTTCTCCCAGGATGTAATTACTTAATTTTGTGAATGAGAAAATGATGTGTAAAAGCCAATGTTTCCATGGATTCAATGCCCCAAGTCAGATAAAATGCATGAATGCTTATCAAATTTCATGACACTTTTTAACCCTATTTCATCACACTCGTATTACCTTTAGGTATGTAGAAGCAGTAAATCCACATTCACACTAACAACCAAGGTTAATACAAGAAACAAACTGGGTTCAAAGTTTAGTTTTCTGCAAACAGGACTATTAAGATTTAGATGCCAATGAATGGTATAAAACTGATGAAATCAGTAATTCTTCTGAAGGTTTTTCATCACTTGAAGCCTATACATTTGTATCTGAAGAATAACCGCTTTCTCCTTTCCATTCTACCTACATTCAGGCAGATTTCAATCTCTCAAAGGATCTGGCTTTGAGATTCGGTTCAGTCCCCTCCTTTGTCACATATAGCACATCATATCTGGTGACATACATTCTAAAATTCAGGATGTCGAGACCGCCTCCTCAAAAAAAAAAAAAGACCAAGCCAAGTCTCTACTATTTTAGTCCTATGTGGACTCTGTAAAGAATTTCAAGCCAATGCTTGGTCCTTCCCCATTCTAGTCTTGACGTCCAAGATGTCCTTTTAGAATGTCTGGAAGATTCTCCTAAAGGAGTTTACATTCAACATAAGCAAATCAGTTGGGCAACTATACTGTTATCTATCATTGCTTTCGTTGTACCCTGAACAGACTGAATTAAAAAAATGTTAATATTTAAAGTAATAACATATACACACACACAAAAAAGGAGTTGTTACATAGAAAAAAGACCAAGAGAACTAGAGGAGGAAGAAGATGACATCACTTTTCACTTACCCTCAGAGTGATTTTCCATAATGGTGACAGAACTAAGAAATCAGTGGTAGATGACATTCCTGGTCATTTGTTGTGTCTTCTACACTGAACAACCACAAGCTACTTGGGTTTGCTTTTACTGATACTCACTTAAAACATTAAATGATTATTACAAATAGGTAGGACACTGAGTGGACAGCAAAAAAACTGAAACATTTTATGAAATACTGAGGATTTAGCAGAACTATGACAGCAACATGCTCATAGGTCCAGAAATTTTTATCATCTGCTCTTCCTTATTTAAGTATCCACAAAGTAATATCAAAACCCAACACAGCTCTATAAGCTCCAGGTTTACTTCAGTCCTTTCATTTCACAACACAATCACAACCAAGACATTTAATTACTTTGAGAAGCTCGTAATAGAAATCCAAGTTACTTTGCATCTATAAGTGAAAGTGCAAAAGAAATATATAATGACGATTTGAAATAAACAGACATCTGTTTTCCCCAGCATTTTATGACTTTATATCTTAAGACTGATGCAATCAGATACAGAATAAGGCATACACAAAGCATTTCTGGTTTGGGGGCTGGAGGGTTTTTTGGTTTGATTTGGTTTGTGGTTTTTTTTTTTCTTTTTCTTTCATTGGAGAGATACAAAGAAACGGAACAAACACTTTCACTTTCCCAATCTCTGACTGGAGGTCATTATTTCAAAAATACGTACTTTTCTTTGGGTCCATAATATCATTTATCTTCATTATTTCCAACTTGTGACACCTACTATATGATGCGATTCCAGAGAGGACATTTGGTTTCCTTCAGAGGCAGTACGATGTGCCCTGAATATATTTTAAAGTTACCCTGCGCTGTCATCAGCAAACTAATCCCATAGACAGCACAGGCATCCTTAGAACACAAATGGAGCTTTCTCACTGGCCAAGAGCAAAGTCTTGGCCCTGATGACTATGACCAGTAAATTCTTCCCTTATTCAATAGTGTATATTTCATTAAAGAAACCAAAGGGCACTCCAGTGAGTCTAGAGTGATTATTAATGCACATTTTGAATGGTTAAAATAATTCAGCTTTCAGCCACATGCTTTATAATACCTTGTGAGGAGTGCTACACTCACCATGAAATCCTGTGCTTGTCATGTCTTATTGCTTAATTAAAATAATGTAATCAAAAACCTCACAGAACAAATGATGACTGAAAAAATTATGCTAATCTTCTATGTATCTACTAGTCACATATTACTTTGAGCAGAATAAGTTGACTAATGTGTTAATAAAATGAAACATACCCAACTATCTTGTCAAATGCTATTTTTATCTCAGCATTTACACACATTTGTCATGAAGGGGGTACATTCTGAGTAAAAGGAATAAACACTGTTATGATTAAACATGTCTGACATGATGTTCTTATCTGAGCATCAGGCAATGCCACATGCATAGGAAACTCTCACTCATGCAGTCACAAGGCCAATGGCCTGACATCAAAATCAAAGTTACAGTGAGAAGGACAGCTTGATTTAGGAAAGAGATGTATCTGGTTATGTTTGCTCTGAATTTGGCCCTGAGCACTCAGGTGAAAAATGTGGCAGAAAGCTTGAACCAAGTACAGCCTGGTAGGACTGAACACTGAATTTCACTGAGACTTGAAGAATTTTTGTGTGGAAGGGAGAAACCGAGCAGAATCTTCTCACTCTCTGCAGCTACTTCAGGAAGTATCAGTGTCAGGAAGCAAGGGAGACTCAGTCTCCTCACACAAGCAGATATGCTAGATTCTCTGTGCCAGGAAGGACTTTAAAAATGTTGCACTTATAAAAATTGACAGTTAAGGAAAAGGGGAAGAACAGAAAGACTAGTAAGGAGAAGGACTGGAGAAGTGGTGCCATTTGTCCTTTTGGAAAAAGCCAGGTAAACCTATATAATTATGCATTCCATCTTTCTTAGAAAGGACAGGTCTTTTAGCAGCCTTCTTTCCTCAGCTCTCTGAAGGCACTGGAAAGAGATAATCAAGACCTGAGCTCATACAGGAGTGTACACTAATGACTTGCCTGCTTTCTCTCTTACTGCTGCTAGCATTCAAGTACAATGCCAAGAGTATTTCTCACATTCTTGCCACTGAATATGCTGGGAATCCTCTATAGTCCATTTCTAATGGATACTGCCCTGCCCCCCAAATTCTTTAGTATGCTTGCCTAGCAGCAGCAGCATTACCAGAAAGTTTAATTTTTTTCCTCCAGCACCCGTTTAGATACAATACAATGTGTAGAGACATTAACTTTCTCACAAGTCTCCTTGAATTTGCAGCTTTTCTGATGTCAACACTATTTCACATAGAAGTCTGAAATCACTGTTGTATAAGCTCTGCAAGGTGGAAAGAAAACATGGACATGTGTGATAGAGTTGTACTGCCACCATCCTCTCACTATGTTATTATTTATGAGAATTTGTGCCTAATCCATAGATCAATCAAAAGCATCAGTGGCTTAATGGCAACATCAAATTAATTAACAAGAGATCTATGAGCAGTAGAGATGTTTTCCTGTAATCTTTTAATTTGGGCATTTTCAGACTTAAAAATATAAAGGAAACAAATTGTTAATACTAGCAATAAAAAAGACAAGATTAAGAAAACCCCATTAGTAGTTCACAGATCAACAAAAATTTTCTTGTCTTAGACTAAAGACCAGAAGTGTCTCAGAAATTGATAAACACTAAAGACTGATCTTATACTAAGCCAATTTTAAAAAAAAGGAAGCCTATGTGCTTTTCTAGAATAATGATATAACAAAATGAAAAAGGCATTAAAATCTGAATTTAGCATATACACACAAGAAAATTTGTGGTAAATCTCTCTTGGAGATATCAGAAAACTACGCTAATAAAACAGTAATGCTTTAGTACTATATGCCATCTTATACCTAAATATTTGAGATACTCAAGGGGGAAGAAACTGTCCAGATTTTTCTTAAGTTAAATTTTGCCTCTCCCACACAGTATCACATAGCTCAAATTCTTAACACTATGAGTTCCCTCACAGTCTTCTGTAATCTGTTTTGCAATGGAACATGCTATTAGATCTTAAAGTCTTAGCTGTCCCAAGTCTTTCTAGAAAACTGCCCTCATGACAGTCTCTTGATCTTCAGCCTGTGCCTATTTCTTATTAGTGGTAACTTTACTTTAAGATCTAATGCTATAATACAGAAAAAAGGTAGGAAAAAAGGGTTTTTTATATCCACCAAAAAAGAACTTTGATATTTTCTGGAAGACTTATTTTTTTCTGGATTTGCTGCTATGAAAATCTGCCATTTTCAATTCAGTAGTCTCACGTAAAAATCAGAAAAAGGTTAGTGTGTCATAGGATGACACAAAAGTAAGCCTAAAAAATCACTTTATTTCTGATTTAACTTTATTATTTGGCCAAATACCATCCCGCAGTGCCTTAAGTTAAAGTACCAGAACAGAAAGCATATCTACAGAGATGCAACTGACTTCATAAAAGCATTCCTATACTCCAGTTTGGCATAAACCTTTATAGATACTTCAAACTAGCTACAGTGAAAAAGAAAAAGAGCCAGCTGCAGTGACGAGGACCAGACTACCAAGATAGACTTTTCTGTGGAGTGTTCTAAACATAGTTCATTTGAATCACAGAGATTTCGGAAAATATTATAGGTACTTTTGTTGTAACATATGTTAGAAGGATAACCATGCCAGCAGAAAAGCTCTAATGGCACATTCCATCTTTTCTGATCAATGACAGACAAAGGGATACTTATTCATCCACTGCAATGTGATAAGTAAGAAGTGTACCTTCAAAAGAGGGCTCTATTGTGCCTTTTAAGGCACTTATTTACTTTGGAAACATGTGATACTAGATAGATTGGGAAGCAGAGAGATTAGGAGAAGGCTATTGCCCAGAGATCCATAGAAGCATAGAATCATTTAGATTGGAAAAGATCCTTAAGGTCATCGAGTCCAACCATTAAATGGACTGACAATGCCCAGCACTCTCATAAGAACAAGGGCACCACCTCATGTATCAGACCTAAGGTAACTTCACACATCACAGACAAAAGAATAGAATCAGCTGAGGTTGGAAGACTTCTGAATACCATCTAGTTCAAACCCCTTGCTCAAAGCAGATCAATTAGAGCAGGCTGCTCAGGACTATGTCCAGTTGGGTTGTGATTATTCCAAGGACTCTACAACCTTTCCGGTCAACTTGTTCTACTGTTTGACTTCTATGACAGTAAATAAGGGAAGGGGGGGTTATGTTTAAGTGGAATTTATTTCAATTTGTGCTCATTGCCTGTTATCCTGTCACTGGCTACCATCTGGCTCCATCTTTACTCTATACCACTAGGTATACATACACATTGAAGACATCTGCCCTGAGCCTTCTCTTCTCAAGGCTGAACAGTCCTGGCTCTCTCAGCCTCTCCTTGTATGTCAGATGCTCCAACCCCTTAAACATCTCTATGGCCCTGCACTGGACTTGCTTCAATATGTCCTTGTCTTTCTTGTACTGAGGAGCCCAGAACAAGAACACAGACTTGCTGCCTTCATCTCACTTCATGTAGTGCTGTCTTATGCCTCTTGTATACTCCTGGTGCCATAAGCTTTACCACAAAGTTACTGACTCTTATTTTTATATTTGACCACATGTTCTCTGCTTAAACTTGATCTGTATTTTAATTTAATGGATGTGAGACTTCATATATCACAACATATGACAGTTACTTTTAATCTCCTCTGCTAAGAAAAACACAGACTAGTCCACCAAGAGGATTGTTTAGTTTTGTTCAAGACTTTCTGAAATGAAAACAATTAGTAGAATAAGGTAAATCATCATCTATCAAAGCAGTTCTAATGCTGTAATGACACCAAGCCCAGTAAAACAAGGAAATCAATTACTGCATTGTGTTAGATTCAGAAGTAATACAACTCCCTTCTTACAGTAATACAACATACGTAATCTCATCAGCAGCAGTGGATATATAAATTAAGAGTATACAATTAATCAATCAGACTACTCCTGAATGAATTATGTAAAGAAAAATCAACAGGCAAGGGCAGGATTTTATATAGCACCACACTTCTCTTTTTGCTAACGACAAATGTACATAAGACTTTATGTAATTCCGTCTGATTTTAAATTTAAAACAAAGAATGTGGTCTCTCTGGGGCAGGGCCAGTGATCAGTTTTACCAGAATTTTGGTCTCTGAATTATTCTTGTTTATATGAGACATCACTCTTGTCCCCTTTAGTTTCACCTACTGTGTGTATGATGGTGCTCTCACGTGATCGGTTCCATTTATCTGGCATATTTCAATATATTATATGTAATAGCAATATCCTCATTGGACAGCACTGTATACTTACCTCTGAAGATCCTCAGGAGCCCATTCAGTGACTGCACACTACATTTGCAGCAGCTCTAGGTAGGTCATAAACATATAAGGAGTATCAATCCTCACAGTTCCTGATATAAACTGTATGTGGGATGCTGCAAAGGGTTTCCACAATTATCATCAATGACCAATGACAACATTTTCTACAACTGGACAATTCCCATCCTATATATAAATTTTTAAACCTCCTCTAAATATTCAGCTTCAGGACAGGAAAGACAGAAGAGTGTCCTTTTGGTCTGCTCTATAGCCTGTTCTCAATCAGAATCTCAAGCCCATGGTCAACAACCCTGCTATTGCCAACTAATTGTAATGTGACTACTCCCAAAGCTAGGGACTTTAACCACCAGTGGGAACATACTTCTACCAACCTGGAGTGGCTGTTGAACCTTTATATCTGTCATGGTCAAGACAAAATTTTCAGTAGTAGTGACCTTAGCCATATGTTGCCCCTCAGATGATCTGAGTACAAGTTTTAAGTAGCAACTTGTTACTCATTTGCTTTTGCTTATGGTGCTAATGACACCTGGCCAGCTTGTATCAGATTTAGGTTTTGTGCTGTAGGGTTGTTATCCACTTGTAGAATAAAGTTCTTCTTTCTCCAGTTGATTTATGAAAATCAAGGAATGCTAGCTAATATCCAGCTCTTAAAAAATGCATACCTCTGAGTTATTCTGCCCGTACATTTTCTTCCTTGCCTCCTGCTGACCTCAGACTTCAAGAAAGCAATCAAGTAGTTTCAGGGCCAGTCTACTGACTCTAGAAGGAACAAAAAAAATATAACCAACTTACAAAACTAGAGTGGCATCTGTTACATAAAACAATGCATTTGAAGAAAGAAAATATCTGCCTATTATGGTCATCTTACCTTCTACTTTGTCAAAATTTTAGAGCACACTGTAACTTGGAAGTGGAGAAGGTCTCTTTAATAAGTGTGGAATAGCACTTTTTCATCTCAAAAGACAGTTTTATAGAGGAAAGTACGCTGTTACAGTCTGATTTTATGACTTCACTGTCAAAGGATATCAATCACATATTTTCTGAACATTGCCCTCACTGGCTTCACATAACTCCTGTTACACCACATAAATAAAATCAAGAGAAAACTCTAAACATCCGTACATATACAGCACATGGATTCTATGTGCTTCTGTCTCACTCTGCTGGTTGCTGAGCTTGAGAACACAACAGAAAAGGACAGAAAATATTGAGATATGTCAGTCCCCATTGACTCCAAACAAATCGCTTATGTGCTGCAGCCTACTCTTTCCTATGATTTGTTATTTTAGGTGGTAAATTTGGAGTAACAATTATGATTGACAGTGTACCAGTAGTAAGCAGTGAAATAACTGATGCACAGTTCTTTTTCTTTGGAGTTACTCTGGTAACACAGTCAACATTGCATGCAGAGGTTTCTGTAGAACACTACTTTGATCAGCCGAAAAATATAACCTCAGCCAAAATAGCATGATGTATATTCTTTGGGAAGTCTAGCATTTAATTGTACTTAATGTGTCTGCAAGTTCCACCCATGAAAAAAAACCAAAAACCAACCAAACAGAAATTACTACTGAAAGATAAAGCATCACTAGTGAAGGCTGAGTGACCGACACCTTTGATCTTCTGGCTCATCTGGCCCAGCAGGAAACGTGAAGACTTCCTGAGGAAAAGTGCTACACACTCTGGCAGTCTGAACCCAAAGAAAGCACAGCAGCCACTCCCAGAGCAGGCTTCATACCAAAATAGATAGTTTCTTCAAAAAAAAAAAGATAAATTAGTCTGGTTGAGTTTGCAGATTTCTGTTGGTTTTGTTGTTGGTTGATTTTTTTTTTTTACCCTAAGTTGTTGCTTCCCAGAGTTAGGCATGTAAAACTGAACATAGGTTAACACTTTTTGCTAGGTTGATGTCAGAATGTCACACTTGCAACACTCAGTTCTTAGTCGTGCACTGATTAATATCATGTCTGTTTCTGATTTGATCTGCCATTTTCTTTAATACTGCCCTTATGAAAAAGAGACGATCACCAAAATGAGGTTTTTCCTGCAGAACTGGTGAGCACTGGTACAATTCAGACAATGCCCATCCTCATTACAATAAAAGCAGAGAGTGAATTTAAGCTACATGTACATTTATGTGTGAAAAAAATGCACCATAAGCGTTCTTTATCACTTTAAAGTTTTCATGCGCTTTTCAAGATTTAATTTTTCAGATGATCACAGATGAAAAAAACCAAACGATTCCTTAATAAATACAAATGTCAGGCAAGAATCTAAGTATCCCTGATGCAGCACGGTCCCTGCTGATATCAGCTTAAGATCTGACTGTGTAATAAGATCTTGTTTCCATTCTAAAAATTCTGAACTCCCAAAGTAAGTGTAGAGACTCTCCAAGGGGCTTAATTTATCAGGTATGAGTGAAAATGACTCTCCACAGCCTATCACCGTCACCATAAACCAAGAAAATTTGAAACAGGAATGAAAGGATAGCTTGTTTGAGAAGTTACTGATTAACAGTACAGAAGTATCTGAGCAAAAAAATGCCTAATCATCTGGTATACCACCTCTCCAACAAGAGAAGATTTTTTATTTTTTTTTAAAAAAAGGTCTTTTACTGTTATCTCTGTCAGAGAAGTAGATACTTTTGCCTTGACGGTTCTGCATCTACTTGGAGAACTAAGCTTCTTTAAAAATATGTTTTCTCTTCTTCCCACATTCCACTTGAGTGGGAGGATGTTGCTTCATATCACATAGAGGGACAACCATCAAAAATCAGGCCTACTTGTTTTGATCTGCTTCAAAGTATTGACTTCAGGATAGGTGAGAGCATGCTCCAAATCATGTTTCTTTCAGTAATTTGGGTAGATAACATTTTTAGTGAAGGTGAAATCACCCAGATAAATTAATGCAAAGGTAAGACCTTTTTGTTTGGTTAGAATGGCAGAGTATCTCAAATCAGAAAATAGGAAATGTGTGCTATCAGTTAAATTACAGTTTTGTTAGACTTTTCTCACTTTAGCTAGTGCACAAATGGCCTCACCTTTTTAAATAGCACAAGGAGTACAGATCAAAGCCTTAGACAGATGTCACCTCATGCTGGTAGTTTTCCTCTGTGTTTTGCAGGTGACCTGAGTAAGAGCTACTTTGAAGATTCACAAAAGGGCATTGAATACCATGAACAGAACTACAAAATATTTCACATATAAAATGAAAACATTTTAAGTGTAATCTGTTTCTGTATTCAGTTGTGATCACTAAATATGAATGAAAGTTAGAGAAGGGAGAGCAGAAATGAACTTAGAAAGAACAGTATCATTTTGATTGTGATGCTCCATGACAAAATTCCACCATGTATACACCTTCTTTTATTAGGTGTTTCCATAATTCCATCCATAGTGCTGTTTCCCCAACTCTCCAACCACATAGCCATCTTACCCTCCAAATGCCAGCATTGCCTCCAAATATAAGAAACTACGAATTTATACTCTTTTCTTACCACATGTAGATGCTCTTGAAGAACTCTCACGTATTTCTCTGTTTTCATTTTGCCCCACCAACTTTTTCTGGCCTTAATCAAGTCAGATTTCTTCACTTCTTACCCACTGATATTTTTCATCTGCTTGAAGAAATCCATTCTCTTATTTATTAATCTGTGTTCTTTCTTGTCCCATGCTAGCAGGCACCAGTGGTTCTCCTTGCTTCCTCTAAATCTCCCAGGTTCATTAGTCCTCTCCTCCACCCTTGATCTTCATCTTTGTGATTGTCTTCCATGTGCTTTCTGATATCTGTGACTTTGTGAAAACCTTTTCCCTTAGCACTGCAGTACTTCTGCTTTCTTCTGTGACCATCTCCACATGATCCTCTAACCCTGAAGTATTTCTTGTTATTGCTGTAAACTGCTTACCTTGTACTTTGCTTTCAGGTCTGCCTCCATTTGCTTCTGAGGAACCAGGCTATTCCTTTTGTCCTTTCCTGATCAAGATTCTCTTTCTGCCTTCTGCTCCATGAGTCATCCTCCTTTTGTTCATTCTTGTACATCTCTCCGATATATTAATCCCAGAGCTTTACTAAGCAAAAATTGATCATATCTCCCTCTTCCCATTTGGTAAAATCTAAGCAACCAAATTTCCCTGTCTCTTCTCAACAGCTGTTTTTATCAAGTGCAAAGTCATTACTGTTCTCATAACTATTTCTAAAATTATGAAATTATATTTGGGGAGTGACACCGTTGCATTAAGCTGTCTCCTCTATTAAGAAAGAGGACTAACATTTTAAAAAAATTACCACAGTTTCCTGTAAAGCTCACTGGAAACTTTTTATAAATAGCGAAGAAACATGTTTTACAATTGGAATTCTAGTTTCATAACATATTTGTTCATGCTTTTAGAGTTATAGCATTTGGAAAGTACTACAGAATATGGTTTCATTATGGCATTTCTACTGCCATGGAGAAAATATCTTGCTGTAAGCTTTGGAGACAGACATTTTGGCTATACACACAGTAGTGGTGCAACATAAGCACTATTGATGCAACATTGCCCACTCTGTACTTTGAGTAGTTTCAACTGTTAATTTAGGGCGAAAGTGATGAATCAATCTCCATGCCCATTCAATACCTTGACCTCTTTAGTCAACAAGGCTAGCAATGGGGCTTCTGAAACAGACATCTGTGCCCCCAGTTACTTTTTTTTTTTCCCCACTCTGTAACATGGCCATGATAGTCTATGGAACGTAAACTCTTCAAGCTGATATTAACAGGATAGAAACACTAACAAGATACATTGATTCCATGTTTCCAGCTAAAATATTTCTAGCTGAGCTATGTGAAGACACAAACAATAACAAGGACACCCATTCTCGGTCAACCTCTTTACCACCTATGGATGTCAACAAGAGACTTTTCATTGACTTGGAGCAGGTCCTAATTAGTTGGGAACAGCATGGGCGTGCTCCAGCACTCAGGGGAAGAAATGGTTTGTTAGCAAAGCACATGGTTTTGATTAGTGGTCTAATGAACTAACACCTCAAATCAACAGGAAATACAGCATCTGGTCAGCATTTCATTGCTTCCTTAAGCCCCAGCCACACGTTCCTACCCCCTCCAGCTCTCTTATGCTATATCCCAGTACTCAAGAATGTTAAGGAAGTAGTTATTTAGAAAAAAAAGTAGATATTAATACGTTAATTACTACAAGTGAGACATGGGGAAGGAAGTGGTGTTGTTTCCAATATTGTATGGAACAAGTTTCTGCCAGCAGAGGCAAAAATCTGAGGTCTTATCTAGTTTTAACTGTCCAATATTCTTCAGCATGTTCTTTAAATAACTGACTAGAGTTAATGATGTAAAACACATTTATTCCCTCATAAATCTATTTGTATCTAGTAGTTGTTTAAGTACTCTTTACTGACATTTACATGCCATAACATATTGAGATGGTTGTATCTGTGGCAAATAATTTAACTTGTTTTTACAGAGCCCCCCCACCCTGATCCCTACCCAAAATTCTAATTAACACGGATTCCATATTTCCACACAGCTTGTCAGTTTGATTATTTAAGTACTTATTCAATGTACTAAAGACCCTAATCACCCCTTCAAAGCATGCAGCTCTATATAAGGCCTCCAATGTCTGAAATACATAAGGATCATCATCATCATAATAGCATGGCAGCTGTGCTTCCTATAAGCCAGAAAAGTTGGTCCCGTATACAACAGACACACCTCAGCTACTGTGTGCCATCTGCCTAGTTAGCGGTTAGACAGCCACAGCAGATAGAAACAGCTGCTCCTGACAATATGAAAAACACCAGTACTTCCTTAAAGGCTTTGGCAATGTGGATAAACAATTTCAGTGAAAAGAATATTTTAAATTGCTGCAAATTTTCGATGCAACTGCTATTATGCATCACACCACAACAAAGTGATTATGCTCAGTAGAATGGATTTTGTTCAGCAACTGTAAGAGTGTGGGGAGTTTTTTTGTTGGGTGTTTTTGTTCCCCCCCCCCCGAGTTTTACAGAATACCAGTTAATAAGGCTAAGAGACCATTGTCCTGGGCAAGGAGGTTTCATGGCACAGTATGATAATATACAGTGCCTTTTTTCTATTTTATTCTTTCAAGTAGAACAATTTTTACTTTCATGAGTTTATTGTGAACTACATCTTGCACTACTTATTTAGGTAATTTATGTAAAGACTGGATTTCTGAGAAACCTCAATACTGTGTGTCTGGCCTACAGCAAAATTCTTATTTACAGTAAAGCAAAGCATTATTATACTGAATTCCTTACCATCATGGGGATGGGAGGGTGTTTGGAAATGGGAGGGAGGCAGGGTGATTCTTGCTCTTTGCAGCCATGTGTTGCCAAAAGGTGTTAAATGCAATGTGTACAAGGATGGCAGGCTATAGAGGGTGGATGAATATATATACACTACACAGACACACAATTCATACCTACACAGTTTTTATCTTCTCCCTTATTATTCCTCATGAATAAACAGTAAAGCTCAAGTTGTCTGACTCTGGAGTGAAGCTGCTCATTGAAAGTGGGGGCTCTGCGCCCGCTTTGGAGGTCAGAACATCCCTTGCTTGCAGCTGGTCACAGACAGGAGGAGTGGAAGATACAACAGCTATCTCTCACCTGCCTAACCATGCATAAGGGAACAGACATTGCATGGTATCCCTCGCCACCTCCTTCCTGTCTGAGTGGTCACGGTCTGAAGATGGAGTAGCAAATTACTATAAATAGGCCCCAGCAGGGCTGAAGTCAGGCGTGGAAAGAGTTAGCAGTACAGACTCCACCTCAGAAATTGATACGGAAATACAACCAATTTTTAAATTTTTTATACATATATATATATATAAAAGAACTATAAATAGAATGCTGTCTGGAAACATAACACAATTGCTGTTTTATATTTTGCCTGTATTTAACTTTCAAGCTATCTGCAATAAATGNAAGGCTAAGAGACCATTGTCCTGGGCAAGGAGGTTTCACGGCACAGTATGATAATATACAGTGCCTTTTTTCTATTTTATTCTTTCAAGTAAAACAATTTTTACTTTCATGAGTTTATTGTGAACTACATCTTGCACTACTTATTTAGGTAATTTATGTAAAGACTGGATTTCTGAGAAACCTCAATACTGTGTGTCTGGCCTACAGCAAAATTCTTATTTACAGTAAAGCAAAGCATTATTATACTGAATTCCTTACCATCATGGGGATGGGAGGGTGTTTGGAAATGGGAGGGAGGCAGGGTGATTCTTGCTCTTTGCAGCCATGTGTTGCCAAAAGGTGTTAAATGCAATGTGTACAAGGATGGCAGGCTATAGAGGGTGGATGAATATATATACACTACACAGACACACAATTCATACCTACACAGTTTTTCTCTTCTCCCTTATTATTCCTCATGAATAAACAGTAAAGCTCAAGTTGTCTGACTCTGGAGTGAAGCTGCTCATTGAAAGTGGGGGCTCTGTGCCCGCTTTGGAGGTCAGAACATCCCTTGCTCGCAGCTGGTCACAGACAGGAGGAGTGGAAGATACAACAGCTATCTCTCACCTGCCTAACCATGCATAAGGGAACAGACATTGCATGGTATCCCTCGCCACCTCCTTCCTGTCTGAGTGGTCACGGTCTGAAGATGGAGTAGCAAATTACTATAAATAGGCCCCAGCAGGGCTGAAGTCAGGCGTGGAAAGAGTTAGCAGTACAGACTCCACCTCAGAAATTGATACGGAAATACAACCAATTTTTAAATTTTTTATACATATATATATATATAAAAGAACTATAAATAGAATGCTGTCTGGAAACATAACACAATTGCTGTTTTATATTTTGCCTGTATTTAACTTTCAAGCTATCTGCAATAAATGTGAGGGTTTATATTAATTGTGAACAGATCAGTAATTGGAGGCAAATTAATGAGAAACCTGCTGTCACATTACAGCATACGTTTTTAACGCATGTCTTTAAACATTTGGACAAAATATCTATATATTTTTAAATGGCAATTCTTTAACTGGTAAACGTAATTATCTAACTCTAAAGCAAAAATATAAAAGGACAAAATTGGATTGAATCAAAATATTCTGTCATTGCCATACATAAGCCACTAGAATATCTTTTCAACAAATGAAATTATTCTTTATTTTATGCTTTTAAAAATGCATTAGTGTAATTGCTCTGCAACAAATTACCTTCCGTGCTATAAGCGTGGCTACAACATCCCTCGCATGTACATCAATTGTGCATATTGTCATGATGTTCTGATGATCACCAGGGGTGAGTTCCCCTAACAGCATGTTTATAAGGGCATTCAGTTGAGCAATCTGCAAAATAATTATATTTCAATGGAGATATTACACTGTGAGGAAAAAAAAAACTATTATATGTCAAGTGCTAAATGGAGCAGTTATAGAACCAAGACACATTTATTGGTGCTTTTAATCAAAGCAAATAACTTTTCCAAACTAATAATGGTGTTGTTTTCTTACAATTTTAATTTGATTCCTTAATAACAAAAATACACTTTTCAGCTGGTGCCCAGAACTTAATTTCAGAACAGATAAATACTAGCCTGATACTGCACTTGGAGTGCTAGTCTGAAACTACACATGTGATAAAGCTACTAGATGTTTAAAGTATCACACGTATACTTTTAGGCACCGCTTCCAAAATAGTCGCAATACACATCATGTTCACTACAGGAAATGCAGGGCAAGGGAGAGGGGCACGGGGATGACAGGACAGACTATATGGGGTCTGATTGCCTTGGACATGATGTCTCCTTTGTGTCAGAGGAACATGAAAAGCAGGATCCCTGAACAGCCTCCTTCATGAGACTGCTATGTAATTCCGTATCCTGATGGGAATGGTGACACTGTAAAGGTGTCCCAGAGTGCCTGCTTTCATGGCCCTGGAAACCACTCGCAGTTGTTATAAATTAGATTTATTCCAAGGCATTCAGTCATCTTATTAAAAAACCTGATGCTTCTGAACAAAACCAATAAAGTATTTTTTGAGAATTTGGGGGGCGTGGGAAAGAGGGAGGGGGATGGGGACACTAGAATACTCCTTCTCAAGTCCACTTGCTACTAGAATAACAAAATCACAAATTTGCTTATTGAATGGTTGCAAGAAAAGTCTTTCTGGCAGAGCCTGCCAAAAATATTAAGGCCCTGATTTTGCAAAGCTGATTCATGCAGAATCCCACCTTTGCCAACAGAGAAAAGGTTGTACTAATGCAAGAAACAGGATTTCAAACACACATAGCCTTAGTAGATTGATACAGTGGCAAGTAGTGTAATGTCTTCTAGAGATCACTAGATTTTACATTTAAATTTTGTGAACCACTAAGGTGTCAAAGATTTGATTTAGCCCATAAGACTTACATTTTCTCTTAAAATTACCGTTTTTAGACATTTTGCATATAGTAGGTTCACATACCTACTTGTGATCGCAGTCTTTCAGATTACCATTAACCATTTTTCCAGATTCTTGAAGGAAAGTTCAATATCTTCAGTTCAGCAAGTCTCAATATCCACATCAAAGCATTTGTATTCAATGGTCCAATAACAACTGATTTTGTAGTTTATGCTCATGTGCTGCTGCAACTTCCGTGATTTTTTTGCAGGGAAGTTGTACAGTGTTCTTTCTAAATACATCACCAATATTCTACCTAACATAAATACTATTTTCTCTAACATTATAGAGAAGCTTTTATATGAAAACCATTACAAATGTTATTAACGTCACAGCCTTTGTTGTGTTGTTTCTGAAGATCTGTTGCCAAACCTGCTTCCTGGCAAAATGCAAAACATATAGACCTGAAACCTGTGCAGGCCAGATGACTGCACTTAAGCATCCCGGAGGACAGACCAACCTCCATCCTACCTCCAGGCTCCAAGCTGGAGTTGCACTATGAAAGACCTCCATCTTGTAATACACACTGTGATCTGCCTGCTTAGAACGCAGGTTCGTTATGAATAAAAACTTTGGTGGTGTTCTCTTCTCACCTAGTCTCCTTTGAATAAAAAGTCCTACTTCATACTTTGGGCCTGTTATTATGTCAAGGGATTTCATCTTTTTTATGCCATAAAGTTATCTAGCAGAGGTGCAGATCCATACCCAGAAAGTTAGACTGCTGACAGTAGTTTTGCTTTCTTCATTACCTTGCAGAGCGGCACATTAACCTTATATGAATTTGCAGAGAGCAGGATGAAAATAACTTGTCTTGAATTGAGCCTCCCTCCTTAAGCTTTAACAATAGACATACAAAAGTTTTTGAATCTGAGAGAGAGGATTTTATGGAGATTTCACTTAGGCTGGAACTCAAAGAGTTCCTTCAAAGGAGAAAACAGCTATAGAACGAAAAATGGGGTAAAATCCCTAACCTTCGCTTTGTCTCAGTATACTGTTTACACAGTAACATGGCTTATACACCTTTCAATGTACATCACTGACTGGATTTATAGCGTATGTTTCCTACCAGTATGAAAAGAATGATTTTGGTGGCCTACATCCAAAGACACAGCAGTGGATCACTGTTCATATTACTCAGTGATTGCATATAATTTGGCATCACTGAAACAATCGCAGCTCTGAAAAGGTTGAGCTCTGGGCTATTATGAAGACTAAATTAACTCTCATCACTTGAGTGAATGATCCATTCACACCAAGGTCAAAATCACTAGCTGAGCAGCATGGGAAAGATGACATTATAGCTGACTGACCTGCAGTTGTGTATGGATAAGACTTTACATTTATTATTCTCTCCGACAACCTGAATTTTACTGAAAACATTAAATTAGCCATTTACTGTGAAAAATAAAAATCTCTGTTAAAAAAAACAGTAAAATCCAACCCATTCACCTTCTCCCCATTCCTTTTGCTTCTTGGGTTCAGACAAAAGTGTGAGCACTGTGTGTGAGAGAGTGACTGAAGCTGCTGAGGCAGGAATGAAAGTTCAGGAGGAAAATGAGGTGAGACTTTTCTTGGTTTCCTCCCGGAATCTCTTAAACTAGCCTATAGATCAGACGCTTGAGTGCTCTGGTGAGCCAGGAGAATAAGGAAGAAAGGAGGTTAAGCAGGTGTTTAAAACAGAGACTAGGCTCTCCCAAAGAATACAAATTTCTTTTTCTGGAGGAAGAAAAAGGGTTTTCTTTTTATTAATTCTCCTTTCCTTATCTATCCCCAATTTAAGTTGATCAATATGAAATCTCTGTGTAGAAAGTTTCTTGCAGAACAAAACATTTTTTGCTAAAATCACCACCTGAAAAGGTCAAACCCTTTAACTTCTGAGTCATTATTAATCTCTGCATGCACCTACACTGTCCTAAATTGTGGTCTTCCGTGGCTAACATTCTCTAGGCAGCCTGTATTTCAGATTGCACATTGATGTGTGATGGTGGAGCATCCTGTAATTGGTGATAGTGGCTGAACTACAGAAAGACAGCACAGTGTGTCATGGGGTACACACTCCAGCAGGAACACGGGTCCCACTATGGAGGAGTGGGAAATAAAATTTGCTTCATATCTTTCTAATTCAGCAGAACATTAGGCAAGAAAATATACCACTCAGTAATTCAACCTGTTCTTCACAAAACACAGAGCTTTGAAAAGTAGCTTTGAAACTAGCCAGTAAATTAGCTTCATCAGGGGCCCTACTTAAATGCCTCTATGCAAGTGCACATAGCAGAAGGAGTAAACAGGAGGAGTTAGAGACATACAGACACCTGGAGGGCTATGATCTTATTGGCATCACAGAGACGTGGTGGGATGGCTCCTATGACTGGAGCGTTGGAATGGAAGGATACAGGCTCTTCAGGAAGGACAGTCAGGGGAGACGAGGAGGAGGTGTCCTCTGTGTCAGTAACCACCTGGAGTGCATGGAGCCCTGCCTGGGGATGGATGAAGAGCTGACCAAGAGCGTACGGGTCAGGATTAAAGGGAGGGCAGGGACAGGTGGTTTACAGTGGGGGTCTGCTACAGTCCGCTTGACCAGGAAGACCAAGCAGACAAGGCTCTCTATAGACAGATAGTAGCAGCCTCATGTTCACAAGCCCTGGTCCTCATAAGGGACTTCAACCACCCTGGTATCTGTTGGAGGGCATAAGCAATCCAGGAGGTTCCCGGAATGTGTCGATGATAACTTCCTTCTCCAAGTGACAGAAGAGCCAATGAGGAGAGGTGCCATGTTGGACCTTGTTCTTACCAACAAGGAGGGGCTGGTGGGGAATCTGAAGTTCAAGGGCAGCCTTGGCTGTAGTGACCATGAGATGGTGGAGTTCAAGAGCCTTAGGGTGGTGAGGAGGACTCACAGGAAGCTTACTACCCTATACTTCAGGAGAACAGACTTCAGCTTCTTCAGGTAGAGTACCATGGGACAAAGGCGTGGAGTGAAGAGGGGCCCAAGAAAACTGATTAATATTCAAGGATCACCTCCTCGAAGCTCAGGAGAGATGCATCCCAAGAGGAAGTCAGGCAAAGATGCCAGGAGGCCTGCATGGATGAACAAGGAACTCCTGGACAATCTCAAACACAAAAAGGAAGCAAGGGCAGGTAGCCTGGGAGGAATACAGAATTGTCCAAGCAACCAGGGATCAGGTTAGGCAAGCTAAAGCCCAGAGTTAGATCTGGCCAGGGACATCAAGGGCAAAAGTAAAGGCTTCTATAGGTATGCTGGTGACAACAGGAAGACTAGGGAAAATGTGGGCCCTCTCCGAAAGGAAACAGAAGACCTGGTCACCCAAGACACAGACAAGGCTGAGGTACTCAATGACTTTTTTGACTCAATCTTTACTGGCAAGGGCTCTAGCCACACCACCCAAGTCGCAGAAGGCAAAGCTAGAGACTGGGAGAATGAGGAACCACCCACTGTAGGAGAAGATCAGGTTCGAGACAATGTAAGGAATTTAAAGGCGCAGAAGTCCATGGGACTGGACGAAGTACATCCGTGGGTCCTGAGGGAACTGGCAGATGAAGTTGCCATGCCACTATCCATCATGTTTGAGGAGTTGTGGTAGTCTGGTGACATTCCTGCTGACTGGAAAAGGGGAAACATAACCCCCATTTTTACAAAAGGAAAAAAGGAAGACCCAGGTCAGTCTTACCTCTGTGCCTGGCAAAATCATGGACCAGATCCTCCTGGAAACCATGCTAAGGCACGTGGAAAATAAGGAGGTGATTGGTGACAGTCAACATGGCTTCACTAGGGGCAAATCATGACCAACAAATTTGGTGGCCTTCTATGATGGCGATACAGCATTGGTGGATGAGGAAGAGCAACCGACATTATCTACCTGGACTTCTGTGAAGCATTTGACAATGTCCTGCACAACATCCTTGTCTCTAAATTGGAGATCCATGGATCTGACGGATAGAAGACCTGTGTTTGTACTGCTAGATACTTATTCTCATCAAATTTTAGGTAACATTGTCAAATAAATTCAGTACTTTGCAATCTGTCCATGGACATTGAAGAAAGCTGCAGTTAGAATAGTTTTCATTTGGCTAAGCACTGCCATTCAAGAATACAATAACCTAGGTTGAAAAGTTTCCCTGCTTTGAACGATTTTCCTCAGAAATGATTTTCAGTAAAACTACTGCAGAGATGAAGTGGCATCATGGAGGAGTGAGACTCCTAGCTTCCACAGGGATTGCAGATTTCTTCTGGTAAGGCCCGAGGAAAGAAAATTAGGATAGCACTTACTAGAACTATTTTTAGAAATACTACAGTTGTAGTGTTAGAAATAGTTATGAGTTATTATTGAAGGAACCAAATCAGCCTGAGCGTAATGACAAATGAAACCAAAACCAAACAAAATTAATGAAGCCACACAGAGACAAGTCATTCTTCTACTTTCTATACTGCAATCCTTCTATACAATCTTACTGTCTAAAGAGGTGTTTGAGATCATCAGAGGAAAGATGATGTAAAATTGAAAGTACTTCTATTGTTTTAAGGTCCTCTGTGTTTGCAAAGTGTGTATAAATATTAGGTACTAAAACAACTCTGGGAACTAGAACAATTCCCATTTTGCTGAAATACAAATACATTAAACCATTTGAGCCCATATGCACAGCTGGCCAGTCTTCAAAATAAGAAATAGTTGCTTCTGCCTTTCTATTGCACATCTGAAGTGTGTATATAACAACATCATTCTGCTGGTAAATGGTTCACCAGTAAGGATATATTTTCTCCAGATGGATTAATATTATTTTAAATCACGGGGTTTGCCAGCTCATTACTGCAAAATATTCTTGGTCTGTCAATTTCTAAATAAGAAGTTCCTTGAAAATTACATTGTCTTGGTAAGATATTGAGGCTACCTACAGGATTTGAAATGAACTTACAGCACTGGTGAGAGAAGACTTGTAATTGGAAATGGAGTGCTTGTTTTCCAAGAAAGGCTAGTCCAACATTATGAGATCTGACCCAGGACTTAGGAGATTTGCTCTCTCACAAAAATTCTACAGGTGACCTTTTATGAATCACAGACCTTTTTGGTTCTTAGCTGTAGAATGGAGATAACAGCACCTTCCTATCCACATGAGCTCTTATGAAGGTAAGTAAATATATTTCTTATATTTAGAAAGATTAGGAGATATCAAGATATACAGTAGGAAGGCTTTCCTGTGGAAAACAAAACCTATAAACAGAGTTTGTGTAAAATTCAATGGATAGTTTCTGTTCAAACACTTGGAGCTCAAAATCATATGATAGACTCCCATTCAGTTTTCTCCCTGAAGCAGATCTCAGCCATGAGCAGATCACCAGCCTTTGATAAATGCCCTGACTACTGAGACATTCTTAAATTCCACTTTGACATTACCCCACGCTGTACAAAATATTTAAATACTCAGTGCCCTAAATCAAAGTGAAATTTTCATCCTAATAAGAAAAACAAAGATTTAATTTTGCCCAGTCAAAATCAACTTTTGATCTCTTCACCAATTCCCTAATTTATTATTTCTGAGTTTCTGAATTA
The DNA here is from genome assembly GCA_033628505.1 of Tringa tobata. Taxonomy (NCBI): domain Eukaryota; kingdom Metazoa; phylum Chordata; class Aves; order Charadriiformes; family Scolopacidae; genus Tringa; species Tringa tobata. The sequence continues at coordinate 5,495,637 of JAHREE010000444.1, forward strand.
CTTTTTCGGCAGAGGAACATACGACTTCCCAATATAGATACATAATGACTGTTTATAACATTCTAAATATTTATTTAACATTCTTTCAGTATGCATTTTTCTCCAGAAATTAATGTAGCTGAATATTTGCAGAGAGTAAACACTAGGGGACTCCAACAGAGGCAAAGCAAATAAAATTAATAAATGAGCAAATTTTTCTGCCACCCATCCACTGTTGATAGTTAACTTTCGCCCCTTCCTACATAAGACTTGTCCTTTACAACCATTTAACAATCAGACTTCTAATCTGAATGGGAATTGTCTTGAACAACATCCTAATAGTTAACATGTAAAAATCTAACCACTTGGAAGAACTTCTCTTTCTGAAACAGTTCCATACTATTTATTATCTTGTCTTTACCACTCCAGCCACAGGTTCCTGGTGCAATCAAGAAAAGAATGAAGAGGAGAAAACCAGAAAGTAATATTTATTTTTTTAAATAATGAAATGTAGAATTTATAGGTAGAAAGACAAGAATTGCCATCGGATTTGGTCCGGGGAATTCTACAAAGTAAGAGTGTGTAGACAAAGAAACCTGAAGAAACCGCAGTTAACACTACACAGGAAAACTGGAGCGGAACGTTTTCTAGCAGAACCTATGATATTAAAAGTAAATCTAGCAACAAATCTTAAAATTATCCTATATATAGTACCTTTAAATGCATTATATTTTGTATCTGCATGCATAAATTGAAATGCTTTTTTAGGGCTGGAGGTAGTAAGACTGAGAAGTGTAGACTGGACATTATGATGCTGAATTTCTGAAACTACTGAGACTAACTGGCGTCATTGTGTTGCTCCTTATAGAAAAGGTGAAAATGTCATACAGACATAATGTAATGATATTGAATTTAGAATTTGTTTACAAGTGCATATTTGAATTTGCACAAATATTCATCATTATGTTTTCAGGCTACTCAAAGAGAATGGAAAACAGATTAAAACACAGCAAACTAAAACTCTCTGCTGAAGAACAAATACCTAAATACAAGTTACACTGCAAGCAATTAATAACAGCCTCATATTATGGTGATACATGCTCACATATACAAATAAATATGAAAGCTGAAGTTGGACTTTTTCTTTCACCAACATAAGACCACCTACTTCTCAATGTTTGGGGAATCAACCAATGGTCTTTATGTTAATGTAAGTATCCAATCCATGCAGATAAGGATTATTATTACCTTCTACACTGGTTTCTTCTGTTTAGCGGTTCTTTCACTCCCTGATCATTCATATTCCCAAAACACTGTATTTTTAATAGTTCAGTTTTAAAAATAATGTATAAGTACAGAGGCATCTAGCAGATTCTGGATTATTGACATCTGTCCAGATCATCTTCTATAAAATATACATTCCTATAAAACACCCTTGGAACTCAACTAGGATCAAGATCAAAGCAAAGTGAAGACAGTTCAAGTCTTATAAAAGCAATAAACCTTAAGTTTATTACAGAACTGAGCTACAGCCATCTGAAATCAGTGGAAAGATACTTCTGTCCATACATACAGTATTTAGTATATTTTGCTCAATAACATTAGGAAACAGAGGAAGAACTTTTACCATTTGACCTTGCCTTTTCCAACATTATGCATGAAATAGGAAATACGCATATTTTCTTAAAAATTTGAAACAACAAGAAAACAAACACTTACCACATCATCTTCTAGGGTCTCTGAGATTTTCAGCAGTGGAGCACCTCCCCCATAGTGTCCAAGAAAGACTCATAACTTTCCAGCTTTGCTTGATCTCCACAGGTTTCTGTGAAATAAAAGAAAGGCTGAAGTAACCTTATAAGCTTACTAAAGATTTATTTAAAGTTCACCATTGTCTGCATCTGCCTTTTCTACTGCCAGTTCTCCTACTGCTTTAGCTACGCTTTTCTGCTTATCTTGCAGCTCTTCCGTGCAGCTGAAGAATGAAAAAATTCTCCAATGTGTTACTCACCATTCCTGACAAACTTTGCCTGTGAAATAAGGTACAAACAAGTCAGGAATAAAGGTACCCAAAATTCTGCAAAGCCAGAACTTAAAGACTACTGTGTTCATAATTACTTGGTTCTGAATTATAAGAAGGTTTAATTTTTTAAACTTCAGCTGTTTTCAGACCCTTAATGATTGATTCAAAAGCAACACACATCACAGGTCCATAGTGCTTTGACAGGTCTTCATTTCTTAGGCAGCAGACAGTTGTGAGCAAAAAGACAGAAGCAATGAAGGAGTAAGCAGGCTAGCGAATGCATCTTGGAGTTTGACTTCCGAGTCTCATGTGAAAGCCAGCTGGGTAATTTGCTGGTTACTGAAGAAAAAATGAACTCAGAAGGATATTTTCAGAAGTACTTTCTGATTTTGGAGTTCAATCCTGTAATACTTGTTTCCCCAATTTTTCAGCTTCTTTGAGTTCAAAAACGGTCTAATGAAGGGAATTTAACAAGCTACAGGCTCCTACATAATGCAGAGTACTCAGAACAGGAGAGATTATTTCAAGTAGCAAAACACCGTTCATTAGGGAAATGATCACATTTGCAAATCTTCTGAGCTCCATCTCCATGTGTTCAACATTTATTTGTTTCCATGGAGTTTTCATCCAATCTTTAATACTTGTCTATAAAATTAAAAAAATAAACAAACAGCTCCTACAACATTCTAAGCAAAGCCTGAGGCAACTGAAAATGGAAGGTAGGTTTCCAACTCATCAGCAGGTGAATATCTATAAATATGTATGGTACACAAATGCAACAATATCAGTTTCAAAATTTGAAACCTACTGATGCTGAAATTTAATCTAAGAGGATTTATATTCTTTGTTCTTTGTGCTATAATTCTCTTTGTTATAGGGAAAGAATCTTGCCTAAACTTCATGGTTTTGATTTTTTTGTTTGTTTTCAGTTTGACAGGTTTCAAAAGTATTAAAATTCCAGAAATATGAACCAGTTCACTTCCTATATGCTGCGTTTTCAGTAGCATTAATTGATGAGAGGACTGAAAGTAACAAAAAAGAAAGAATTAAATTTCAAACCTGAAGTCATCAGGTGTATCTCTCTTACAGTCATAAAAAGCATTCCTGCTTTCTTTGGGATTGAATTTGTCTCAAGAATCTCAAAGAAAATTCAATTAAGTTAAACATTTGATACTCAGGGAAACTGAAAGGAAAAGTTTACGTGATTTTCCTGCTTTAATAAAAGCAATGATTACAAATAAAACCAGGTCTTTTAATGGAATTGCTCATCTGGCAATATTAATGCAAAACCCAAAGCTCTCACTTGAACGTCTTCTCTGGAAAATCACCTGGAATATTTATTCAGTAAACAATGTTGCAGTACTGCAGTACTGCTACTTTAAGTAACTTACTGTGTGGGTACACTACACCAATATTACGTGACTTTATTAAGTCACTTTTATTAAGTGACTTTGCTGAGAAATTGCTCCACTATGAAAATAACCATAGTGGACACCTGAACAAGATGTATAACTGCAATTATAAATATGTCCCACGTGTAAATCAGTGGATTAGAAGGTAAAAGTCCACCTAACATTCAGAAACATATGGTTTTCCTTTGGGACTAAGGATTTATTAAATTCAAAACTTCAAGTTAAATATCAAGAATCCCAAATTCTCATTAACCAAAAACAATTAGCTGCAATACTCCCATGTACTGTCTCTGCAATTCTGTTGCAAAGCAATTATGGTACAAGATACTAAAACTAATATAATATATTTAGAAAAAGCCTTTATAAAAGATTTGGGTTCTGTTGGTAAAATGAGTTCAAGCTTAGATCAACTTATATTTAAACAAACTGAACAGTAGTTTGATCATTAATAAATAAATAAATAAATAGTCAGGAAGATCTCTTGCTTCCTAATCTTGTCAGGCACTCTGTTTCATCAGAACAGAGGGAGCTTTTCCTATTATTCCACAACAATACCTTCACCTCTGAGGTAACTGTGCAGTCATGGACATTAAAATAAATTTTGTCCTCTCCTGGAGCCTGAATGGCTTGTGTACAGCTGCAATTACCTCTGAGGAAAAGCTGGTGAAAAGAGAAATCTGTGATGACCACTGAAAGGGACTCCTGTCATTCCAAACAAATACAAGTGAAGCTGGAAGCCAGATTAGTGACTTAATCATAAACTATAAGTCAATAGACAGGATTCCATTATAATCCATCCAAGGCCAGGTTTTCATAGTTCTTATGTTATAAAATAGGAGTGCTGCAAAGGTTATTCTTCTAGGGGATTATTAAATGGCCATTTTGAAACCTCCTTTCTTTAGGCTAAAGAAAATATAAAGGAAAAGGAGAGACAGTTGTATAATTTCCTGAAAGACACTATGAGAAACTTATCCCCACCAGAAAACATGCTATCCATCTGAATCCATAATAACGTGTATTTAGGTTTGGAACTTCTCCAACTTCAAATTGATTTGCCAAATTTCATAAAAAATAGTGAAAAAAACCCCACTTTGTTTCCTCCTTGATGACCTCTGAAACACATTTCAGCCTCGGGCACTTTTTACAGCCATGCACAACAATTCAGAATAGAAAAAAAATGACAGATCCCATACTCCAGCAGTGCTGGTAAATACCATTGCAATAATGTTATCATTCACTGTCAGATACTGAAAAGGTACAAAATGAGGCAGACAGTATGACACTGTGGGTGCACACGGTACTGTGTGAGGCTTTTTCTTCTCACTACTCTTCATTGCTTATTCTTGCAGACATCACTAATGCATTTCCATCCAAAGGAGGGTTATGATAATGAACTACTAGTGCTTATTTTATAAGATGAGTTAAACTAAGTCTGAAGTCTAAGCTTGTAATATCGTACAGTTCACAGACAGAATAATTTCAGATTGTTTCTTAGACTACTTGAGAGCAGAGTTCATAGGTTCAGAATACTTGAGCAAAAACCTGAACCGCATATTTCAAAGTTCCTTCCTTAACCATTCAGTCTGCATATGTGCTAAGCATGAGGCACACCCAGAGCCTGTTCTCTGTCCAAGCCTGTTCTATTTATGAGCTATCCACATACCTCTGTGGTGTTTCCTGATCCTGTCCATTCAAGAACTGAGCTGCAGGCCTGGAAATCAAGCCAGACACTTTGTTCTGGCAACACATGGTAGTAGCATGCCTGGAATGCTCTCCAGTCACTTAAAGCCTTGTTTTCCTACTGCACAATCCTCAGAAAACCTACTACTTTCTTTTTCTTTTTTTTTTTTTTTTTTTTCTATCACAGCTTATGTTTGTATTACTTTGTTGCTGATAAGCCATGCTTCTGTGGGTTTAGTGTTATTAACACCTCAGAGCTCATCTAAAGCTTGCTTAACTAGGTTTGCACTATCATCCAGACAGCGATTCTATTTCTTTGCAAGATGCTACCATATTTGTGGATGAAAAGCACATTCAGAGCATTAACTTGATTTCCTCAGTTTATCCAATGAAAATGATCAATTCTGCCAAAGATTGTCCCTCCCACAAGATTTTTGTGCTTTCAGTTAGTGTTCGTGTAAATGAGCTACAGTTCCAATCATACATTTACAAACTTGTGGGAATCCTTCAAAAGTCAGGCCATCTCTCCAGGGTCCGACTTTATACCAAGGTGCCTCTGGTCAATGCTGCTGTCTGCGACTCAGCAGAATTCCTGCCCAGTACCCATTGTCATGGGAAGCTGGGTTTTTACACCTGCTGAACCCCAGTCACCATGAAATACCTTAACATCAGAAAAATCATAGAATTTACAAAGTAATGTATTTGCAGTTAGAGAAGTATACAGAAATTCACTAATATTTGAGGTCTGTTTTATTTTCTCTATTACCCAGCTAAAAACCTATTGCATTTTAGATACTCAAGAAATTTTACACATTCAAATCTTCTGTGGGTGTCTATTCAAACTCAAACATCCCCCTTTGCTCCAAGGATTTCCTGTGGTTCCTATATTCTTAATCTGGATGCTGAAGGAAATATTCACTACCCTCATCTTACTTTTAAAAGTGTTAATTTCCTTTAGATTAGATAAGGCAGAGCCTTTTCATGCTCAAGAGGTAAATAGAAATGTGTTTACAAGTGTCCCAACACTTTGCTTAATTATTAATAAATTATGTCCCTGAAGTAAACGTATTAAATCCAGCTGTTGGAAGGGGGCAGGAAGAGATCCAACTCACATTGCATCAGATCTCCAAACCTGGGTTTCATATACACAGGCAAACCATACTTTGCACAAACCAATGAGCAAGAATGATGCACACAATTGTGTCTGATCTGGACATAGTGGCACCGAGAAAACTTTGACAGGATCATAGTTCTACTTGGGTTTTAAGGTATGGTGTGATGTGGACCCAGTGGAACTTGACAGTGCTCCTTATCTCTGATACGTAGACTGAAATAAACAATAAACAAATTCTTATGGACAGATAATTTTCCCAGGAAGAGCAAGTAAGCCTTACATGCAAAAATGGTGTAAGACAACAATTAAAAGCACTATACTTGTCTGCAAAAGTAGTAACACTTTCTGTACTGACCTTCGTCTCTCTTCCTGCTGTGCCTTCCCCTAAAATGCCTGTGGAGGTCAGTAATGCATAAAGCTGATAGGGAATTGTGAATACCAGGTCCGTGCAGTGTGCCAACGATGGAATCTTTCCTCTGCAAATAAAGGAAGGTCTGCTCACTGTCAACACTTCATAGGAAACTGCTGGAGTCATCAACCATGCCACTATAAACAAATGTATAAATATATACATATTTAGACATATATACATACTTTCTTTTTCACATACACACACTGTTAAAATCATTAAGCCTGCAAATTAATATGAAAGCAAGACAAAGTAGATGATCTCTGCCCTGGACAGCTTTTTACCTAGTCTAGTAACAGAAGTGGCAGACAAATGGGAGTATTTCAAATACAATAAGGGATAAGAGGAAGATGGGTTTACAGAATTGCCAACATTGAGTGACTTGGTTTAAATAAATCTATGTTTTGGGGTTCCAAGTGTATTTTTTGTTTGTTTATTTGTTTAATCAGAGGTTAATTGCTGCATATAGCCCTATGGAAATGAATTTTCAGGACCAACTTAAATTATACAAGACATTTGGGGAAAATTTTAGAAAGTCATTCCACTTGGACTAATTTTTTTCTCTCTTCTCATTCATGTAGCCAATCATTATATTCAGTGTGTTACACATTTAGTAAGTGAATTTGTTTCTGTCTTTTTATAAATCAGCAGCTGTATTCGTATCACTTAGAACACAATATTGAAATGGTCCTGATTAATAGCCCATCCTGTCTACTAAATACAAAGAAAGGCATTCTGACTTTTATCCACTTCGGTGCTTAACAGTGCAGTGAATGATACCATTACTGAGCAAACCAGTCAAACAAGCTTTTTCCAGGTAGATAACAGAGCAAACCAATTAGTATATTGGCACTGGAGGACAGATGTTATGCAGCACCAAAACCTGAGAACTGTATCCATAATATAAATGAATATGCTTGGTTTATTATAAATAAAATATTAAACATCTATGACCTTGAAGTGTAAATATATCATTTTATTTCCCAAGTCTGGCATACTAAAGCACTTAGATTAGGCTGTAAAAGTTATCTATGCACAACCTTGAACAAGCAACTCCCATTCTCAGTTATTTTTGGAAGCTCATTATGATTGGCATCTTGCATACCAGGTAAATGACCCCATTTGGGGACAACAATTAAACACACAAATGTATAAGCTTTTTGCATGTGCAAAGGGATAAAAGTAAGTTTACAACAGGTACAGTCTATTACACAAATGTTAATAAATATAGTCAAAATATGTACAAGGATGTTTAAACTTTTCTTCATCAGGAGAAATTAATGCTGTCATATCTAGTTAGTTAGCTAAGTTGATGTAAAAATCTAGTTAGAAACAATTCCTTATACAGTCATTAGAGATCTAGTTAAGAGTCAGCAGTGCATAGCGTGTAACTGTCCTAAAGTGCATATCTAAATAGGTTAGATGAACTGCACCCATAAAATCCTCATTTCTCTCCTTTGACTGTAAACACGGTCTACAATGACTAGTTCAGGTGTCAATAACTGTCCTGAATTCAACCTGTTAATTTACAGGAAGGCTACAAAGTGTCTTGCTGACACTGATACTTGGATGTTTCTATTTTAACATCAGAAAACATGTTAGTCTCAGAGATACTGAAGACACAGCATCCCTGCGTGGGGGCAGAGTTCCTAAAAAAGCTTCATGGAGAAGCAGAGCCATCATAAAATCCATTTTAAGAAAAGAGAGTGCCAGCACAGATATTTAAGTTTGGATCTGAACTTTCCCATAATTTGGAAATAGAAAGTTCCTTATTCAAACCTCTCAGTTGATTTGCTGTTTAGGGTAAAGCTCGCTCAGATAAGCATGGAATTACACCGTTCCAGAACGAGTTCACAACAGATGACAGCTCAGGTCAGTTCAGCACTGGGCTTTCTGTTGCCCAGAGGACTAGTCCAAATCCCACTTCAGCTGGAAGAGCCTGTTCCATCAATCCTCTCTGCCCAGTATGCTCAAAAGAGGACAAAAGCTCTCTGACAGAGGAAGAACTAACAAACCGCAAGCAGTGATTTGTCCTTTCCCAGAGTTTTTCCTGGGTCTTGCACCAGGCAATATGCTAAAACCGCATCTCTGCTCTAGTCAAAGTTAATAAAATTTGAGGATTCTAGGGCTTGACATACCCTGGCTCTTGGTAACTCTGGACCCAATCCAGCTTGTTACAGTTCTTTTCTTTCTGGACCCACCATGTTATAATGTGGTGATCTGGGTTCTGTTCTGTAGTGACAGGCTGTGACCAGTTCTCTCTGAATTCAGAGGAAACTAGTTGCACACATCTAGCAGCTAAAGAGTCAGGCTCCTGGGTTACCAGCTACTTGTACCTTTAAGGCATTTATTTTTTCTTATTCAGCATTTTTGCTTTCCATATTAAAGTGTAAAGGAATTCAGGATAATTTACACTCTCTCATAGCATTGCTTTTCAAGACCAAGCGGTAGTAAAATTGTTTTCAAGTAAGTAGGACTTGGGATTGCCTTTTGGAAATCACAAGAGTGATGCTGCAAACTGAGATTCTTTTTATAAAAAAAGTTTCCTTCCATACATGTTTCCATTACAGCTATTGCAAACCTAAGCAAGGTGAAAACTACAGTAAAAACTTAAGGGCTTTGCTTTGAAACCTTTACTAAATTCTACATTCTTTCATTTAATTATTACAAACTTAAATATTTATGCAATATATGTTAACACATGTGTAGGCAAGGCTAGAATAGAAAAAAAAACAAAGCTTCTCTTCCAATTTCTTTGTAGAATGTTTACCATTGTGGTTCAGAACTCTAGTTTTTCAAAAGGTCAAGAGGAAAAAAAAAAAGAAAAAAAGAGAGACTCGCAAACAATAGCATCACTAGCGAAAGACCATCACCAAAGAGCATACTGTTTGCCCAGCACCTGTATTTCCTTATTTTGTCTGCTTTGCAATCATTTTTGCTTACATGTTCATAAATAGACTTGTACTTTAAAATATACTATTATTCTACTGAGAAAACAGGTGGGGTTTTTTTAAAGCAAGCAGTAACCACAGGAAAGTAAAAAGAAATTAAATTAAACATGTTTCCAAGGGTCTTTTCCCCTCTTCTCCTCTTATACTAACAATTTAAGGTTTCTCTAAATTCAATTAGACTGAACAATAACACCTGAAATTCTCCATCCTTTTCTCTTTGGTGATATTCTCTTTTCTCTTTCCATAAGCAGGGAAGATCAACACCTCTTTTTCCCCATTACAGGAGAGACCTTACTCTTGAAAGGCCACTATATGACACACAGACTTTAGTAAAATGGCATTAACAAAGGACTCTTTCAGCCATCTCTAATCTGGTATGCACACTTCAGAAAGATGTAGCCAGAAGCACTTTCAGCTCAACCTGCCACTTTGCACTATCTTTACAAGTCTGTACAGAGAGGCAGCTTGGTCTTCCATCACTTACCAGTGCCTTGATATAAACTGTGAGAATGTTTCAGCTTTGTCCAGAAATTTCTCTGCTTTACTTTTTCCATGCTTTTTTGCCATTAGTGGTTGTCCTGGTGGGAAAGCTAGTAGGGGAGGTAGGTCATCATGTTTAAAAGAAGGATCATTGTATGGTCCTAGAACAAAAGGAAGGAAAGAAGACCCATACTGAAGTATTTGGTCAGAGGAGTTCACTGTTCTTCCTTCTAGCAAACACACAATATTCCTACCATCAAAAGTAGCATGGCTTCTGTTGGAGATTCTTATCATTGCCTTTATCATATCTACTTTCCTGTGACAGGAAACAAAGCTGTCCCACACATATGCAATAGGTTTATACTCTACCAAAGTTACTACAGTTACTGTGTTTATCTGACACAGACATGGCACATCAGGCAAATCCTGCCAATTCCATTCTGGTTTTTAAGGGAATCCAAGAATGAAAGAGGTTAAGACTTAGCTGCAGACTTGATGCATTGCTCCTGCCATATCCAGCTTGCAGGCTCTCTGGCGGAGAAGCTGTATGTTAGAAGAATAGTGTAGCCAGCTCTCTCACTGAAGAAGTACGTGAAAGAGTGAGGACACAGAGACTGCTCACCATCCTTTGTCTGGTGGCTGCTCTTACTATTTACAGTTGTCATCAAAGATAGCACCAAAGAGCAACAATGAGAGAGCAGCATCCATAGACCGATAGTCACGTGCTTGGGTTGCCTTATGTTCCTGTTGTAGGGTGGAGTTAGTCAGCATTAGTCAACTCCAGAAGGAACATTTATGGAGACAGGTTTTTCCTTCAAATGCAGAAACAGTATCTGCAAATGACCCTTCTGTTGAATGCACCTGAGATAGATTCCTTCCACATTCCAAATTCACCAGCTGATTTACAATTAACACCTGTATGCATGTATAACACAGAAGGTAGGTAGAGGTCCCCTGCAGTCTGAATCAAGACCTGAACCATAGCAAGAAAAGAAAAAAAAAAAAACACAAAAACCCGAACAAACCAAAACACAACCGCAAAAACCCTGAAAATCCAAAATAAGTAAACAAAAAGACCATGACACCACAAAGTTACATCCCTCCTCTCCCCTTATTTTGATCTATTCTGTGGTCACTGAGCCCCACATCCCCAAACAACACTCCAGTGATAAATCAAAGGACAAGGAGAAAACACTGGTAAAAAATAGGCTTCTAACTTTCATCTGAAGTTCATAATCAGCCTGCAATTTGAATATATTTTAGAATCATTTCAATATTTCATCAACAGAATTTTGAGAGAATACAGATGGATTATTCGTTTAGTTCTTGATCACAGCAGAGAAACAAATGCATTTTTAAATAATTCATCAGTTGCTGACTTTAAGGTAAGACTTGTGAATCTTCAAGGCACAGGTCATGAAAAAGAATGGACATTCAAAATGCAATGTACTCAGGTGAACTACTCTTTCTCTAAAATTTATTTCTAGTTGAGAAAGTTATTTTTGTTACTTTTTTCATTCTCACATTGTGGAATACTTGGGGAATATACATTGATAAACTGTGTTGATGCAGTTTTGATTTTGACTGTGACTAGTACTCCAAACTATTGACAGTGACAGATAGGTCATAACAGTTCACAAAATAATAGTTATTCTTAACTTACCCACATCCTGTAAAGGAACTTGAGCATCAAACATAAAGATGAATTTTAAAAATCTGTTTCTAAAACCATGCTGTTTAACCTGAAAGATACAACTTATTTATTGAATTAGGGTTCCTTACAGGTTAAGCAAGTAATCCATGGAAACTGTTCCATAACTTTTCTTTAGCTGCCATTCATTAAATATGTTCCATCTCATGAACTATGAATCATTTCATTTTTAAGCACTCTTTTATTTCCTTTAAATTTACCTAAAACTTTACTGGATTCACTCAGTACAGCCCTGACAGACAGCCCGTGTACATTTAAAACATTCCCACTGGAGAAGCATAAAACATTTAAAATCTATATTTGATCTGACAACAGCAGCACCATGTTCAAATTAGAAACAGATTAGACATAATTGAAGATAAAGAGGACACAAGCATCACTCCCATTTTGGTGGAGTGGGCTTTAAATTATCAGATTCATCCAGAATACATTACTGAGAAACATTGAATTGTTATCTTTAGACAGCCTTTTCTAAGAGTTTACAATTTTTCAGTTCAGTGAAGCTTGCCACCAGCTTGTTATCAGAACAAAAAACGAAAAATCATTCGGTTCAGAGCACAGAACTGATCTCACCTCCAAAAGTACACATTTTATTCTGATAACAGACACTTCTTTGGACTGCAGAGGTACCACTTCATGCTTTACGGTGAAGGAAATCTTTTTAAGATTCTTCCACTTTTCAGGTAATTCCTAACAACATTACAAGTAGATATTGTTTGTCAGTTTGCAGAGCCAACAACCCTCCCCACAGAGAAACACACACATACTTTCATTCTCCCCTTTTCCCCTCACTTTTCCCCTTTTAAAAAAAAAAATATTAGTTGACTGTGTCATTCCTTCCCTATGTCCTTACACAGTGACAAACATGGACTTACAACCCAGAGTAATATGCAAAATATTAAAGTTTGCTTACAATATCCTGCATTTTCTACTTCCAACATGTTTCTGTATACTAAATTTGGAATAAACCTCAGCAATATAAAAAAGCACCCCAATGATGCAATTCACTATAGAATAGTTTTAATAAATACATTATTATTTTGACCGACCCCTAAGAGTGCAAAAATGCAGATAGTGATAACCGAATGTATTAGTAAGTCCCAAACTCTGTGTTAAGTGTTTTTGCTTAACCCACCTAGCTCTTAGCAAGGGTGTGATTCACCTCAGGCTCGTCCCAAAAAAGTCATATTCTTCACATCATTGCTTTTAGACATTCCAAAGGTTCATCTACTCTACAAGATATACCTGTTGCTAACAAAAAGGTCAGCCACAAAGTGTAGTTGAATGTGGATGAGGGCTTCCTCACAACATGCATAATTAGACACTGTAGTTTAAAGGCAACTACACAAAGGTAAATAGGTTTGTTGTTGTTTTGGAAAACTTACATAGGGCTTTTGCAAACATTTGTGTTTACTTTGAATCTCATTCTACATAATTACACAATTGTGTGACACAACTGAACCTCATTGGTTCCTTGCAAGTCATATTGCTCAAAAAGATTTCCAATCGATATTTGCAGCAAGCTGTCTAGAAGTTTAATATACACTAGCAATCCTCTGACAATGCATTCATAAAGAACACAAAAAAATATCCATCTATAAACTGTACTTTAGAAAGGTTATTTCTCTGGTGAACTTTATTTTTCAGCTGCATTAAGAGGCAGAAAAGATCAGAATTGAAAAGTAAAAGGATTTGGAAAGATTCCCCATTTTCACATGCAGTGTAAGACTTTACACTTCCTGGACTTCATGCTAGGGAAAAAATAAGTACAGAAAAGCCTTTAGTCATTTAGAAAAATCAGGTTAAAAGCAAAGCTCTGATTCATAAAGAACTAATATTTTACATGCTAAAACAGTCAAATATTATAATGGTGCTATTTTTACTGCTTCAACTTTTGGTCTGTCAAAACTTCCCTAACTTAAGTTATATTAAAGATCATAGCCCAGATATTCAACATTATCTTCAATTTGCACATACCATCTGAGACCATTTCTGCACCTCTGTGTGCAATCAGGCGCTTACTCATCAGGAAGCAGCAAGGGCTGGCTTCTGTCCAAGGGAAGGTGAACCAGGAGCAGAAGGTCACTCCAGGAGGGACAATGCCCTCACCAACCACGGGGAGGGTCCCACAGTGCCTTAAGCATGGCAGCAGAGCTAGGTGCTTTCAACTGGCTGCATCAATAGCCCCAGATGCAGCCAGCAATGAAGGAGGTCCTGGGTCCCTCCAGGAGCTATAACCAGGAGGGGTAAGGGGGTCAGGGAAAAGCCACAGCATACAGCCACAGGGCTCTATCCAGGAGAGCATACTATACCGAAAGTCCACCCAGAAGGCAGGACCAAAGGCAGGCTTGAAGATAAGCGCACCTACTGCGTAGCTCAGAGAGAGACTGAGTGCCCAGGGCTGACCTTAAGTGGACCCCCCTGGGTGTAAGGTGGAGCCCCCAGGTGGAGCTGGGCAGGATCATTAAAGGCCGATTAGTGCACTCAGAACCCTGAGGGTTTGCACACAAGTGAAGCAATTAAACTGCTAATTACCTGGCTTATCTGCACAAACAAGGAATGCCCTGATCCTGAAAGGCTAAGGCTACTCAGTAGATTTTTAGAGGATCAGGATTTAACCTGCCTCACCTTATGCACAGAGAAACCTTTCCATTTCAGGGACAGAGGTACACAATTAAGACATTTTCAGTAGCTGTTTGCCATGTATCATTTATGAAAACTAAAATCAAATGTACCCTGTGAGTTTCTTAGGTAAGATAAGTTGGAAAAAAAATTTTGTTTAACCAGAAATGTTCATGGTTCAAAATTTATTTTTTGTCCCAGTTGGACAGTAGACAGAACCAACCTTTCAACAGGTTTTATTTTAAAATATGTATATCTCAAAATGCAGTAGTGGATTACCCTGTGTTTCATGCAGTCATCTGGAATGTGAGAGAGCACCAAGACCAAGGTTCTGCTGTAAATCAGACACCAGATCCAGTCCACCCTACCTCACATCCCACTCTGAACCCACTGACCAAGAATCTTTGGCTATTTGAGCCATGTGGTCCCTCTCAACTCTGCTCTTAGCCCTAAGGACCGGAGAGGTGCGTGTGTTACATTTGTGTCTCAGCACAAATTCAAAAATAAAAGTAAATTTCCAGGTGCGCCTGGACCCATTTGTGCAACCCGGAAATCCTGTTCTGTGGAAGGCAGACTGCATAAACTAATGATCCTCTCTGGTGTTAAAATCTACGCTTCATTAACAAAGGAGATCCATAGTTAAAAACTGCCTTAAAAACTGCCTTTAGCTTATGACTACTTGGCTGAAAACACTACATCCCACTGACAAGTTAAGTTTTCCTCCTAAACATTTTAATTGATTCCTAGGAGGACAATGCTAGTACAGCATTGATAAACACTTCTCATTAAGTCTCTTGAATGAAACTTGAGAACACTAAGGAAAATCTGTGATGTCCCTATTCCAGACCCAATTAAGTCAAAGTATTTACCTTAGAATTGGGAATAGACAGCAGATATCGTTATATATTTAAAAATATATCCAGTAAAAAAGTGTCCAAGGTAAACTGCTCTACACACACACAAAAATCATATAAGCTCATTTAGAGCTATTTTTTATTCTTGCTTCCATATAAGTATGTGCCAAAATGTTATAGATGTTATGTTGAATTCTTATCTCCAGTTCTGCATAGGATCCTCACCCCCAGTTCTGGCAGCTGCTACCCACAAGTTCTCAAGAGGTCACCTTTGAGACTTTCAAATCTAAGGATTCCTGGTCCTGTATATCCACTGGATGTCCCATTATTTCACCCAGAGCTGTGTGCTCTCCTCACTTTCTTAGTCAGACCTGTCTTCAGTTTCATGAATCTCTCCATTCAGTAATACTAATAATACGTAACCTAAGAAAAAGTCAAGTTAATCAGCACAGAGCACTTGAAAACTAAAGGCAAACCATACACACCAATTATATTAATGATCAAGTAATGCAATCGAATCAAACATAGAAGCATTGTGTCAAAGCTTGGTTGGTGGGCTCTTTCTTTTCTCTTTCTAAACAAGAGAAAAATGCATTTCACGTGTATGACAAGATATTCTTGAGAAATATCATGGACTCATTTCCACTTAACCATCTCTCCCTTTTCTGTATCTACTGCATGTTGTTCACATAATAACCCTATTTGGTTTCTCAGTGCTGCAGAATCAGGAGTAGGGCCATGCTCTCTGACAGCAGGAAATAGCTCAGGTGGGCATCTGAGGGGATGGATACAGCAGTGTTATCCACATCCACCTATTAGAAGAGTCTGGGATTGTTACTAATTTGAAAGAGCTCTTCTCCCAGAAAACAGATCTTCAAAATACCATGCACAGCCAGTTTTCAACCAACAGCTCTCATGCTCTAACAGTCCTACTGTACCCTTTAGCATGGCGAGAAGTGCCATTTTGAAGTGCATGCTAGGCGTAAATTTATACCAAAGATGACACAGAAATGTTAAAATTCCTTAATAGAGTAATGAGTAAAAAAATCCAGTCCACATGAAAGAAGAACTAACTATTTCTAAGGTATTATGAACAACTTAAAAGCATTAATATTTTTGTGACCTTGATGTTTATCCGCAAGAAATTTAAGGCCAAAGAAGTTACGCCTATTGTCCCAAGGACACATCCAAGGCAACAGGGAGACACAAGTCTGCAAAAAATCTCTATTGGCTTACAGCTAAAAGGGATGGAAGGGACTTAGAGATATTCTTAAATCCATCCTTCTGAATTTAAATACAAAATTATGTATATACACAGAGGAAGATTACATACATGTATTTGTGTGTATACATGTCGTGGTTTTGGCCAGATTGGACAATCAGAATGACAGATGGCCCCTCCCTCCCCCTCTCTAAAGAGAGAAGAGGGAGAAATAAAGAGATTTATCAGTATAGAAAAAGAACTAAACTACTTTAATGAAAATATTAATAAACAATGAAATAATAAATAATAATAAATATAAAATAAATAATTAAAAAATATGCAGTATATACAAACCCATGTCAACCTCCCAGGATGATGGTCACATCACTAGCAGGCACATGGTCCTGGACTGGACTAGGTGACAGACAGGAGCTGGATTCCAGAGCTGGAGTCAGGAATGCTTGGATCGGGATCAAAGGCAGACGAACTGACAGGGTCCTCCTCAGATGTCAGCCACTGAAGAGACAGAGTTGACCCTTTGATCCCTCAGCTTTTATACTGAGTGTGATGCAGATGGGATGGAATACCCTGTGGGTCAGTTGTGGGTCACCTGTCCTGTCCCCTCCTCCCCACAGGTGTGACACCTCTATGCTTTTCCACTTCCAGCCCTCCAACGGGGCAAGTAACGAAGTTAGCTGACCTCAGTTGTTATGGCAGTAAGTATAAGCAAGAGCCTTTCTGCACACCATTCCTTGGTATAATCAGGTCTTATCACTCAGAGTGAACTGTTTCTGAACAATATGCTGTTAATTTCAGAGTTTAATTAGTTAGAAGAGGCCCAGCTAAAATGTAAAATTACTGAAGAGAAAATTGGTTCTGTTTTACCTCAAACCAGGACAATACATTAAAAGATACATGAAACAGAAACCAGAGAAGCGTGCCTAAACCCACGCTTTTTCTTCAAAAATTCAGGTCCAGTTTTTAATTAAATTCACCAATTATAATTAAGAGGGTTACAGTCAAATTGATTTGAAACAACTACTAAAAATCTTCTGATTTTAAGATTCACTAACTTCTTTAAAATATTTGCACTAAAGAAAAAACCATGATGAACACTAGATTTTAAACAAATCAACAAAATAATGTAATTATTTATATTACCTTAATAGGCACACAGAATCACAGAATGATCTGGAGTTGGAAAGGACCTCTGGAGATCATCTAATCCAACCCCCCTGCCAAAGCAGGTCCACCTAGAGCAGGTTGCACAGGAACGTGTCCAGGCGGATTTTGAATATCTCCAGAGACGGAGACTCCACCACCTCTCGTAAAGAAACCTCTGCAAAAATGGAAATACCTGCTGTTTAGAATGCACTAAATCTCAGGAACATTTTGGAAGCTTATAATTTTCATAGGATTCCAGCACCCTTTTACTAAGAAATTGTACACACAGCAGAAACCGTTTCACACATTAATTTTATCATCCATCCATTAAGTACCACTATTTGTTAAAGTCTTGTTCCAGAGCATAAGCAGTGACCAAGTTCCCCTTCTTCACAGATTTTAGCTACTTGACGTATTTCAACCAAGGTATCCATCTGATCTGTGTCATGCTAAATGAACACCCAAAAGTAGTGGAGGCAAAAATCGAAGTGAAGAAAGAAAAGACGTCCTTAAAGCAGTCACATGCCAAAGTCACATGCCAAGACCCAAGATACTGTACTGATGGCAATAACAATTATAACTTGTCAGTTAGCAGCAAGTTTCCTATCTAATCCTAGAAACAAGTTAATAGGAAATGACTGCTTGGATACATATTTCTCAAGTATCATAATTTCTGTTTCACACATCATACTAGCATCAAAAATGCAAACTACCTACTGTCATCAGGCAGACATAAAACATTGCACTTGTTATTACTCACATCCTCCAATGTGATGATTTAATTTACAACACTTGCTAGTGAGATGTGTTGTGATTCAGATTCTGATGACCTTCAATGACACTTTCGAGTAGACCTCAAAAAATTGGAATCTTGGGTCCAGGCATATTCACCAAGAGTTTTCTTTAGCCCGTGATTTCTAATCCCCTGGAGAGATGATGAAAATATCTTAACTGGCTGGAGTGCTATGGCTAGCAGAGAGTTCAGTTAGGCTCACAAACCCCACCCTTTCTAAAACCAGGGTTGAAGACATTGTTTTGCTGGCAAAGGTAATGGACTCACTAATGCCCAGTGTCAAAACTAAGGACCCTTCCTGCTTCTAAGGGTACCAGTGAACCACAGTTTACAAATACAAGCCTGTGGCAAATAGCACAACAATTTCCATTTCCACAGATTGCATCACCTGGTAAAGAAAGAAGAGGAAATTCAACACTCATAGAGTGCAATTCTGTGAACACGGTTCTGTGTGTTTGAGAACACAGTTTAGCACCTTCATTTCCCCTGTTTGCATTTCGGTCCTATCTTAAAAAGAGCCAGCCCAGCAGTGACAAGCTTGTAATGACCAGGTAAGTCCTGTCCACTCCACAGGCAGTGCTTCGTCTCCTTCCTGCTGAGTACTGTGGAATCAGTAGCCATGAAGTTTGGAGAAAAATCAAGCTGGCAGAAGCCAGAAAAGCTTCAGGAACAGAGTTTTGGGGCTGACTGACAATTTGCTCCTGTCCTCTTCTATCTTTTCCTTTGCTATTACCTCACTTCATCATTTCTCTAGATGCTTCCTTCTCCAGTCTCCTCTGTCTTATTAACATCCCTTCTTTTCTCAACTCTTATTTTACCCTTCGTTTGTTTACTTTTCACTATTATACACTGTAAGCAATTTACAGTTAGTCTATTTTTCCCTGGATAAACTGTGAAATTTTGATTATTTATTTATTAATATTGGCTTCCACCTCATATTAAAAAATGAAAGAGGGAGAAATTGCATAAAGGTTTTTGCATGTCCTGCTAGTCTGGCAAAAATAGTCTTGAAAAATAACTTACATTAACATTAAATCGCTAGAAAAAGCGTTTCACCGTAATTCACAGACCACTTTTGTCTGCTGTCTGTGGACATAACCTCATAGCTTACGGAGAAGGAAAGTATTGCGAATACATAAGCTCAGTGGTACTTGCAGATCCGGGAGCAGAAACGGTATCAGGTGTCCCCATGAGAAATGAGGCACCAAGAGAGCAAACATTCAACCAATAATAATAAAGAAACCAACAATTCTTGAGAAATGCCTAGCTTGACACTAAACGCTCAGTAATACCAGCACTGTAAAGCTGAAGACTGCCTGTGCACCATACACATGCAAAAGTAAATTCATGAACCAGCTTTGCAGACAGTCCATCCACCTGCAGATTTCAGTGTGTATTAGAAAGGCATTCTCAATTGGGAAAGTGAACCAGAAGTTTAAAAAAAAACAAACAAAAAACAAACAACCAAAAAACCCCCACAAGTTAGACAATGTCAGTCAAAGAATTTGTGCTGCTGGCTGATGGAAATAACTGGATGCATTCATAAAACAAGAGAGGCAGAGGTCACTGGATAGGGGTGACTCGACCAGGAAAACAACTACATTCAAATGCCTAAAGGAAAGGTAAATTGTGATACTTTTTAAAAAATAAAGGAAAAGTAGCAAAAGTAACAGTACCTGAAGAGGGTCTTTTCCAAAGTATTTGACAAGTCTGTCTGCAGATCATGCAGTATCATAGATGTTTTTCATTAGTCTCTCCATAATATCCCAGAAATTGCCATTGACATTAAGTCCAAAGAAGGTTTAAAAGTTGTTTCACTGCTATTGAAAACAAGCTGCACTTCAAAAAAAGGAGTGGATTTAGATGTTGTCTCAGTGTTTTCAGTCAGATACTGAAGAGAACACTTGATAGCTTTGAACCGCCCATCTACAATCATGTGGTCTATGTATTGAGTCTATAGTTTCCATTCATCAGAAAGACGATCTGCCTGGAGCAAATACTGATTGTCCTGGAAAGAGTAATTTAGAGAATCAGTAACAGGGATTTAGAATTGCTCTTCCCAGCATGGACTTCTTATTCCAACTAACTGATCAGTACACGAATAAAGGAACTCTCACTTTGATGAAGAAAAGCATTCTCACTATTTACAACATAATTACCTTTTCATTGTAACTTTTACAAGTACATCTGGAACAAATTACTGAAAGCTATTTCCCTTTGGAGTTAAATTTGCATCAGCAAGTGCAAATATTCTAAGACAGTTTTAGCTTTTACTTAATCCTAGTTTTCTTAAGTGTTTACACCTATTAATTTAACAGCTACTCCCAGGACAAAATATTTACTGGGCCTACTATCATGCAGACTGTCTTGTGGATCTTTTCTACTCTTTCTTGAATAATACTCCATAGTTTGAACATTTCCTTCATTTTCTTTTTTTCATCAAAGGACAGAAGAAAGGATTTCTGCCATTTTTATTTTGACAAAAAAAGGATTTGACTCTGTTTGTACAACATCCAATTTCACATTATGCTTTAATATTCAGATTCTATCATCTACATTTTAAACAAGGTCTCCCTGTCTGCTCATTGCAATCCCAGAGGTCTGCACTCTGCCAAGTCAGAGGCAGGCATCAGTTGTTTGTCAAAACTCTCCAATCCATGTATTCTGCTTCTCTTTGCAGCATGGTCTTCCACAGCCTCTGGCACAGCTTTGCAATTACAGTTAAATTTGCAGTATAAGGACAGTAAGAAATTCTTATTCTTTCTAAGGTTATCAGAAGTACTTTTTACCAGACTCCTTCCTTCTTTTTCAGTCTATTTAGTCAAGAAACCCTGATAAAACAATTGTACGAAACCCAAGTTTACCTGTTATGCTGCTATAAACCATTGATCTTTTCCATTAGGAAAAAAGGACGAAAATAACATGTACTCAAACTTCTGGTTTTAAAAACATCCTATGCCAGGTTCTCAGTGAATTCAGCCTTGTTCTTATTAAATCAGCAGAATCTGCATCCTATTTATTCGCTAGAAGAGAATGTGGCTTTTAGTGTAAACAAAATATGCCAGGATAGCCTGTAAAACTGAACATTTCTGGCTCTTCATAAGACTGATGCCTGGGCAAAAGCAGGACAAGTTTCTCGATACTGCAACTCCTCCTTTGTCTTTCTAACATAGCTTCTATGTGAAATACCTGGGTTTTAGTTCACTGGCAGTGCAGCCCAACTGGTACCATTCTGGACGGGGACATTGCCCAGTTTCAAAACTGGATGATACCAGCTTGTTCCTGTTATGTAGCAATCTATGTAGACCCTAGAAAATCCTGTTTTACTGGCTGTCCATATGCAGACTAGAACCATTTTAACTAAAAACAATCCAACATCACAACTTGGATTAAAAAGGTTCATATTAACTTCTATGGAAAAATCTAATATGTGTCTGCATGGTTCCTCAGGTGCAGTTTCCATCAGCAGGAAGAAATCTTACTAGGTAATTATTTTCTTTGTTTATACAGGGGAGATGGCAACACTTCCAGTCATTACTGACTACAGTAATGACAGTAGTTTTGTCAGTATACATCTCTGGGAACTGGACTACAATCACGAATTGATTTTATTGCAGTCCCTGAAAAGCATTCTGTTCAGCCTACCAAGAGGAGAAGTTTCATCATCTCTTACTAGCCTCATAAACCACTTATACTTACTTGGTTTCATAAATTTCCTGATGGGGGGAAGTAGTTAATGTAAATTCATGAATTTACAAATTAATGCATTAGTAGTAGTACTACTAGTTTTGTAGTAAAAGAAAAACATACATATACTCAATAAGATTACAATGTATGATTAACTACAGAGTAACAACCATCCAGCAGACAAGATAATTGGGAAAAATAGCTGAACACAGTTTGGTTTTGGTTTAGCATAGTTGAAGATTTGAAGAGATTATTATGGTTATGGCAATTTGCTAGTATGTCTTCATATTCACACAAATCTGTCAAAAAGAATCTTCTTTATTTACCTTGTAGAGCGTGTCTCTCTTGCAATATGAGAGTACTGCAACTGCTTGGTGTTATAGAAGGATGTTGTAAAATCTCAAGATATTACACTCCTTGGAGAAACAGCAGAAAGCTACAGAACCACAAAAGATTTTGTTATTAAGAAAAAGGCAATCAGACACTAACTAAAAAGCTTTCCCAAGTTACCATGTAGAATTTACTGAAGAAGAATTTACGAGCCTTTGCCATCCGTATCCTACAGTTCTAGTCACTTCATTTAGATCCCATGTGCAATATTCTTTTTAAAAAATGAAATCTAAATAGCATCTCTCTCATTTTAAACCACTAATGCTTCTCAGTACAAATGCTTCTTGTAGTACAAATACAAATCCTTTTACACTTTTTTGTACCCTGAAGTAAAAATTTATGAAATCTGATACATAACCTGTGCTTATCTCTGAACAAATGAGCATTTTTACCAAAAAAACAGTTAAAAGAAATCCTTAATGCAGTGAAATTAATCCTTAGTCCTTCACATGCAGTGAAATTTACTACTGTGGTACTTTCTGATTAAAATTACTTCATACCACCCAAATTCCAGAGAATGATTACAATGAGGTCTGAGGTACAGACAAACTCCTGTGTCTAGCAGAGGTCCATTTCTTTGTTATATCAATCCATTCATTCCAACACTCTCTCACATTTTTGTAAAACAGGATTTGTTTCCTCTATCTGCAAAATTCTACATAGACAAAAGAAATTTCACCTCAATGTCATTTCTAAGTACACAGCACAGCTATAACTTCAGAAAGTGCCTGAGGTGTTTTAAGCCCCATTGTACAATGTTTTACAGCAATACTTACGGATGATTGATGTGCTTAAAATGTGTTCTGTGCCTGAGAAGCCTCTTGTAACTCCTGAGACCATTTTAAACTGCCTGAAGTCACTGGCATGTTTTTATAAAGTGCATCACATCCCTTCCTTAACTTAAATAAACAGAAACATTTATGATGATAGACTGCCAGTTTTCCATTGCATAAGCTGCACATAAAACACCAAATCTGCTCTCAGTGACTAAACAGGTAGCAGCTGCAGATCCAAAATACTCTGTCTCCAGACAAGATAGCCAAGAACTCCCTGGAACAAGTTACATTGGGTGACAGAGGAGTTTTGGGTGTTCCACAGAGATGCTTTCATTTCCTCACTCTGGGAAACATCTATCAATCTAGAAAGAACAAGGTCTTCTGCTGGCTGCAGGCAAGTCCAGTCATTGTTTAGGAATCCCAGTGGCTTTTCTGACAGCCGACAGGAAGGAAAATACATTTCCAACACATGTAGAACTGCAGGGTGTTCCTTTGGCAAAACTTCAGCAATAAATGTATGGATGACACTAAAATAGTGGGCTGCAAACACAAATAAGGACACTGTTGTACAGCCCCAAGGCCCATGAAGAGGAGAGATCTATCAGACCTCATGTGGTTTCTCACCATGAAGATCTTGACTCTTATTTTAAGAGCATTCTGAAATCTGATTTCTGCTGTAACTGCCAAGATAACCCATCTTTAGATTTTTCATACAGAGAACATGTTTCTTCACATTTTGTGATGAAATTTCCATCTCTTCTATGTGATCTCTTCAGAAATCAGAGAAATCAGGAAAAGAAAATCAATGAGGATACCTGCAGGTATCATTCTAAATGCTCATGGAACAGTTTATAAGAATGAAAAAGTATCCTATGAGAACTTTATGAGCACGTTTCCATATTTGTCATTCATGTGAAAGTATACCTGTAATTGCTTATATGATGATGTGCAGATCTGAGCTTTTAGAGAGAGGAAATAGAACCAAAAATGTCACTGGCTACATCAGCTTTCTTGTATGTCTATGCAATCTCTGCTGTAATTATTTTCCATTGGGATTCTAAATAACTGGATATGGCCTGTCAAATTTTTGTCTAATTCCATTCTATCCTTTAAGTGTTTTGCTTTCACTGAATTTCATCAGAAGGTAATTGGGTTGTGGGGAAAAAAAAAAGAATTCTGAGCATCTGCGTGTTCATTTGAAAGTAGAAGTTTAACATAATTTGAATTTCAATGAAATAAAATGAGAAAGTGTTCAGATTTCAAGTATTTTTAAATTTCTCATGAACATTTCAGCAGCCTCCAGAATTTGTGTTTTGGTTCACAAGAGCATCTGCCTTTTAAAATCTCCCTGTTTCCTGCTACTATTGCTACTTTGTCAAGTTCCTTTTTATAGTATCTCCTTTTTCAAATCCTAATGCCAGGAGAAATGATCCACCATACTCTGAGCATCTCATTTCCACACAGGCAATAGCTATCATTACAAACTTGATCTGTAAAGAGAGAATTTAAAAATATTTAACTTCCAAAGCCTACATATTGGCCAGAAGGACTGGCAAAATACCACAAATCCTCAGAATGGTACAGTAAAACTCAGAATGAACTAAACCATGAAATTCCCATGAAATCTGCTTGTAATCAAGCTAAAAATAATGTGAAAAACTGCCTGTCTAGTGACATTTCAAGAGTTCTGATTTTGACTTTGTTTAGAAGCCAGAACTGCCAAACCTGACAATGCATGAAAATGAGCAATGTTCTAAAAGCCATGGCAGCATTTTGAGATCCATTTGCAGGTTTATTTTGAATTCTTCTGTTCAGCTTTTTCCTAAGTCATTTGGCTAATTTCAGTAGGTGTGGAAATATGTTTCCTTGCTTTCCTATTACTTAAGAAACAGAGCTGTTAGCCATGATCTTAAAGGTCCCTTCCAACCTAGGTGATTCTGTGATTCTGCAATTCCGTAATTGCTGGCTTGAAAATTAAGACACTGTTCTAAGCATCTTTATATTTCTTTCAAGGAGAAAAGATTTTTAATTTCTATCACCAAGGTGTGAAAACAAACAGAAAAAAAATATTTTCCTCCTGTTGTTAGCATATATTATATACACAAGTATCTACTTGCGGAACAGTAATACTACTAAAAACACTGCACAGCAGAAAAGAAAAGAAGCCCTTGGATCCAAATTCCTACAAAAATATAACATGTGTCTAATGGTAAGAGAGAAAATCAATAGTTATAATCCAGAAAACAGGCAAAAAAAATTAATATGTTCCTGAGACTGCATACAAAACTGCAAAGAATATAAAAAATATAACGGAAAATATCTAGCTAATTACTTAAAACTTATGTCAAACACCAATCCAAATAAAATATATCTTTCTTGTGGGAAAATTATAATGAATTATATTAATTAATAAGATAGATTAGATTAATAAAATTAATAAACAATAAAATTATTTAAATTAAATAATTAAAAATTAGTACTCAAAGTGAAATCAATAAAAGAGAGATTTTCCCTACTTACTGTCTTTGATTCTCAAAGATCTCTTTGTAACAGGTAATTTCCTCATCAAATATTGACAAAAGAATAGCAAAATTGGGATAAAATCCAGCACTGAAGGCAAGCCTTTCCATTTGATTACTAAATATCTGCAAATTTGCAGAAAATTCATTAAACAATAACTGCAATTTTATTCTAAAACATCTTACTCTAAATCTTGCATTTTCCACAGATGTTATTTTGTTAAATTTTTACTAATTAATTGCCCCTTGTTTTTAAAGCTTGAAAAATACACTAGGAATTGCATTAGCAACTGTACATAGAATCCTATTTTACAGTTACATTTATTGCTTCATCCGGTAGAAGATTAATGTTTTATGTGAAATGCAATGGCATTGAGGAAGAAATTATTAAGAACTGAATGATGGAAATGAATTTAGTAAAGCTATTAAAAATTTAAAAATCAAATAAAGGAAAACAAAAAGAATAGGAAAATCTAGTTACCTTTAGTATGAATGAAAGAAAAATGAACACAGAAGAAAATATAATGGTTTATATCTATATAAATATATATGAAAATATATATACTAATTATTTCTATAACTAGTTATTAGAATAAAATTTATCTTTGCTCAATTTGTAGGAGGGATTCTGCCAGACAGTGAAGAACGGTGGCTGGAACAGCACCATGAAAGACCTCTTGTACCACTGGAAATCAGACTAGACAACATGCCCAAAAATACCTTTTAGAAAGGCATGAAGTTCTTGGGGGAGGATGGCAAAACTCTCTAACTTGCTTTAACCATTGTATACCCATTCCAAAACACAGTGCACTGGAATAGTGATCTATAAATGTGAGGAAACACTTTGAAGTAGCATTGCAAGATAGTGCTGCAGCCTCATAAGCAGCATTGGCCAGGAATTGATGCTTTTTTAGACAATATCCTTAGTAGCTTTTAAACTACAATAACAGGTCAAAAAGCCAGCGGCACAAAGCTCCAAGGAAACCATCTGGTAGAAAACAGGGGAACAGCTGACCTAAAACACTGAACAACCATTGGTCATAGTTTCTCCACATCCCCAATTAATTTCAGAGATATTGATGGACTGAGATGACAAAAATCCTTTTTCCTCCAATCTGGTGGCACGTTTCAGTTAACATCACTTGGAAAAAATGGTATAGGAGGTAATCATAGAAATTCTTAACTGTTGTGCAAATGCCTGTTGATTTTGTGACAATCCAGTTTGTTCATGGGAATACTCACAGTCCAAAATAAGTCTTCTTACTGTGTAAATGTAGTTATAATTATTCCCATGATACTGTGGGGAAATGGCACTGAAGCTACCACTTCTTCAGATGTCAACTCTGCAAAAGACAAATTGTAGGTGCCTTGAGGAAAATTCAAGAAATACAACCAAACAGCTTATATTGTGATTTTATATAATTTTCCCTAATAACGTTTGCTGTATTTGAATATGTATCACCAGCAGCAGCCTCTGCTTCTGGCAGTTTGTAGTTAAATATCCCATAAAAGCTAACTCACTTGTTCTATTCTGAACTCACTACATTCATGCTGACAGCACAAATTACAGTATTTTATTATATTGCATCTTCACTGTGTATTTTATTTATCTCAGTTGTGCCTTCTAGTTTTTGGCATTTATTCAAAACCTTTACCTGTGTTCTCCTGCTGTTTGTCCTTCTGGAAAACTGTTCTGGGTTGTTTTGTAACTCCTTTTGCTTTGTACTCAGAGCAATATCTTTTACATTCATATGTACAAAGTTCATTAGTTTAAAGAGCTTATGCAGCCTTTCAATGACACCAAATTGTGCTTCTGAATTGCTACACAGATGCAAAGATAGCCTGTTTTTGACAACCTGTGAAACACTGCTCACAAAGATGCTCTTTATGGCATGATGCCAGCTTAATTTAGCAGTAAAACTTTTAAGTGAAGTGTCACAACAAATATGTATGTTACCTATAAGCAATTCACAATTCAACTGGTTTGCACACTGTCCATTTACTGTTTCTTAGAACTTCATGTCTTGGTTCTTTATGTCGCTTCACAGGTTCCGATAACATAACATCCATAAAAACTGGAACTTTTCAGGGGCGTGTAAGTTTGCTCCCTGCTGTGCACTGACTTCATTGTTTCTGAATTTCCTTGAAAGAGGACATTTTTCCTAGATCTGAAAAACTTTAACAATTAATGCCTTCATTTGGTGAAACATTCCATTGTGTAGCTCTCAATCTTAAACACTTTGTCATCAATTAACTTTGGTTTTCCTCTACAGTCTGAGAATACAGCCCAGTGTCACTCATAGACATGAAATAACAGGCTTTTATTCACTTCAAGAGTTGCACAGGTATGAGCAGTTAGAGAGGTTCATTTGGTGACATTTAACTTTATCGTTCTTCATATACATTGCATAACCTTGTCTTCTTTTTAATGTATGCAAAGAGATTTTTATGAACAACTTTTTCTTTTTATTTAGTTGCTTGCATCTCTGGAAGACCATTTCTAAATATCGGCTTTTGAGGAGAGAGCTTTTATCCATTTTTGTTTGGGTGAGATTTTATAAGGGTCATAAGCACCTGTGTGTTGTAAAACTAAAAGGAATGTAGGTGGTAAAGGCCCTCTCTTTCTTCTGAAACTTCCTGCCACAGGTTTGAAACCTTATATATCAGAAATGAATTAGAACTTGAATCTACAACATTTATATCAGAGAAAGTCCTATGTTTTACGGTTGTGGTTTTTACCAACATGGTTTTTACCCAATACTTTCTTGTAGTTTGGGCTGGGCTGGATCCTCTCTTTTACCTCTCTTCCCTTCAGAGAAGAGAGAGAATCTCCCTTCACAGAATCACAGAATCACCTAGGTTGGAAGGCACCTTTAAGATCATCTAGTCCAACCATAAAAAAAGCCCCAAACAACAAAAAACAAACAAACAAACAAAAAAAATCCACACAACCACACCCCACACCACCAACCAACACTAAACCATATCCCCAAGCATCATGTCAACTCGTCTTTTGAATATCTCCAGGGATGGTGCCTCAACCACTTCCCTGGGCAGCATGTTCCAATGCTTGATAACCCTTTCCATGAAGAAATTTTTCCTAATATCCAATCTGAACCTCCCCTGGCACAACTTGAGGCCATTTTCTCTTGTCCTATCGCCTGTAACTTGGGAGAAGAGACCTACCCCCACCTCTCTACAACCTCCTTTCAGGTGGTAGTAGAGAGTGATAAGGTCTCCCCTCAGCCTCCTCTTCTCTAGACTGAACAACCCCAGCCCCCTCAGCCTCTCCTCATAAGACTTATTCTCCAGACCCCTCACTAGCTTCATTGCCCTTCTCTGGACTCGCTCCAGCACCTCAATGTCTTTTTTGTGGTAAGGGGCCCAAAACTGGACACAGTACTCAAGGTGAGGCCTCACCAGTGCTGAGTACAGGCGGATGATCACCTCTCGGGTCCTACTCACCATGCTGTTCCTGATACAGGCCAGGATGCTGTTGGCCGTCTTGGCCACCTGAGCACACTGCTGGCTCATGTTCATCCTGCTGTTGACCAACACCCCCAGGTCCTTTTCTGCCAGGCAGCTCTCCAGCCACTCTGCCCCAAGCCTGTAGCGCTGCCTGGGGTTGTTGTGACCCAAGTGCAGGACCTGGCACTTGGCCTTATTGAAACTCATCCTCTTGGTCTCAGCCCATCAATCCAGCCTGTCCAGATCCCTCTGCAAGGCCTTTCTACCCTCCAGCAGATTGACACTCCCACCCAACTTGGTGTTGTCTGCGAACTTACTGAGGGTGCACTCAATCCCCTTGTCCACGTCATTGATAAAGACAATTGGCCCCAGTACCGAGCCCTGTGACTTGCCACCAGTTGTGGCAAGTGACTGGCCACTTGTGACTGGCCACCAGTTGGATTTAACTCCATTCACCACCACCTTCAGACGACAGGAGAGAAAATGAGAGAGACTTATGAGTCGAAAAGAAAGTAAACTATTTTGATGAAATATTAATAATAAAAATATACTATAATAATATCAAAAAGGAAAATTATTAAATATATACAAAACCAGTATCGAGCTCCTAGGATGAAGATCACATCCCGGACTGGACTCAGCGACAGACAGGAACTGGATTCTGGATCTGGATTCAGGAATGCACAGATCAGGAACAAAGGCAGACAAACAGAGCCCTCCTTGGATACTGGCCATTGAAGAAAGAGCCTGACCCCTTTGATCCCTCTGCTTTTATACTAAGCATGGGGCAGATGGGATGGAATACCCCATGGGTCAGTTTTAGTCACCTGTCCTGTCCGCTCCTCCCCACAGGTGAGACCCCTGTACACTCTACCGCTTCCAGCCCACCAACGGGGCACACAACAAAGTAAGCTAACCTGGGCTGTTACAGCAATAAGTACAAGTAGAAGCCTAACTGCATACTATTCCATGGTATTCACTATCAACATCAGACCTTATCTGCTAGAAGTGGACACTGAAAAATGTGCTTTTAATTTCAGAGAGTTAGAAAAGGTTTAACTGAAAAGTGAAATTACTGAAAAGAAATTTGGTTCCGTTTTACTTCAATCCAGGACATACTTTTTATGGGTTATTTTGTGGAGTGTATCTGCTGGATAAAAAAATCTATGCTGTAAAGGGTTAGCTTCTCCCTGTCCCTGTCCCAACTACTTTCAGCAAAATCACCCTTTGTCAACAGAGAGTGCATGCTTCCCATGTTCCTAGGCACCGTATCCTATCAATCATCTGCTTTCCTCTTCAAGCACAGTACAATGTCCATTTTCTCCCATGTTTTCTTTTTCCCCCTCCACAGTTCTCCTTTTTTTCCCTTCTCTTCTCCATTACATGTGGTATGTCTGTGTGCTTATACAAACTCCTTCTCTTACCTCTTGGTTTTATGATGCATCTACTTTTACATTTATTGTACTTGTTCAGATGCATTGGCAGAGCACTGATGGTAAACCTCTTTGGTCTCAGCAGGAAGCTGTTCCTCACAGCAATTATACCTGATGGCTTTCTTTCCATTTTCCTTTAGCTTCTCAAGAAATTGTATTTTCTGAGACCCTATGAATTCTCCCTTAGAGTCTTACATATCTCAATGTATTCAGCCATCTCCTTTCCATCCATCTTCTGTTTTGCATCATGTTTTTCATTTCGTTAGATATTTGGCTCATTTACTCATATATTATCTACTCTGATACTTCATATTTTTCTCCACTATTTTGATTGTTTACATGAGATTAAAGTGCACACCTCCCACCAATTTTAGTAACTCCTACTGACTTTAATGTGAGTTTTGTGGCTAACTCCCTGGCAATGCTGAAAATACAGTGTCTGGTGGGTATAATTTTTTTTTGGTACCTTCTTTCAATGGGATTTTAGAATCACTTATTTAAAAGAATAATCTTTTAAAACCTTTTTCTGTTTTTGTGATCTCACATTATTATGACTTTTAACAGATGAGGGACCAAAGAAGACATTTTCATGTAAGTTAGAGTATTTGAGCTCTGCACATCCAGATTCAGAACAAATTAAGAAAGATTAGTCATTTCCCCTTGAGTCATGGCCAAATTTTGCCCTTGCTTTTATTGTTGCAGTCTATGGTGGTCTCCTCTCTTCTATTACAGATGAGCACACATCTTGAATAATGAATGAGTCTGCCATCAAAAATATGCAAATCTTGTTCTTCACTTCAGTATTTGGACATATCCATTTCAATTTCCTAAATCCTTTCTTCTAACTTGAGCTATTAAGGATGCTAAGACAATTATCTAACTCTACCAGGCTGCCTATTGTTCATCCAACAGAAACTCCTATTTTTACTAGAATGTCAAACTATTTCTCTAATTTTTCATATATCATTTCCTTATTCTTCCACTGTGTTTCTGTATCTTAAGTAGTAGCCAGGGTGTCTACAGCTATAAGGAAGCTTTGTCTGAAAAAGTAATGTATTCTTACGGTCTGTCCGATATAACTAAGAACAGGTGACCTTTTAGGCTCATAACCCCTTCATCTTTATCTTGAGCTTGTGTTCTTTCCAACAAGACTAAAATCCACTGCCACACTTTGGTTGTCAAAAAAAAAGAAGTGCTTTTCTTCCACCTTCTTCCTGTACCTCCAAAGGCAGTTTCTCCAAACCTGTGTATTTTTGTACCCATTTTTCATTCCAGACATCAAGCAAATTCTCTCATTGCTACAATTTCTAGTGCAATTGAAGACAGCAGGTTTTAGCTACTTCTCATATTTGCTTCTAAAGTCAATCCAGCAGTTTACAAGATATGAAACTGAACATTAGAAATACCTACAGTAAATGAGAATGTGAAGTCTTTACTTCATGCCAGACTGTGATTATTCTTTATGCGATTTCAAGGGAAAAAAAAATAATGGGAGGAATTTATATCAAAATATACTGGCATTCAACTGCTGCTGTGGTTCTGAACACTTCCTATAGAGCAAAAGACAAAGGTGTTAGCAGAGCCCTGAGTCACCTTCCCAGACCAGTAAGGAAGCTGGCCACAGAGAAGAGAATTCAGATTCCAAAAATGCCTGGGTACTTTGATGCACAAAACTGTTTGCATCCTCTGCTTCAGAGAGATAGTGCATACAGTATCACTTACTGTGAGCAAACAACAGGATTACACTCACTATCTACCTTCTTAGTCAAATAAGCTATGAATGGAGTCAGGGTCATCATGTGTCCCTGCATATAAAGTGCCTGCAACTATAATGCTATCATATGATACTGATATGATATGCATCTTGTCTTCAAACTACTGCAAGGTGGTGTTGTAAACAGATTTTCACTTATTAATGTTGATTTTAGTTTGTGCTGAGGAGATATATCTCTTTTGTCCATATTTTTCAGATTTTCTTTCTTCAGGTTTTCTTTACTGAGGAGATATTTACTCCATGTGAAAGAAAGCTTTATGTAAAAGTTGAGAACATTTATCCAGCAAGAAGTCTTGGGCATTGAAAGAAGAGTATTTGCCAAAAATTATTAATTTCCCAACATTTTCTATTTCATTACATGAAGGCTAAAAGCTGCACATGAACCAAATACAAATAAATTTTTAAAATCAAGCTATAGAAGTACAAAAAGAAAAGAAAAAAAAAGAAAAAGAAAAAGAAACCTGTAGGCGTGGAAAACAGGCTAGCTGCAGCATGATTTATTTTCATTCTGCCACCTTTTTTCATACTATGTCAAATTTTAGCTTTAAGTCCTGAAAACTGCTCAAGGCAGCTAAATTTTCGTTGTCAGTCTCCCTGGAGGATTTTTAAGGATCGAGGCCTGCCTCATCAGGTGGTCCTACTAACACGAATTACACCAGTTTAATTTGTATTAGAATTGCACTTTGATCACAGCACATACTGAAATATTTATCAAAATATTTCCCAACCTAGTAATTTCTCACTACAGAATGTTGAGATATGAAACAGATTAAATATTTTACCTTAGAAGCAGATTCCAGTCTTTTGACTCTTGATATGCAAGATTTAATGTTGTTCCTAAGTGGTGACCATTCGTCTGCCAAGTGAATCTCACATAATGAGAGAGCTTCCTGCATTACAAATGTATGGAAAGTTCCATCTCAGAATTCAATTACAAGTATCAATACTTGCTATTCAGAGCAACAACTCCAAAATAAAGCTCTTTAATTTCAGATTATAATTGGAAGTGTAAGCAAATTATTGTATATTCTGTCGCTTTTGGCACCACTGACAAATACAGGAACTAATCCTGTACCTGCTACTCACACTAACACTAATGCAAGTAATCCCATTCAAATTAAGAATGTGTAAATAAAGATTATTCTTGTAAGTAAAAATTACAAGATAGGGTGGATAAATCCCCTGAAATTGAATGATACAATCCATTTATTTAGTTTCTTTCTCTAAGGTATATGGTTTTGCATGTCCATTTGAAGCTAAAAGTGAAACTGAGAATACAAGATCCTAAATAACACATACTGCACAAGGTTCAGTCAGCAGCTCCAATACCAGTTGAGTTTATGAAAAAAGCAGGTCCCAAAACCTCCCTGCATCCCTC
Organism: Tringa tobata; assembly: GCA_033628505.1. Classification (NCBI taxonomy): domain Eukaryota; kingdom Metazoa; phylum Chordata; class Aves; order Charadriiformes; family Scolopacidae; genus Tringa; species Tringa tobata. The sequence continues at coordinate 5,529,458 of JAHREE010000444.1, forward strand.
AGTTCATGTTCTCCAATATGCTTCTAGAGTCTAGGAGACTCCTGACTCAAGCATAGGGCTCAGCCTTATGAACTATTACTTAAACGGGCATAGCCTACTGCTATGACCTATCCCATTAGAGGGAATGAAACAGAAACAAATGTTGGTAGAATTACACCTAGAATTTTCTTCTTTATTTTTCTGCCTCAATTTTAGATCCTCACCCCACGACTACCCAATTACAGTTCAGATGACTTACCAAGAAGTGGCATTATAACCAAGATAATAATGTCAAAGGAGCATTTGAGTAAGAAAAAATTTTAAAATTATGTCATTATTCTCCTTAAAAAGGGCGGAATAAAAATTCTATGGATAAAAACCAGTTAGATTAAGACTAGAGTTTTCCAAGGTGCCTAGTGCTTAAAACCTTCTCATACACACCTCCAGAACCAGTAAGGACCATTCTAACCACAATTCTGCTGCTGCATAGAGAGGAATGCAATGGGCACAGCTGAGCTGGTGAAAAGAGGAACGCACTTGTGTAGAACCCGAGCTTACTTCCCATTCTGCTTCCCATGATTTCCAGTCACCCTGAGCTGTCAGTCATGCCTCAATCTGCCTATGGCAGTTGGAATTCTTGCCAGCCCTTACTACCAGTCCAGTGCTATGTGAAATCATCAGTGCTTCAAATGGCAAGGTAAAGGCATTTAGTTTGTAAGGTTAAAAGTTGAGTTTCGTGGACTGACTCCCTAATCCATCCTATCACTCTCAGAATGATAAGTATTTTTATACAATTTGTTTAAAAAATAAGCAAGCCATATCTAGATCAAGGATGTGTCTTCTGTGCAAGAGTAATAATCACATTTCACCAAAAATTGAATAACTCTATCGTGTAAATGAAGGACTCCCTAAGCACACATTAGCAAGAGAGACCATGGCAATCTATCATGTCAATGATCCCTGAACAACAGGATCTGTAAGTAATTTTGATAGAACAGATTGTGACAGCTTCATAGGAATTATTGCAAATTGCATAAGCAAAAACGTACAGAATAAAAGGAATCAAAATAGGCTCTAGGCTGTTGTGTCAATGCATATATGATCAAGTACCAAAAGTAGCCTTGCTCAAATCAGTGAAAGGGTTCACTAGAACAAAGAGACATAGTGTGGTACAGGAGTGACTGAAACGTCACATATGAGATAACCATACTGAAAAAAAAAAAAGATTTTATTGATAAATGAAAATATAAACAAAGCAAAAGATTTGTTTTCATCCTTCAGAAAAAGCAAAACTAAACACTGTACTCCTCATCATATATAAAAACAGTATGGACGCATGTATATTAGCTTAACTAGCCTACCAGTCAATCTACCAGTCCTGCGAGTTAACTGTGTAAGAACAGAAAAGTCTGTGTAAGAACAGAAAAGATAAGCCCAAGTTACTGATACATGCCGTAGTCTGGTATAGCTGGAAGTAGTTGTGCTGGCATTATTTGGGTTATAAATCTTTTACCCTCAACTCCTTCATTTGTCCTTGTATATCATCTTACACAAAGATAGTCACAAGAAATTTATCACGTAGGACAATATTAGAAAGTTGCACTAGCCTTCTCCTTGAGGAACAATTCTGGTTTTAAGAAAATGTTTCTCCATTTTACAGAACTCTCAAACAAGACACTTACAATGAAATACTTCAAAGATAATGAGAGCAGATAGCAAAATATGGTGCTCTCAACTTCTCTGCAAAAGAACTAAGAAGTTGCTATCTGTGTAAGTGAAAGAGTAGAATTTATCTGTCAGCTCGTGCCTATGAATAGCCAGAAAAGAAATACTCCATAATAGTTCAGAAATGCTGGTCCACAGTCATTTAGCCTTTCATGTCAATACTTCTTTTACTACTGACATTAGTGTATCTTGTCAATTGAAAGGTGTTTACATTTTGTGTCTTATCAATAGAAAGGTGTTTACATGTTGACAGTTTTGCATGGGTTAAAAAAAAACAGCAGAAAGTTAAAAAGGATGAGCTGAAAGGAAGAAAAGTTAGTATGTTGATGTTTTAGCAAAGGTCAGTTTTGTACTTAAAATGTGCAGCCTAAATTTCAGCATCTTGATGTTAAATAAATACTTCATTTATATTCCCTCTTCTCTGCTCAGGGATCACTCCCCATGTAATGAACAAAAGCAATTCAGACTGACACAGAGCATTTCATTCAGTACCACACTGCACTTGACAGAAGCTGGTAACTGAGCCTTCCTCTCCCTCCTACTAAGTTCAGTGGGAGCTTTGCCACAAAGTTCATGGGACTTAGAGGTGTCTCAATTCCCAGCAGTGTTGTGAGGTACAAGTATGGTTTACAATGACTTTAATAGATTACAGGAGACGTAGGCCACAAGGTAGTGTTCTGAATGCACACTAGAAGCCAAAACCACCAGAGCCCAACACACCTTGATAATGACTGATTTACCTAAATTCCTTTTCCATGGTTTTTTGGAACATTTTATGTCCCTCAGTGTCGTCATTCACCAACTTGAAACAACTTTTTAAAGTAAACTAAATTTAAAAAGAAGAAAGGCATATAACCTACTTAAATATGATAATACAACATGATACATTGCATGTAACAGTTGCCTCTAAAGAAACAGCTCTATAGAAACATTACAGCATTTATATTTACTAACCTGTTGTAATCCAGTGTGCTGTGTTTACTTTCCTGTATTCGCCTTCCGACTCCTATGAAACTCTTCCCTCATGCACAGAACTTCTTCACTGAACACCTTTCCTCTCTGACTCCCAGTTACTATTTCCATAGCTGGTGTGAAAAGCTTTAGGGAACAGCAGAAGAGTTTGAGACATCAAAGCTTCTTCTATCTTTTCACCAATGTTTAATTTTGATGACTTCAGCAAAAGTCACTTCAGTCACCATCAGCGGCTTCATTCATGTGCCGCTACCACTGGAAGATATCTTCTCTTTTTTTACCCATGAAATAAGTGTATTTGCTAAATAAATGCAGAATAAGACAAACCAAAAATACCTGGCCACTTAGTAAAGAGTTTGGGCTAGCTACAAAATTTTGGCTTCTGTGCCATTTGTAAAATAGCATTATTGTTGTCAACCTACTCCTTGTACCTTCTATCATATAAAAAATAGGGCACTCAGTCAGGGATTTGCAGGCATTTGAAGTCACATACTTGTCCCATGCCTACCTCCTCCAGAGAGTGCCCTCTCTGAGAATCTTTCCCCCACTCCCTCCCTGGAATTTCAGGTGGGAAATTTGAAGAAATCAGTTGTCCCTCAATAACTTTTCTTCCATTAAGCTATCAAAACTCAAAATTCATTTTCCTAATTCAGGCAGTCCCCAATACATTTACAAAATTTTAATCTAATAGCAATTTAAAAAAAAAAACCCAAAAAGGTAAGATCTATAGAATGCAAACCTGATAGTGTAGTGACTTTATCCTGCTGAAGAGAGGATTACTTGGCACCAGGTCACAAACTCCGTGCAGACACAAAAGTGAGACCACAGCAGTAAGGGTCAGACTCAAGAATTTAAGTGTTCACTGAAACACCTTCACTGAAAATCCAACTGTGTTTGATTCCCAGATACAAGTTCTTCTGCTCTCTGCTTCAGGGCAGTCAAATGCAAGTCAGCTTTGGTCCAAAAACCCCATATTGTCACAGCGTATATTAGCTCAGGAAAAAAGAAGTACTAAAACAGCTGTAGAGCTTTCAGACTGAAGTTGCCTTCTGTCCAGAGCTCAGAAGAACTTGTGTCTGTTAAAATAAGTCTACGCAGGCAGAGACAGATTGACTCACTTGCTTATAGTTAAATGTTCTTTCCTGGCAACTTTGAAATCAATTTCACTGTACTAAAGCTATTTTTAAAAAAAAGACTGTAGCAATAATATGATTATGGGACGATTTTGATTAATCAAATATCAACTGCTGCAAAAAAACCATTATCAGAAGTAGAGTCCTTCTCCTCAGTAACTACTAATTACAGCCAAAATGTCCTGGCTCTCCTTGTCTCAACTGAACATACACACTGTTTTTCTGACAATTCATGCAGCATAGGCAGCACTATATCCTTAGCCACTGCTTTTTAAAAAATATAAAACATAAAACTGTATTTAATTTTGTATACAGATTAAATAATAAATTGATTACACATACAGCAACATTTCAAAAATTTCATTAAACTGAGAAAATACCAGTGCAGAAGTACAGTTCCACTGTTGAACAGCTTTCCCATTTTCTAGGGCTCTAAGATATTATTGTCTTTTAAGTATAAAAAGCATTCTTAAAACTTCTAAATGCATATACTGTGTTAGACATTTTTGATTCCTTCTTCTAGGTCTATTTTGAAAATCTCTGCATAAATTCATTCCAATTTCTAAAAATACATACAATTAATCCCATAAGTTTGAAATCTTACACTTCTGTATTTCAAAATATGATTGCAGTTAATCATAATATAGCTGTGCAATATCAGCCTGTGATAGTGAAGATACCCCTGTAAAATAAACAAGCAAAAATTGTTTTGCTCTTCAGACCTTGATGTATAATAATTAATACCCATTTTGTTCTAGAAGTGCATGGAATACAGAAAAACATATAAAAACTTGACAGAAAAACTGACCAGATATATGCACATGCATTAGTATGACAGTCAGGGCACATGCTTTGTGGTATCAAGATCTGTGGTAGAGTAAGCTGAATAAATGAAACAAATTTCTAGAGCAGGAAGGGAGGCAGAAGCAGCAGCATTTGGGGCTTTGAGGAGGATCTATTGTATAAAAAAACCCCATGGCTTGGCATGAACCTGAAAGGATTTTCTTTCATTCTGAAGATTTTTATCCTTCTTTTTCCAAATAAATGAAAAATGCCTTGCCAAAAAAAAAAAAAAAAAAAAAAAAAAAAAAAGAAAGAAAAGCATAAACCTTTTTGGTTTTACTTACTCAAAACAGAGCAATTCAGTTAAAAAAACCCCAAACAACTGTGGCCACATACTCAATATCAGATGTTCTGACTTTTTTAAAATTTGCTTTCATTTTTTCCCAACAAAAATGTTTGCAAACATTGAGCAAAGGTTAGGACTGGTTTGAATTTTTCAAAGATCCTTTTTTATGATGCATACACTACTATGAACAGTAAAAAACATCACCCTACCCTTAGAGCTATCTTTTCCTCAACATCGTGCAAGATGTAGTAAATATTTACATCCTCATGCTTCACTCTACTCCCCTGTATAATGATATGCTGCCATATCTACACTGTCTTTTTCTAAAGTCTGATTCATTAATGATTGTAAGGCACACTGAGAGGCTCACTTAAAAGCATAATATCAGAAACAGCTTTTGCAAAGAACACCATAAATGAAGTGTCATTATAATAAAATTCAACTTTTCTATAAGAAATGGTACGATTACATTCATATGTATTTCTTAAACACTAGAAAGAATGGTATAGAAAGTTTCTAATCGACAAAAATGCACTGCCATCCACATTTAACTACAGAAGAAATCATTCAGTAATGATTCTATTTTTAACATTTTATATTTGTGATCTGGAAGCCAAGTATAAGAATAGGCTTAAGCTGATCCTTACCAGACACCAGACAACTGAGGGTTAAAATCTGCATCTCTGCTTTGTTCCCGCTCTCCTATGCGAAGGTGCAACAAAGAGGCCTAGCTCCAGGTGATTCCATGTGCCATATGTGCTGCATTTCCTGCACACGCTAGGAGTTGAGAATAGCATTTCCAGGTTTACAGCTAGTCTGATTTTCTTGCTTTTTGTCAGTTTAAGCCTGCCCCCTCCTGTTGTTTATACATTTTATTTAATTTGTGCCTTTCTTTTCTTTTCTTTTTTTTTTTTCCTTTTTCTTTTTATGCCAAGAACAATTAAAAACATACAAGAAGAGGGCACAGGAAGGGAAAATGGAAGTATTCCCTGAAAGACTTACAGCCAAATTCAGCCCTTTGGAGAATTTGCTCACAGAAGCATGAAATTTTCACAGATGTCTGGATAGCACAAGGGTAGCATGACTGACGTGTTCTGCTGCCCTTGCTATTCAGAATATTTTTGTGGGTGGCTCTGGGTGTGGGAGGGGCTTCTTTTTCAGTGTTTCAAAACACACATCAGCATAGCCATTTTCAAAAGGGGAAGACATACACTAAAAATGCTGACCCACATACTGAGCGTTAGCCTCTCTGAGTGGTCCTGCTGACTTTGAAGAGGCCATTCATATGGAAAGGTACAGCATTTGGCATGGGCTTAGTTGTATGGTCAGATTTTAGAAGGTACACCAGCTTTGCTGAGGCACCTCAGGCTGATTAACTGGTTCTGAGCTCTGCCATGGAGGGGCAAAAAGGAACACAGGAGGCAGAGACTCAGTGGGTGATGCTGCATCTGTGCTCTAAAGAGCTTCAACAGCAGTGACGCAGGCATGGGAAGGAAAAGAACAGGGAAAGATGACCATTCAGCCTACAGTTTTGAGGCTATTATCACAGAAGATGTGCCATGCAGCATATCTTCTACTACAAGAACACCCTATACGCAAAGGGTAGTTCCTCACACACACTCTTCATGGAGCAAGCATATTCACCCAGGTTTGCAGAGGCAGTAAAATGGGAATCACTGGCAGTAATTGTCCTCCAGCCACCACTTCCTCTTGGGATTTGGCATGACGATGGTCTAAGCACTGCCAGAAACAACAGAACAATGAGATAAGTCCAACGCTACAGACTAATCCATTCTCAGATTAATTTGGAAGCTAAAAACTAGCATTGATACAGATTTTGCGTTTGTTACAAGTACTGTGAAACAGATTTTCCCCTCTCCAAATATCTCTATCCAAGTCTCCCAAAAAAAAGACCAAAACATTTTAAAATAAATTCCATGCATAAGCCTATTTTTAGCAACCAAGTTATGTGTCTACAAGAGCAGGGCTCAGGGTCAACTGTGCTAATCAAAAAAACACTGCATGCAACAAAACAATATACTTAACAACACAATCCTATTCTGTTTCCACATTCTGGTCAGTAAGACTGTTTTCTGACCACATTAATGTAATTAAATAACAGTGAATCTCTTACTAAATCCAACGTCTGATTATCATCTCACAGGAATTGATGGCAAAGTTGCTAGCTGAAGTTTGGAACGGATCACACTCTATTTATAGCTAACATATATAACACGCTAAGTTTTTTGGGTTGTTTTTGTTGGTTTTTTTCCCCACAGGAAGAAGATCTGGCAGCGTACATCTGTTTCACAGTTAAAACAAGATATTAATATTACCCAGTAATTCAGCTGCTTCCCAGCCTTTCGGCAAACTTCGGTGAAGTGAGCAGACTCCCTGTTTTCATGCTTGTTAATTCCGCTAGCTTCCTCTTGAGGAATTTACATGAGAATACGTTCATTTTCATGTGAGTTAGAGTCTAGGGGTTTTTTTTCCAAATATCTTTCCAGAGTAATAAATATCATCTGGTTGTAAAGCTACATCCTGCACTACGAGTTAGGTGCTGAGTGTCTATTTAGTAAAGAGAGTATAGTAAAACAATACCATAATTGCACTAAATGGAATCCAGATATGATTACATTGGTTACATTGAATGCTGATCACTGGGGAATAAAAATAAATCTTTCAGTGTATTAATAACTCACAGCAACATTGGAAAAAATAATAAAGTGTAAATTGCGTTTTGTACTGAACACATTCACCACCAAAACAGGAGGAAGAGCTTCCTTGTTACAGAAACTTACACTGGTTCAGGAAACATACCTTCTGGAATTCCAGCTGAAAAACAGAAAATTAATTACATTTTCCATTTCTCCCAGGAGACCTCTTTAAATCATCAAGGTGGACACTCAGTAGGAAGCTATTTAATATACGAATTGTATCGATCATAACTGCCTTTGGAGTGAAATTGTTACCCTCATCAGCCTTGATTTCAGCCACTACTGGCTCTCCTTTTGCCACTTACCTATACCATGCTTTCAGTGGATCAGCACAAATCAAAAGATGAACATGGGCTTACATGCACTACTCCTGCAATTCCAGTTGAGAGCAGGCTAAGTAAATGCAACATTTGTACTGCCAGGGCACTGGAAAAGGGCTTTTGTGTAAATGAAATGCAAGTCTTCAAGCTATGGGTTAATGAAGACTTAAATAGTGCTGACACCTTTGAGTTACCCTCCATGTGCATCCTCAAACCATTGACAGCACTCCCAATGTCTTGTCCCAGCACATACAGATTTCAGAGTTAACCCTGGAGCTGGCTGCCTGAGAAGACAAGTTGTTTCAAGCTCCTAGTCAAGAATTTGGAAGTGACTGTAAGTAATAGATCCTGAGAGCCAAAGGTTCACTCTTTCAGCTAAATGGATGAAAATCGCTTCTTGAGACCAGGACTACAGATAACCTAAAACATTCATCTCTCAAAATAAAAAAGAATAGCGTTCTCCCCTTAAATGTGAGAGTGCATACAATAGCAAAAAAACCCCCAACAACTCCCTTCTCCCCACCCCCCCCAAAAAAAAAAAAAAAAAGAGAAAGAGAAAGATTGTGTGTAAGAAATTCTGGGATATACAGAGTTAATTGTTCGACAAGAAATTCTATCCTTGTTCAGAGATGATCTATATAGTTCAGCGTATAATGTAATATGCTCCTCTTAAAGGAAGTTGTCAGTGTCTGATGGGTTTTTATTACAATTGCTCACTATAAAACGCACTATTTAATTACTAGCATGAAAGTGATTCTAGCATAAAGGAAGAAGGGGAAATGAGACCTCTCCACCTTTTCAACAGTTAATGCATTTGTGCACATAAAAATACAATGCTTTTTCATATGTATTTTTAATGATGCATTGCATTTTTTTAGATCTATGGGATGTAATTTCTCTGTTGATGTCCTTAGATATGATGCAATACCTAAAGCAATATATGATGACAATATATAATTTAAATAAACCTAAATTCTTAAGATACTGGTCAAGAGATTACAGATTTTGTGCTCAACTTGACCGTGCATTAAATGGCACATGGTTAAGCGCTCAGCTTCTAAAATACAATAGGTTTCCTAAGACATTTCATGTTGAACTTCAGAGACAACTATTTCCAAAATGTTGAATTGACACTTCTGCAATGCTGTGTATAATCTGAAACCTGACAATTTTTAACCAGCCAACCACATTTCAAAACATCCATTCTTGAAGATTATACAGATACTGTAATAAAGTCATTGTCAAAATAAACAAACTAACACAGAACATAATGACAGAAAACACAAATATTTCAACAGCGAGCATCAGCAGAGCACAAGTCAGAGTTTCTGACAGAGTTGTTTTGAAAAGTGCATTCTAGAATCTACAAACTATAAGTGTACATGGCCGTTCAATATTTATATGCACTCTCAAAGACACAACTGAACATAATGTGAATTTTCCTTACCCTGACTGAAAACTCTTGTACCAGGACAACCATGTCCATTGGGAAAGCAGTATCATTTGGAAAGAGGCCAGATCAGACAGATGGCAGAGGAAACAGGATCAGTGAAATGTTCAGTGTTGGAAAGTTTCAGTAGCAATGTAACATTTTAGAGGACAAAGAAATTGGTTATCTCTTCAGCTTCTGATAGTACTAAAACCAAAGACTGATATGGCATAAACAAAACACATTTTTCTAAATTAAACCAAATAATCACCTGTGGTTTTGAGAAAAAGATCTGAAATATTCAGTGAAACAAGGTATCAAAATGCACACATTTTCTTCATATATAATCCAAAATATTTTCCTGTGTTTTCCAAATAAGTATACTCTGTATAAAAAAAAATCATGCCTCTTAACATCCTTAATTTTTAAGATAAATTTTTGAAACTAGGGTAATTTGATTCTTATTATTTTTATGATCTGTATGACTGCCTGTAACTTTCAACTTTTTAACGATGATAAAACGTGACAAATTCAGTTCACGTGTGTGATCAATAGGCTACGCACTTCAAGTCATTGCTTTTCATTTGGTGTAGTGGTGGTCACAAAAATCTGAGATAAACAAACAGACGCTGTCTGTTTTCATGTCTTGTGGACTGAGTTTATGAATACCTAATGAAATGCTAAAGTAAAGATTTAACCAGATCTAATCAAGCTATCAAACAATGATTCAAGCAGACCTGTTTCTGTTGCCAACACCACACACAACGTTGATGTGGCTCCATCATCCAGCCACTTTGACTCCCCACCCAAGTGACTGTGGGAGATAGATTGATAAATTTGGGAATGAAGCTCTGACTCATACAACTGCATCCATAGCACTCAGGGAGACACATGGCAGTTAATAATGCAACAAGAATCTGCTGAGACATTGGGGGGAATCCTGGTGAACTATAGTGAAACCAGTTATCTTTTGCAGATAACTCCCTTCCGGACTGTTCAGGGGAAGTGTTTTAGATAGCCACACTGTCAGGGCTACTGCAAACATTTTCATAGTAAACCCAAGTTATGTATATGTGCATATTCTCTGTGTTGGCTCCTATCCAGTTCAAACACATGGGCAATATTGATCCCACTGTGCCAGTCATCATGCTATACAATTATTTTCATTTGTGCTGCTACAAATAAAGAATTAAAGACAAAAGTGGTACCTCTGGTATGAAATCTAGCTGTTGTTGTTAAGATTATTTCCTTGCCCAGTGACATAAAAGTGATAAGTATGCCATTATGTGGATAAAACAATTAAAAAGTTTCTCAGAACTAACTCTGTCATTTTGGACAGCAAAATTACTGCTGCAAGGAGCCACCAGCCATTTGTTTTCATTACAACCAAATCCACTATCCTCATCAAAACAATAATTTGACAGGGTTTTTTTTTGTTCAACTCATGACAAATTATCCATGTCAGTGTTTATTATCTTACTGTCATGAAAGCTCCTATGGAGATGCCAGTTCATTATCTATACATGAGTTTAAAGCAGTATTTTGCTTGGTCAGAAATGCCAAGCAACTTATCATTTTGTATTTGCCAAAATTATTTTGTAATAGGTCGCTGGGTTTTTTTCTTAGAAAACCATCTGTACTGAATCTTTTCTTAAAATATTAGATAGCCAATGTATCTACTGGATTAGTATAGCTTCATTGGAGTATAGTGCCATAGTTTGAACAGAAGGTATCTTGGAACAAAACTTTTTGCTAGTTTTAATGAAAATAAGTATCAATTCTTAACCTATTTTCAAATAAACACTTTTATAAATTCTCAAATATTGGCCCTTCGTCCACTTACAAGAATATAAAGCTGGGGAAAAAGTGTATTTATTATTAGCAAAACCAAGATTCATAAACGCTCTCAGCACAAATCTCAACGTTTTACTCTTGGAAAGTAACAAAGACACAGCGAAATACAACAAGCATATAGCCATGTAAAGAAATACAGAAGACTACATTAGTGACCAGTGTTTCAGTTATGAGGGAATTGGATTTCTTGCTGCAGCTTGTTCTTTCAAATTTTAAGATCTCCTATCTTCAAAAAATCCTCTCAATCTCTGTTGAACACTTTTCTAACTACTATCAACCCTCAGTATGTTCACCTTCATGTGATGGTGGTATGTACTTTCTAAAGTTGTTTTCATCTTTTCTGCCTGAAATTTTTCTGAGGTACTCCAGCCCCTAACTCACCCAGCCACAACAGTCAGCAACACCCTTCTTGATGCCCTGTTCTTTCTTGACTTGCGGTTTAACATTTTCTTTTACTTCTAATATCTGCTTGCCTTTGCAAGGTCTCTGTGGAGAAATCCATGTGATTGTGCCCTCCAGCTTGCCAGCTCTCTAATAGGTATTTTGTTTCCTTGTGCTCCCCTGCCCACATCTGAATTCTCTAATCTCACACCTACACTACACATTCTTTAGGCCTCTGTCCTTGGTTAGTCTCGCCCTGCCCTGCCAAACATTACCTCTTTTGACTTCAAACACAAATCCTTCTAGTGCACACAAACCAACACAAAGTACCTCAGTTCCCCAACACCTGCATCTTTCTGTTTATACATTCTCATCCACACTCTGTCAGCTATCTCTGGACCATTAGCTGATGATCAGTGTGGTTGAAATAGAGTTGTTACTCTCCCCACCTTCTCTCTCTCCAAGTTAATCTTGCACAAGGTTTCCTGTCATAGACACAGTGGATAATATTGCCATCCTGCCCATTCCTCAAACACACAATCCCGACCTCATCTTCATTTTATATTTCTCTATAGTTTCTCTCCTAATAGCTATACCCAACTATTACAGAACCTTGCAGCTTAATGCATGAGGTAAAGTTTTCCCAACTATCCGTATACATAAAAGTCTTCTCCAAGCTCTCATCATCTTACATCTTGGCTATTCCAGTATTGTTTCTTCCAATCCTGCCAAATGCCACCTCATTAGATTGTCAAATAAGTACACGTACACTTCATCCTACACTGCCCTTTACAGTTGGGAGAAGCTTTCCAGAAACACTGTGCAGGACCCTGTTATCTTCAAATCCTTCTTTCAAAGTCTATTTTACCCCCATGCCAATTAAAAGCTGAGAAAAGTGCTGTGCTATGCTCCCACACCCGCACTGTCATTGGATCCTTCTGCTTCCCTGTCTCCATGTCCACCTGCTGTTACCTCTCATTTTACAGCTACACTGCAAAGTCTTTGAGACAGTTTCTTGTGTTTGTATAGTGCCACCCAGAGCAAAGCCCGCTTTATGACTAGGACTTCTGGAGAACATAGATCAGTACTGCAAACCACAGCAAAGCATTACTGTGGTAAGAGCAGCTGTCTCTGTCAGCATAGCTTTCCTTACTGCAGAAGGGAGAGAAACCCCAGCAGACCTTTCTTCCCACACTTGTCTATTTGCTGCTTCTCTTAGCAAAACAGTGTCTGCTTGACTTGGAGGCAGTGTCTCCAAGGGACAAATCAGCGTCTCACACTTTGAAGCCTGTCTAGTAGTCAACCAGCCTTATTCTCCTCATCAGAGAAAGAATAAGGTAAAGCTTTAAGAAATACAGCAAACAAAAACAGTGTCATAACAAGCAGGGACCTGATCAAGAACCTATTATATTTAAAGGAAATGCTATACTTACTTTAATGGGCTTGACAAAGGTCCACTGTTATAAAGAAAAACAGACTTTTGCTGAAATTGGTCGACTCATCACACTAAGAGGCAGCGCTCTCTTCTAGTCCCGCCACTGAGTTACTCAGCCATTCCCAGCCACCTGCTGGCAGTTCACACTCCCTCTCCGGGCTGCCTTCCTGTAAAACTAACATATTCCAGCTGTTCTGTAGTCCCAGGCCTTAACCCTTGCATACCCTTGCTAAGTACTTACCATCTTCTTCTGCGTCTTCCCTTTTCCCAGGCAACTTCATGTCACACTCTTTATGCAACTCCATGATGAGGCCTAAGAGAAAGGTGAACCGTTTAGATTGCAGAGTAAAAAAAAACAAACAAACAAGAACCAAATTGGGATCATCTTCTTTTGAATTCAAGCACAGGAATTCTGGAGGGGTGAATAACATAAAAATAATGATCTGTTCTGGATCTGAATATTTTCAAACACTTCATATTTTAATTCTAATGAGAACATAAAAATAAATGATAAATGGGTCTTCACCATTCCCCTTTCAAATTTATATCTTAGGAAACAAAATTAGTCCTTGCCACCCAAGTTTTAAATATATACCGAATATATACTTTTCATGTATATATGGATATACACTTCCTTCTTCTATAGGAAAATTGTTGCCTTGGTAGATTTATTATATGATATTATAGCAGATACAGGTTGGTACTGTTGCCATGTGTTACTGGGCATCATGAGAACAAAATCAAGGAAAAAACTCTACAGTTTCTTTATGAAGACTAAAAAAAAGTCTTATTTTGATTTCACTAAACTAAACAAAAAAGTATTATGAGAATTTCACATGTGTGCTCTTGTCAACCACTCTGTTCCCAGGCACTGGTTTATACTGATAATCAGATACAGCACACAGAATGAGTACTTATTCTTCAGCTCCATCCCACCTATTAAGGGAAGGGTAAGTTCTTGCTGCCATTAATTCTTCAAGAAGATTTCTTTACTTTGCTGCTTTTCAAAACACATTTTCACATCCTCAGGCACTGCATGTGATCAGGCATCGTAACTGTTTCAGTTGGAAAAGGATAAGATTGATTACTTTAAAACACGCAGGAATAGGTTCAGAGATCTTTTAAAATTTTGCAATTGAATTCTGAAAGAAACAATGAGCAAATATGGGAAATCCTATGCAAAGCACAAAAAAAATTCTGCGGATGAGGACTTATCTTCTCTGCTGAGCCCATATCCAGAGGTTTTTTCCCCTGCCCCTAAGGAAGCTAATCAATGAGATATGGAATATAATTTGGATTATTTATTTCAAATCAAGTATAAATTATTCCTTTGTTTCTTTTACCTTTTTTAATCTGGGATTTTTAAATCCCACCTCTTAAGCTTTCTAAACTCAAAGTCCAGTTGAAACTTTTCACTATGATCAGAGTACCTTGGGAAAGAAGAGAGACAGTAGTGTTCAGCCAACCTAGACTACAACTGACTTTCACAACAGCTAAGACAGCAGTCACATGAGTTTTAGCATATGCTTATTTGAAGATGCTAAAATTATATGTCTGAAAAGCAGGAATTTGAGAAGTAGTATTGATTTTAAGCCTGAGTTGCTATCTCTCTGATTTATTTTGCTATTTGAGTCTTTAGGGAGATTTATAGGGAAACTGAAAACAGGAATTTCCTACCCAAACTACTTTTTATGGCAATTGGTATGCTAGTAAAATAGCCTTCAATTGCCCCACCCTTAAAATGCTGCAGGATGTCCAAGGTATGGGGACACAGGGCAAGAGGCATAACTTTGTCTGTCTTCTCTTTACCATTTTGAGTAACTGGTGCCCTTACTACAAACTAGGTTTATGGTGATGATTATATCCTTCCAATACACCGTACAACAATGAAGTTTAACAGAGATGCTTCAGCAGGCTCCTGCAAAGCAATGTATCAACTTCTAAAAGCAAAAGCTGTCTAGTCTTTAAAAGCATAGTGATTGCTGTTACAAGTTGCTAAGTACGGTGTTTAGAAGTATTTAAAAGACCCGATCTCTGGGCTACCTAGCATTTTTCTGAAGATATTTTCTAATTTGTTTCTTACTCAGATGCCTTTAAATAGTGATTTGGGCAGCTGAAACCTGGGGGCATATTTGCTTCATTACATACATTATTTTGTCAGCTGGAGCTGATTTTTTGTTAATATATAGATGGACACAGAAAACCTTCAAAGACCTTACAAACATATTTTGTTTTAAATGTAAATAGTACCCTGGTATCACTAATAGCCAAGCTAGCTTGTTTCTCTTAGCATTCTATGTCTTATATGCCAATAATCTCAGGGCTTTATTTTGCCTGATATAAATTTTCATTAAGCCCAAGGAGGGCTCTTTCTGTCTTTCCTGACTGATTCAGGTTTAATTGGCCTCTAAGGAGAGTAAGCTGCTTGAGGATTCTTTCAGAATATGTGTTCCTCTGCTTCTTTGCCAAATATTTTTTTGTTTCATCTAGCAATTTGTTTCTATCAGCTTCTTTTCCCCATTTTCCCTGCCAGAGACAAAGCTGCTACATTTTTTCTCTCATTATATTTTATAAGCATTTCCCCCCATCAGTGTTCTCAGAAGAAACACTTTCTCAGGTAGCTCCACCTTTTCTTTCAAAATCTATTCTGATATGTCTTTAAAAAAGGTTTAGTCAGAAGATTTTTACTATTTGTCTTCAGTCTAACTGAATCTCCATAATAGCTGTGTGGGCTAACCATGCCATTTAACCTCTTTCCAGCAAAGCCAAACCAAGTGTAAGTAAGTCAGCACATAATTGAATCTAAGATAGAAACAGCATGGGAAAAAGAAAATTCAAACCCCCTCATATAAAGAATTCACAATTATACAGAAAAGTCCTTTCAACTTTCTTTCTCTTTCTTAATAATCGTATAGAATTTTTGGAACTTTTTTTCCTTCTTTCTACCAGGAAAGACTAGGATTCTTAAATGATTTCCTTTAAACTGAATTAAGAGTTCCGCTATCATTGTGCATTTTCCTGATTTTTCATTCTCTTCTGAGTACAGAAGCCTCCATTTCAGCAATATATTATTTCCATAAGCAGTACTGAATCTATTATTTGCTTGCCATACCTCTAATTGTGCTTTCAGGGTTTTGGAAATAGTTCCATTCTGCAGGAGTAATTAGCAGATTTCTAAGCTGGTAGCTCACAATTTGCTTTTTCAGGGTGTCTTTGTAGCCACTACTCCTCTGTTTCTCTATACAGCTTTATTTATTTAACAAATTTACAACCATAAGGTTTGTGGCAGTTAAAGCCATCTCTCTTTTCATAGACGGTCACAACATTCAAATTAATAGCCTTTCCATATGGCTGAGTACTTGGAGGGCCAAGCTTAACCTGAGTTAGATTCTGATCTCTCACAGATGATACTTGGATTTTTGGTAGTGTAAATTACAAATTTTGAACCATGACATTCTCAAATATGCTCTCATTTTCATTCAAGAGCCTTTAAAAATGGAAGAGACAACCGTACCAGAATTTGGTGACGTTCTGGATAGTAACAGCAGAAATTGTATCAAGAGGAGTCTAGCAAAAGTCAGTAATTTATTATACAATATTTTTTATGTCTAAACTAAAAATTGCACAGAAAGGTTAAAAATGTATACTTTGTACTTTCTATAACAGGGAGACAAGACAGAGAGATAAAAAGGATAGACATAATAGAGAGGGTAAAGATAAATAAAATGTTAAGACAGAGAGATGACTGACAGAAGCAGTGTGCTTCTGACCCAAATGTGCTGGATGCTTCCCATTAAAGAAGCTATCTCAAATTAACACCTTGAATGAAATTCTGCATTCACTGAACATCAAGGAGGACAAGATTCCACCACAGTCTTTCAGAATAACCCAAATAACTGGATAGATTTTTAGGACCACTGTTAGAATGTTTTCTATAGTCTTTTTTGAAATGAAAAGAATGAGAGAGAACAGCATGGAAATAAATTATTACATAGTTTCATGCAACTATTTACGCTTACCTGGCTAAAGAGAAGCAGGAAAGCATGTTCTCCAAGCTCAGATGCTTGCTTGTAACTAGTCTTGAACCCTTTCACTGCTTATCTTCCTCAGAATGTGGAAAATTTTCGTGCTCCAAGAAATGGGAATCTAAGATAACAAGCAATAATATTTGTCTTCAGAAGTTTGCATATATGAAGGATATATACTGAAGGATATAAGATCTCTTTTATAAACAAGGAAGCCCCACAGTACCTGGTAAGAATCAAATACTGTACCTGCATCT
This sequence comes from Tringa tobata, assembly GCA_033628505.1. NCBI lineage: Eukaryota > Metazoa > Chordata > Aves > Charadriiformes > Scolopacidae > Tringa > Tringa tobata. The sequence continues at coordinate 5,546,814 of JAHREE010000444.1, forward strand.
CAGCCTGTTTTTGAAGTCTTCGGATTGCAGGACCACATTTCACTTGTCTGCTATGCACAAATCTTCGTGCATACACTGAATTGACAGATCAACAACTGCACTGCCAAAAATAGAAACTAAACAAGAAAAGAGTAGAAAACTTTTGGCCTTTGCGGTCTTTTCCAGTTATTGCTACTTCAAGTGTTCCTTAGATTAAGCACAGGTTAAAATGCACTCAAAGAGAAACATCATTTAAATTGCAGGGACCACTAATACGTATGGAACAGTGCACTTGAAAACCAAATCACATTATGCATGCACATACCAGTCTTTAAACATTCAGGTTGCAAACTGTTTATATTTGACATGTCAAATGAGTGAGGGTTTTGGTGGTGTGGTTATTTTAAGTAACTTTATTAATTTTTAAAAAATTTTTGTTGTAATCTTTTACAGCTGGAATCTGTAAACTGGAAGCTTATCCTGGAATCTTCTTACAGTATCTGCTGCTGAATTTCAAAACTAGTATCTTGCTAAAGTATGAAAAAAGTCATGAACATTGTGAGAAAATTTTTAGCCCTTACTCAAAATAATAAACATGTTTCACTTGACTAATTTTTTGTAGCATAACACTGAATTGAGCTTTACTCTGGCAATACAATCTATGATTCATTCTATAATCCCTCACTTTTGTCATAAAAGTAGATGTGAGACTTACCAAAACAAAACCATAAAACTTGTTCGCATTTATGAATTTGTACATTTAACTATATCTTTTAATAAAAGTGAGATTGGGTTTTTTTTTCGAATTTTATAGGCTTTATTGTATGAAATTATATGGATAATACAGTCTTGCATGGATTTTAAGACCTATGCAATGACTGGACAAGAGACATTCACAAATAGCTCTTTTACCTTACTTAACTTTCACAGATGTAAAGGTCCCTTGCAGTGATGTCTGGCCACAGTTAACTCTTTCACCCTCTTTAAGCATTCAAGATCAGGGTCATAACATTTGAGAGCAGGGTCCTATGTTTTTTCACACTGTCTCTCTCATAAGCAGGGCAGAACAAAGTTTTGACCATTTCGACCCCAAAGCTTTCTGTCTACCACAAATAAACACACAGGAAACATCTGTTACTCTTGCTTGAAGAGGCAGAAGGAGCAAAGAGACTTCTAGGAAATTTGGAGAGCTATGGATGAAGTGTCTGTTAAGTGAGGCTGAAAACAAAGGCAGTGAGGGGATTAGCGCTGGGAGGTGACAGTTCACCTCTCTTACTCTGCTCAAGTCAAAACTCATCCATGATTGCTCTGTATTCCCATTCACTAGTGTTTGGTATCGTATGTGGACTGAGAGAGAAAACTGTAAAATATACCAGATCCTCCAATCCTCCTGCTTTTTAAATACTTCTTAGAGCTATTCCTTCCTCTGAGGACTGTTAAGACTTCCAGAGAAGCTAGAGAACACCTCCTGCTCCAAATCTCAGACAAGCAAATACATAATTGGACATATATATAAAAAAACTAATTAGCACAACTGAAAATGGTAATATTTTAATTCTTCAGGAAAAATACTGATTTATGGGGTCTTTTTTTTTAAGAAAACATAAGAGAAATCCCAAAATCACAATAAGTATTGATATAATTTTAAAAGGTGTGTTATTTACAGATATGACTTAAATAGCTCCTTTGGAAGCATTTCAAGATGTTAAATAATTATGTATTTAGGACACATTACACTTTGTAAAAACATCTACAAACATACATGGAAAAACCAAGACCAAACCACTTATCTCAGATGGCAGCTTTGGCACAAACAGCCCCAGATGGAATTACGGATTTAAGCCAAGAACATAAGGCACTGGCCTGTCTGTGACACCCCCTCACAGCCACAGTGACCCTCCTCACTTCTCACTCAGCACGCTGACCGAAAAACGCTTAAAAATGAAGCCCGACACTGACCAAACGTCGCTTAAAAATGAAGCCCAACGCCACATACTCGCACCCTGGGCCCACACCTCCACCAGCCCCTCACCACCCTCAGCCCAGCCTACTGATGGGCTGTAGGATCCCCCACTGCAAGCAGGACCCGGGCCAGCCCTTTGGACTGGCTTCCAAAATAAATAATGTTACTTGAATTGTGCTCTGTGTACGTGTGTTTGAATACCTGTGGAGGCGGCTGCAGTGGAGCGGTGGCCAGGGAGCCGCAGGGCTGTGGAGGGCTGTGAGTCCTTTGTGGGGCCTGGGCCTAGGCCGCCATCACAGGCTGGCTGCAGCCAGCTTATACGACAAGAAAGAAGCGTAGACCAGCTCTAACCACAGCAGGCAAAAACCACACCTTTTTTTCAGACAATAAATAAAGCCAATATGCAAGAGAGCTGTGGAGGTGAAAAGGCAAACAAACTTGACTTTGCCACAAGACCAAGTCCTCTTCCTCCCTCTTCTCCCCCCACCCCTTAATCTGCAATCCAGTTCCTAAAACATGGTATCCTTGTATTTAAAATAAAAGGAGAGGATTCAGCCAAGACACCACTCAAGTAGCAGTCCACAGTTCAATCTTTAAAGCATATCTATTTTCCTTTGTCATAAATCGCCTTCAATAGCGCATACTGCCAGATACAAGTTTTATTAGTCCTCAAGCAGTAATGCTGATCTATGGCAAACCTCAGTCTAGCATGTGCTCTCTTGCTGGGTTTATGGTATCTGGTGACCTGGCAGGAGAACTAGGACAGAAAAAAAGCTGTGCACAAAGCAGTAAAGAAGAAAAAGGCAGTAAGGACTGCTATGAAAGCATCATGAATGCCGGAAAGCTTTATGCAGCACTCAAATTTTGCCTTCTGGCCCCCTTTCCTCACTTGCATCTCCTCTAATCCATCTATAGTCCTCCTAAACTCCCACTTGTCCCACTTGGGCTGCACTCCCGTTTGGCTGGAACCTGGGCCCTAGAAGGTTTCAGTGCAGGACCAGGGATTAAGATCCATAAATTATATCGACTCTTACTGTGGTGTGTCTCCACAGCCTTCTGCAGCCCTGCTCCAAATCACTTGTCCAGCCCATCTGCGCCTATGTCTTCCCCACCATCCTCACTTCATTCTCTTGTTCACAAGTCTTCCTACCAGCCCATAAGCTGTGCCACACAAGCACTGTCTTACTAACTGCTGGTTCAGTGTCTGGTACTAACAAGCTGCTTGTTACCAGCTCACTTACCTCAGCACTTCTCACCCACTCCCCAGTGCTGCTCTTGAAAACTACGGTGAAGTGCTGCCACAGAGCCCTATATCAGCTCCAACCAGACTCGAACATTAAATGCTTCTTTATTTAAGGCTATAGCAGAGTTCCCAACAGGGATCCAAGGCTTATATAGTAAGGGATACAGCTGTACCAGATCAGCCTGTCCTAAACACCTCCAAAACAAGCAAAGAGCATGACCAGAAATAGCAGGAGCTCAGAGAAGTGAAAAGGCTGGTGGAAGGTCCCAGAGCAGGTTGCAGCCAAGATAAACAATACAAGACATGGTTTCTTCCCTTTCAGAAACCATCATTTTCACCATTAAACCTTCCATCAGTACTATTTTTAGTACTACAATCAGACTTTAGTACCAGGGAAAAGAATGGTTCACAGAATAAAAATAAAAATGTCTCTAAAGCCCACACTCAGCAGAAGCAATAGTAATTTTTTGTATTTAACTACCTTCCCTAAGTACTGATAATGACTCATGCAATGGCCTAGACAGAGATGATAGAAATCAGGAATCAATTTAACCAGTAAATGCAGATCAGTCCCATCAGAAACACCATCATGATGTCTCCACGAGGTGAACACATGCACAGAATCCCAGTGATTTTCCCTGCAAACCTCTACTATGGTGTCATTTCTTAACACAGTAGCAATGGTTGCTTGCAACATAATGGAGTAGACTGTTATTCTCCTAAGTGGTTGTCAAATCAAAACACAACCGGATGGAAGTTAGGAAGCATCTGTGAAGAAGTAGCCATTTGTGGGTTTTGTGCATAAATTAATAAAGGTCGGTGAATATTTTGCATAGGGGAGCTAGTTCTATAAAAACAAAAAGGATATCTTAAAAATGTGGGTGGGTGGGTTGGTGGCCCAACATACATGAAAGTCAGGGACTCCTTTGGATAACATAAGCTTTCAGTGATATTTTGTCCGTGCCTGGAACCCAGCTCAACCATTTCTTGGATGGTTCTTTTCTTGTCAGGGTCCAAGAGGTCCTTACTTGAAAAAACCTTTCTGGAGAAAGGTGCGTTGGATTATATGATACTGCTTATCAACTAATCATTGGTGCTTGAACACTACTTGCTACGGAGATCTAGCAGTCTATAATCCTTGCAAAGGTACTGTTCTTCAAGTAGTTTTGTGAAAAATGCAAATGCATTTTAAGACATATAGAGAAGTAAATCTTGTTCTATCTGTAGGCACGCCACTAGCATGCCCAAGATTTGAGCTCTCTGAGGGAATAGGAAAGCTGTACACAAACAATAAATAGTTCCAAGTATTGCTTTGGAACCTTTTCCTGGTGGCGTCCATCTCATGTTGAGTTAAAAATCTGTGGAATTGGGCTTTTTGACTAAAGAGAAAGCATAGCAGGGGAGGGAAGGTTATCTCCTCGCAGATAATTTTCAGAGCATTCTTCTGCAAACTTATCAATGACAGGGCTTGAGAATGTGTTCCAACTTGTACGGATAGGGACTCAGTCAGTGTCAAGATGTGAAAGTCAGCTCTGGAGTTACATTGAGACTCTCTGGTTGGCATCAGAAATGGCTTTTCTTTTCTTATTTTCAAGAATAAAGAAGGAAACTTATGTAGAATCCCTCATATAAAATGTTTCCTTTTGATACAATCTTTCAGAAACTAGAGCACAGAACAACTTGACGGAAACCACCAGTACCCCACTGGTGTACAGGGTCTTTCTCTGCTGGGTGATCAGAGAACAGCACATGTGTATTATTACTTTGCAGACTGTTTTATGTTTTCCTTAATTTCAAAATATGTGAACCTTAAATTTTCTTTGTATTGGCAATTTTAGATCCCAGTGACCACCCAGCTATGGAATTTACTCTACATAGTTTGTAGGTAGATACGACCGTCAGAGATAGCAGAGACTCACCACTGAAGCGAAGGATAAGTTTCTACTGGCAGGAATATTTCTGGCTTCTGGGTGAAAATGAAGAATCTTCAAATAACATATTACCTCCCCAGATACAGATATACAGAAAAATGTAGGTAACTCTTACATACCACACAGTACATCCTGTATTGCGTACCTAAAAATTAAATTATATATACATTTTATAAATATTTTCCAAGCATAAAGGCTGAGACATTGGGCAAAAAAAGGCATGCAGTACAATTCTAAGCAAAGGGACAACTTGAATCTTTGGACTGCTGCAAAACCTATTTTTCCTCTTACCTTTTTATTATTATTCCATGTGTGGCCTCTTGGACATCTCAGGAATTGGGAAGGACTGACGTATCTGGACAAGGGAGGTGGAAGGCTCCCACAAGACCACTTTTTCACTGCCAGAAAGAGGTGTGGTCACAGGTTCTTGTAATAATTACTGATGCCATTTGGAGCAACACCTGAGACTGCCTAAAGCACCTACATATCTGACTAAGATTCTAGCAGATGTCCTACAGACACAGATTATAGGAAAGATGTAGCAGAATACACTGAAGTAGTAATGAACGGCAATTCTGGAGCATCAAATGGAGGTGGCCCTTCTACTGAAAGTATCATCTGCCAGGTAAGATCTGAGTCAGGCATGTCAACTGCTTCTTCCCTGTTCTACGGTGCATGCTCTGCACTTCTGGTGGTAATAAGCTGGAGGAAAACCAGCCACCTGCTCATTAGTTCTTTACTTAAAGGAACTAAGAACCACTTGACAGGTGACTATTAGCTCCATTCCCTCATTCCCTGACACCCAGAACAACTTGTTAGAGAACATATCAGAGCTTTCCTGAAGCCATTGGGAAGGCTTATCTTACTGATTCCAGCATCTCAAAATGCCTCAAACCAAAGTCTGTTATATCTTGTTCAGACAAGCTGAAAGAAGAGCTGTGTGAAGTCCCTTCCCAGAGTGAAATCTGAATCTTCAAACCAGAAATCCTGCTCCTCACAAGCGTTTCAGTGATTGTATCATTCTTATTAGTCATACTGCCCCTTGCCCTGGTAAGTAGCAATGATTAAAACCTCTTGTTCTCTGCAAGAATTGGTAGTTGTTTGTAACTTGCAAGGATTAATCATTAGTTCATTCATGAATGAGCCCAAGAATACGTAGATAATAGCAAGTCTATGTACAGGCCTTATACTTACTGAAAGCAAGTACCCTAACTCTTGAAATCGGTAACATGGGCTGCTCTCAAGCTTATGCTCTCTTGCAGAACTAGTTTTAAGGTCATCTTAATTAGTGATTACATCAGACTGCAAGAGACACAAACCATCCAAGGATCTAAAGGCTAACGTACTGAGAAACTATACAAGTGAGGAAGCCTGATGAAAATAAATATGTAAAATGCTCCAAATTGTACCAAGAAGCAGCAACAAGCACACCAAACAACAATTATCAGCAACCTGGGGAGAACTGATTCACAGACAAATTCAGAAAGCCATCTATAGAGTGCAGAATTTTGTTTTGATATCATATGAGCTGCTATAGTGACCACGAAAGAAAGCCATAAGGGAGCAACAGTCCTAGATATACCAAAAATCTCATACTTGGGCTCATGAACCTTTGCCCCGGGGGTGAGAAGAGATCTTTCAAAAATCACTATCATACAACATGTGAACACATGCAGCAGCATTCTCAAATAACACAAACATCATGGCTGTGAGCCATTAGGCAGACAGCCCTAAAACTGCAGGCTTTCCATCAGACTTCTTCCTACAAAACATCTACCTTCTGAAGCTTCTTAATGACAAAATATGCTTTTGAAAAACTGAGCCACCTAAACATTAATTAAAGTAACCACTTGACGTATTGAGCATTAAAGTTCTGAGAAATAAAGCAATCTCATCGTCAGCAATGAGGCATCAAAACACCATCATCCACAGATGCACATCAGTGAAATTGTTATGTCATAAAACTTTTGTATTGAAAAGCAGTTTCAGTACGAAAGTAACCTTCTTCCCTCTCTCTTAAAATAATGCACTAAAATAGCTACAAATGGCTGGAAAGATGAGAAACAGAATCTAAGTATTACAAATGGAAGTAATTTACATCAACATGCTCTGAGAACTAAAACAGCTTTTGGAAACTGTGCCCATTCACCTGCCTAAAGGAAGTGGATTCAGAGTATGTTAAAATACAATTGATAACACCCATGGAATTGTGCAAGTCTAAGCAGAACTGTCTTCTCTCTCAAGCTGCTGCCCTTGTGCCTTACTAACCAATTTCACTATTTTATTAAATAGAAGATTACGCTGATGGTGAATTAACTCCCTTTTCTCTGTGCCTGTCAATTCCTGTTGCTCTGAATCTAAATAGATTTGCATTAAATTTTTTCCATTGAAATCTACCCTTCATGACTTTTTCCACTTCTCTCTTTTCTAGGCTGGCCTCTTCCTGGCTTATCCTAAATTATCCTGGTTTGTCTTCTGGCCACTTGATACTCCCAAGATTTTAGACTTCACAAATACAATCTTTTCACTTTCATTATAGCATCATATACAATCATCACTCTAACCTCACAGTTTTTGCTGATCTTTCTTACTCCATCTAAAACCATCACCTCACTCTTTCTTTCAGTTATATTTTCTAAGCTCACAGCGTTTTCCCTGTTTCCTATCCTTTAAGCAAAAGGCCGTTATCCCTTTTAGCCACAGTTCCCTATCAAGACTGTCTCTACTGTGGCATGTAAGTCTCAGGGGACTTAAAAGCAACTTTATTTTCGTATTGTATGGGATACATTTCCTATGTTTCCTTTGTGCCCTGCTCAGCACAATGTCAAAAAAGTTACCACTACACCAACATAGCTTGTAGTACATACACATCTGTGTGCATACAGATGGGGGTTGAGAGCAAGAAGGTGGTGTGTTACCATCTCCTTGCCCACAAGGAAAGGAAACACCATGTCTACTTCCCATCATCTAGTGCAAAATAATAAAACATTTCAGGCTTTCAAGATGTATTATGAAACTACACCTTGTTAGTTAACAAGAAGTACAGTACACTCAAGTCAAAAGAAAAAAAAATAGTGTTTTATTAACTACCACACTGTTATAATACACTTTAAACGTACAATAAGGTAGCCTTTAAATTTGAGGTGGTTTTAAGAATAACAAATGAACAGATTTCCAAATGTTTGTAAATAGGTGAACTGCAGTAATTATTGTTGTACATTTTTTTGAAAATGGTATAGCACTTACAGACTGGCTATATGACTTCATTTTGTACATTTTTCTATAATTGAAAATATAAACAGTAATTAAAAAATAAAAAGAAAATTCAGCATAATAAAAAACATATATGTTTATCAGTTAAATGTACTGGATACATACAATTTTTAGGGAAGAAGCAAAAAAGGAAAAATGGCTGATATTTAAATGCAGATTGACTAACCAAAAACTAAACAACAAACAAATAAAAACCTCATAAAACCCCTAGTTCACTATGACTATATCCATATGTTGGGGAGTACTGTCAATATGGAAGTGATTTTTCTGTTGTATTTGCATATGTTATATTTTACTGGTAATTTACATGATGGCTTTAAGGCCCTGGCAAACAGATGTTTTTTGGAAAAAGATTTGATAAAAATCACTGCTGAGACGCAATACACCTTATTTTTGGTCCTCCAATGTTCAAAAGAAGGGATATACTTCACTATAACATTTGCCTTACCACCCAAATGCCTCAACCTATACATATTTTTTTTTTAACATTTTAAGCTTTTTAAACATTGGTTATATTGCCCACCTTGGTTATTGAAAGAATATTAACAAGACATCATTTTGGCAAATTAAATCTTAAACATGGCTTTTCAATAGGATTTAAAAGGTGACTATCCCTAGAGTTCCATGTTAAAATGTAGTTTTCAAAATCTTACAAGAGTAATGCTTAAAATATTGTACATAGTTAACCTAATTAAAATAATTAGCTTCAAAATGACAAGTTGATGAGCTAAGTAAAGCCTACACTATGTAACATTTGCTTGGAAACTTGATTTGTCAGTTATGCATAATAAAAATTCCAGTCATCAAGAAAATTACAAAATTTCTTTTATCATAACATGATTTCTTTTCACCCATCAACTTCTTTTATCTTACAATAGATAAATACCAACATGTTCTCATTTTTTTTTTACACTAAACCACACAGGATTGATGCATTTGGTTAGACTACCATTTCCATCGTTAAATTCTTTTTTTTTTTTAATATAACTTGGTAAAATTTCATCTCTTCTAGATTCCAAAAGTACCTACAAAACCCATGCAATTTTACCATTTTAATATACTATGGAATATCATACAAAGTAAGGCATTTCAGTGTCATGTATAACCAAGTTACTGTCAATCCAAAAATTTTTGCACATCAATAAAAAGATATCTAAGAACTTAGGAACAATATTCTTCTCACTACTGTATAAAAATAACCACAATTAATAGGTATCTTGTGTAATATTTACTCCATTGTCTCGTTTCCCGAAACTGTGACAAGCTGTAAAGGTATTTCAGTGTTGGTAAGAATATCCTGATTGCTGGTGCCAGATGTATTAACAGTTCCTATTCCTGAAACAGAACCTTGTTGAATATTTGCAAGGATAAGTGTTGTTCCTCCTGCAGTAATCAAAGTATCATCAGGTGTTGCTTCTACTGATGCCAGCACTGTACTGCTAGAGTGAATACCTTTTTTATTCTGATGCGTTTTAATGTGTTTGGCAAGGTGGTCACTTCTCATAAAGCGTTTTGAACATTCTGGACAGACAAATTTCTTCTCACCTGTCACAGAAGGTAAGAAAAAAAATGTTTTCAAGAACATAAAAAATACCACACTTTCAAGAACATTAAAAATATCACATATACACCAAAAACTGAGATAACTTACTGCCTTTAAGAGTCACAATTCTAACAACATCTATACTGAAAAGCGATCCAACACGATAAACTTGTGTGTTAAATTTCTAGACACTTACACAAATCCTTTAAAATAATTAATTTATTTTTCTGTGTCTTACTGAATTTGGGGAGATCTTTCAGGCAAGCTAAGGAATATTACCATCTCATATCCTCAGGCTGCTAAGTTTCACTGCAAATATTACCAATAAATGACTTGTCAGAGGAGGACAAAACCCGCCAAACGATGGACAGGGAAGACCACATGAGCTCCTTCAGAACCACACTTAAGACTGCCAGACAAGATCATGGGGCAATTCAGGTTTGAGGGGACCTCTGGAGGTCTCTAGTCTGATCTCTCTCTAAGCAGGGCCAGCTGGGAAGTTGCTCAGGAATTTATCCAGTTTGGTCTTGAAAATCTTTGAGGAAGGAGACTGCAGAAACTCTCTGGGCATCCTGTTCCAGTGCCTGGCTGTCCTCACAATGAAAAAGTTTTAATTTATATCTGGTCTGAACCTCTCATGTTTCAACTTACGTCTGTTGTCTCTCATCTGAAGAGACATCTCTCACCAGTGCACCACCATAAAAAGTCTGTCTTTGTCTTCTTAATGTTGGCCTTGAAGGCACTAGATGGTTGCTATTAAGCTCCTCCCTGCCCTTACTCTTCTCTTTGTGCAGCTGAATAAGCCCAGTTCCTGCAGCCTGTCCTCATAAGGCAAATGCTCCAACTTCCCAATCACCTTACTCACCCTTTAGTGAACTCAGTACTGTTGATAAATGTCTTATACTGGGGGCTGAAAACTGGATTCTAGATGCAGTCTAACCAATGCTGAGAAGAAGGGGATAACCACATCACTAGAACTAGTGTCTCTGCTTCTGTTGATACAGCCTCGGCCATCCTTGCTGCTGGCTCTTGCTCATGTTCTTGTCTGTCAAGACTCACAGATACTTTTCAGTAGAGCTGCTTCCCAACTAGTCAGGGCTTAGCCTGTGTTGCTGCAAGGGTTAATTCCATCCCAGGTGCAGTACTTTGCATTTATCCTTTTTAAACTACAGAGGTTCCTGTCAGCCCATTCTTTCAGCCCGTGTCCCTCTGAAGAGCGGCCTTGCCCTCAAATGCATTCACTGGTTGCCCCACTTTGGTGTCATCCACAAGCCTAAGAAGAGTGCACTCGGCTGCCTCCTCCAGGTCAGTGATAAAGATGTTAAAACAGGTCAAATAATAGATCCCTACCATTCTCTACTTTTTGTTGGTCCGCCAGAACACTAGGAGCTGTTAACCATACCCTCTGAGCTGGATTATTCAACCGGCCTCTCTTTTTTTAAACCCATCTGTCTGTCCATCCAGACAGATGGTAACATCCCAGCTTGGGTTCAAGCATTCAACATGCCTGACAAAAGGACACCATTAGGTTCAAAACATGAAATATTTTTCATAGACATCACAAAGACTGTTTTCTAAGCAATATAAATGCTGATAAGCACAGAAATTATTATCTATTGTCACTGGGTTTTTGAAATAGTTTCATTTTAAAAGGTAAGCATCCTCTAGTTTGAGCACTCTAGAATGTAATTACACGTTCAGTTTGTAAGAAAACAGGTAATACAGACAATAGATTTGAAACAAACTGTTACTTGAAAAGGTGGAAGATCTAGACTAATTTCTTTTCTTTGTATTAAACAAAAGGAGAAATGTGAGCTTGGAGTCCCTGATAGTCTAATCATGAAACTAGCAGATGTAGAATGATGCACCATCACATGCTCTTCCTTGATTTTGTGAATGACATCCAGTATCTTGGACACCTAGCCCCCTATTCTTATTTTTCTTTTTTAAAATGAGAGAAAATTATTAAAGTTCTAAGCTGGAACAACAGGTCTAATCTGGTTCAAACAAATGAAATGCATTGCCGAACCTGAGTCAAAGGTTAAGCTCTGATTAAGCTCTATTAAATATTAGCTTAAATGTCAGTTCTGAATCAAAAAAGGTAGCTCTTTTTCCTCCTCAGACTTACTAAAGAAACCAAAGTGTATGCATAGCTTCAAATATTAGCTGATTTTAGAAAAGTCACACTACATTAAAATCAACCCTACACAAAGATCTGTTCTCCTCTTAAAAGTTATTTATCCAAGCCCTCTCCATGACACTCCTTTAGTTAAACGCAGCAGAATCAAAGACTGAAAACCTGTGTGCGTTCTTCGGTGTCGCTGAAGCTCATCGCTGCGAGTGAACCTTTTGCCACAGAACATCCAATTACAAACAAATGGACGCTCTCCGGAATGCCAGCGGAGATGAGCTCTCAAATGTGAAGTTTTCCCATATACTTTGCCACACCCTGGTATGTGACAAATGTGTTGCTTCTTTTTTCCCAAGTTGGAGCCTCTGTTTAAAAAAAAAAAAAAAAAAAAAAAGAAGAGAGAAATTATTCATTTTGATAGACTCCTACTAAATACTGCTCGTACATATAAGTTGGTATCCATTTGCAGATACCAACAGATCTGCAAACAAACATGTGCAGCTTCCCATTTTTGATTCAAATACAATCAGAGTCCAGTACACTCCACGAGAAACTGGAGCTAAATTCTGTAACGCTATCCCAATTCTGCAACAAACTATAAATTCAACAGTATGTGAAATTTAAATGATAGATGCGTAATCTCTAGCAAGCATACATGTTCATGAAGTAGGAAATACTGTCACACTACAGCAGTTTGTATTACTTTGATCCTGAAGTGCCCATATTTTAAATTTCTCCCGGTTTCAGTTTTTACCATACCAAAGACAGTTTTGGCAAAGAAAAAACACAAAAGATTGTAATTGCCAAAATGGAAACAGGAGATTTTGGCAACTGGGAAGATAACAGATGGGACTTTTGGCATCTTGGGTAAACCTGAGAAGCCGTCTGGGGTTGGAAGACAAGCTTACTAACTTGAATATTTCCACTAAAAGGAGTGGCACTGAAACAGCTAATTTTGCTGACATTTAAATTAATTCCTTGATATTTCAGGAAAAAAAAAATCCATCAAAATGAACACATAATTCACAGATAGTATAATCCAGACTACTGAGCTTGATGCCTATTTGAAGATGCTTCCTCACTGAAACAGTAGGTGATTCAGGGGAAGCACCGAACACAAAAGCCTAACTTTTTTTTTTTTTTTTTAAATAAAATCACCAGAGAGAGATAAGAGCCTCTGAACACCCTGAGAAAGAAATCAGTCTGGCCAGTGCAGGGCATCACGATTGATTTTAGCCAATTTAAGTGTTTGCTGCTCCTGAAAAGGGCACTCCAGGGAATAGATCTGGCTGACAACGCAGCTCTGTGAATGGTAAATTCTGGTACAAGGGAGGAGATCGGAAAATGCGGCCAAGCATCGGGCCACCTTATTCATCAGTAACATTAACTTAGAACAGCTTAAGTGGATTCTGAAATCACAGTCTTGGGCACTCCACCCTCCATGACTGATTATACAATTTTCAGTTGCCTCCCCAGGGCAATTTTTTTCCTTAAATCAGGTGCTCAACTTCTGCTCAACAGTTCAGCGACTGAAGGACTTGCCAAGCAACTATTACACCAAGATTTTAATCTCTGCATTAAGAACATTTCTGTTTTACCTCTAATGAGGGTTCAGGGTAAAATGCATATGCACTTTTAAGGAGCTAGCACTTGGAACAGGCATTTCTGAACAGGCACAGAAATTAACTCACTCTAAAAACTCACAGCATCTAAAAGGAATTCCAACCTAAGCACATACACACCTAACACATTCCAGACAGTCCAGAAAAGAAGATAAAATCCAATTAAGTCCTAGAAAACGTTTCCAAGAAATTTCAATATAGAGCAGTCTTCATAAGTGCTTCATTAGTCATTTTGTCTCAGAAGAAAAAACTATCACTTTTACATACAAATTATTTGTCGTGACAATTGTTTAGGTTCTGACTTCAGAACAAATTCAATGGCAGTAGAAGTAGAGCCCAGAAGGCTTTTTACCCTGCTGTGGTAGCAGCAGACTCCTGTGAGCATATGGATACAGTGACAGAAGAGACTCTGCTTATCTGTCTTTTTTGTTTTATTGCCACCCCTCAATCCTTAGCCTTACACAAAGCTCACCTGCCTGTTTTATCCAGCTTGTTTACAAATTTCACACAAAAAATTCTCTGGCATCTGAGCTGATATCTTAAGGTCTTCCATCACTATTAGCCTTGGCAAGAATATTTTTGATTTAATTTTCCTTTTTCAAATGTCCCAAAAGAAGATCTGTTCTTTGGACCAGAACAAATACTGCCTTTTTAACATCTCCTACCTGAGGTGAAACGTCCATTTTTGGTAACCTTTGCTACATCTAACTGTTAGATTCACACTCTTCCACGGCCTTCCATCAAGCCAAGATCAAAAAACAAAATTAACTGTGATGTCAGGCATTTAACTTTGCATTATGCTACCTACAAAAAAGCTCAATATTCACAGGGTTTGAACATTCAGCCAATCTCAAAGGCATTTAACAAAACGTCTTTAGATTGCCCCCTTTCTTTTCTAGTTTCTCAGCCTCTGCAGATGGCCAGGCCACCACACAAAACTCACTGTACCTGTAGCACTTCCAGTGGCATTCAGCTATCGGCCCGAAACACCCAGCTCCCCGGGCTCCAACGAAGAAATTTTCAGTATTCCTCCTTTTGCCTGTTTGCAACCACTTCCACAGTTCTCAGGCTCTAAGTTCATCTTCACCTAATGATTCAGTTCTAGACAGCTCTTCTTCAGGTCCTCGTTTGGTGGCTCAAGGCTTCCAGCAATTGCCATGCAATGCAAAGAAACGCCCTTCTTCTCTTCTCCATTATACACTCTTAGTAATTGAAAGAATTCTCCACAGGATCCCGGTACCCTGTGTCTTTAATTGCCTGTCCAACTCCATGCAACCCTAAGGAGTGCCCAGCCTGTGCTAATTATAACAAAATATATTTCTACATTTGAGAATATATTTCTGCATATAGAATATTTTGTGTGTTTGCTATTTCATCCTCACACCTTCTCCAAACATTATAGTCTTCCCATCAATGATAATGAATAGAAATATTTTGTAACTTTGCATGATACAGTACATAAAGGTGACACAAATGACACGAAATCACATCCAAATCCCCTTAGAACAATTTAAAGATTCCTAAGTCACCTTTAGTCTAGACTGAAGGAAACCAAGGTTCAACTCATGGTCACCTTACTACGCAAAGGTGGTTGAAGCACATGAAATTCTAAGCACCCACCTAACTGGTAACAGAATTCCTTAGAAGACTGTGAAGTTCAAAACGAGGGGAAAGTTAGGGATTCACAAAATGAATTCTGCAAGACTACTGTGAATGAGTAACCAAGTGTATTTATTCTACACAACTTCATATAGGCATCTCCATGTTTGGTTCATGCGTGCTCTAAACTGACTGGATATGAGCCAAATTCTATCTGGATGCTTTGCAGCTGTGACAGTCTGGCACTATGCCCTAACACATCACGCTAAGAGGCGTTTCTTGCTGCATTGGGCAATAACCATCATTACTGAGCAAAAGGATACGATTCAGGCCTACTCCTTGATTAAGTTTTCAAATCAATTAATATTAAAGTATTTTCATAGTATATTTTACCTTTATAAAGACTGGAAAACACATTTCTCAGTAACCATGCAGAACACAATGGGTTCAGGAAGAGATACCTTCATCCACTGAGAAACTAGACTTTCAGTCCAGCAGTACTTCCAGGAGAAACATCAAGTATTTCAAGGGTAAAACATACAATTATTAGTTATTTTAAGAATGTGTCGTTTAGAGTTATGTACCTGAAGTGGTACTCAGAAGCCCTGTTCCTTTATAGATCCGAACAGAAGCAGGTACATCTCAATGTCATTCCAGATGTATGTAAGAGGAGGGTGAAATCTCCAGATGTAACTGAGAGGAGGGTGAACTTTCCACCTAACTTCAAACAACCTATCCAGAAGCCTAATACAGCCTGTTTGGGATCAGAGTCATCCTTCGAGGTACATATCTCTCTCACTCTCCACTTGCTTATCCCCCATTTACTATATAAGCTTGAGGCTATAAGGTTTTAATTTCCACATCTAATACATCATCCTCTTCCTTTCCTACCTTCCCCCCTACCAAGTCAGGTAAAGATAATAGTGGCTTCCTAATTCACAGGAATGGTGCAAATAGAAATCCTTTGAAGACTGCAACATAGTCTAATTCTGTATTGAGTCAAAAAACCCCTACAAAAATCAACAAAAAACAGAAAGAACCCTTTAACTCCCCTTTGCATCCAGAAAACAGAAAAGACTAGAAATGCCAAAACTAAGACTACACAAAAAATGAAATTATGGCGGCGAAGTCTGCATCTGTGAAGCCATGTACTTTACAAGTGAAATGCTATCCAGCTTTTTCATACTGATTTAATGCACTTTTCATAGAATAGTTTGGGTTAGAAGGGACCTGTAAAGGCCATCTAGTCCAACCCCCCTGCAATGAGCAGGGGCATCTTCAACTAGATTAGGTTGTGCAGAGCCGTGACCGACCTGATTTTGAATATTTCCAGGGTTGGGGCATCTACCACCTCTCTAGGCAACCTGAGAGTTGTTTCCAATGTTTCATCACCCTCAGTGTAAAAAATTTCTTCCTTAAATCTAGTCTAAATCTACCCTCTTTTAGTTTAAAACCATTACCCCTTGTCCTATCACAACAGGCCCAGCTAAAAAGTTTGTCGCCATCTTTCTTATAAGCCCCCTTTAAGTACTGAAAGGCTGCTGTAAGCTCTCCCTGAAGCCTTCTCTTCTCCAGGCTGAACCACCCCAACTCTCTCAGCCTGTCCTCATAGGAGAGGTGCTCCAGACCTCTGACCATCTTTATGTGCCCCCCCAGACCTGCTCCGTGTCCTTCCTGTGCTGAGGACTCCAGAGCTGGACACAGTACCCCAGGTGGGGTCTCACCAGAGCAGAGGGGCAGCATCACCTCCCTTGAACTGTTGGCCACTCTGCTTTTGATGCAGCCCAGGATATGGTTGGCTTTCTGGGCTACAAGTGCACATTATCAGCTCATGTCCATCTTTTCATCCACCAGCACCCCCAAATCCTTCTTGGCAGGGCTGCTCTCAATGTCTTCATCCCCTGGCCTGTACTGATACTGGGGGTTGCTTTTCTTGTGTTACTAGTTATACATTATTTAAGTACTAACTTGAATATAGAATTATTCATTTCCCCGGGGTTTTTTCCCTCATCATGGGCACTCACAACACTCACAGTGTCTAAGCAATTCACAAACATTAATGAATTTATCATCTTGCAACACTCCTGTGTACTGAATTTGAACTAGTAAAATCATTTCATACATCCAAATATGAGATAGAAAGAGATTAAGCCAAAACTGTCCAACAGCCGCTATCCTGAGATGTCAAATTCAGAAGCATATTTTCTTACAGGACTGAAGATGTTCACAATTCAGATCAATTGACTTCTTTACAGGAATGAACTCAGTACTTCTGCAGTGGAAGAGGTGGACTGGATAGACAAACACCTTCAAAACTTCAGAGCCCTGTCGCTGCAGTCCTGTATCTCATTCCCTAAATGCCTTCCAATTTCTGCAATAAGTGAAGCAGGTGCCAATCATTACACAGACCTGATTCACTCCCTGTGCATCAACCATCCCATCCACTGAATGGCACTAGGGTCATATGAAAAAAAAAATAGTATGCAGTCATGTAATTAGAAACCAAATGATAATGCATATGTACAAGAGATTAAAGTTACCCACAATAACTTAACTTCAGCATTTGTCAACCCCGTTTTCAATTTTGCAACCTTAGTGTAATTTTAAGAACTGTGAATGCTCTCTGAAGAAATTTATAAAAGCAAATGTCCTGTTATCTGAAACTCTAGAAGTCATCAGCAGAGTCGAAAGATGAATCAAAACAGAATTACAGCACTAGAGATAAAAAAGTAACTGTAGCAGCTATAGAACATGATCAACATGTACCAGAGAGAGAAAGAAAATATCCCTCCAAGTGGGCTTACTCCTTTTTGCCGGACTCTGAAGGCATTCTACATTCCGGTGGAAAAGTTGCTCTAGCAACTGTAGGCACTTTCACTCTTTTTCTATTTCCCCACCATTGTCTCCTTCATTATTCAGTTTCGGTTCCATTCCTAATTCTTCTCACATCCTGACTTCCTGTCCTACTTTTCCTAATTAGTTTGTACATTTGATGTGCCCAGTCCTTTCTTTACAGTGGATTTCAGATTCTCACTTATCTAAACTCGTATCTCAACTCCTTCCCAAATTCCCATATCTGAGTTTCAGTCAGACTATGTCCTTCTCCAGACTTCATCAACATCATCTCTCAAAGGATTCTCTCTTGAGCTTTGACTTTAACATTAACATTTGGTGTTATAGCAACTCCACTTAGAAGGAAGAGGATTTTAAAGTAAAGATGTCTTTAATTTAAAGGCACTGTAGTTTGGAATAGATCAGGAGGAAGATGGAACACGTGAAATCTCTATGTTTCCTAAGAGTTTGGCCAGTGCAAATCGCATTTTCAGAGTCTTCTCCCAGACTGAATCAAATCTCAACCCAGCGTGTACTTTAGGCAGATCTCCATGGCAGAGTCCAGGTTCACCAGGAACTTAAAAATGTCTGTGCCAGGTTTCAGTGAACTATGCATAGGAATTAAACAAGATGGACAAAGACACTATATAACCTTAAGTGCAGATATTATCACTAGCTTCATTTGTGACGTAAATGTATGAAAGCATTTCTGTCTAAAAAACTTAATATTTACTTGTCATGGCTGCCTAAGATGATACTTTCTTTGCAAGAATGGAAAGGTATCTAGAATATACAGCAAAAACCCCACAAAAGACTTGACAATAGACATATTTAGTCAGAACTCTTAGAGTCACAGGACATTGACAGGTTCTTTAAGGAAACTCAGTAATTTACACTAGAGTTCTCACATAAATAAGACTTCTGTTTTAGAAAAGAAACTATTATCAAAATGGACATGTTTTAGAGTACCGGAAAGAAGCCCCCACACAATTATATCAAGCACAAACACAACTAAATATTTTCACTTGTAAAAGGCAGCCTATTATCCCCATTTCCTCTCTTATACCCATAATCAAGATGTTTAAAAGGAAGTGTTCTGGAATAGAATGACAAAAAGCTGAGGAATACTTTTATGAGATATAGAATAATAAAACATGGCTTCCTACCCAGCCCTGAAGTTTTATATGAATTGAAACTTAGTATCTCGTTGTTAGACTCATGTCCACTAATTTTGACTGAAAACAATCATCAATTAAAAATTTGGTATTTAGAGTTATTATACAAACCTTGTTTTTCTTAGGAAACCAGTGAATAAGAAAACCAGGATAACTGTATTTTTATAACACTCTAAAGCAATCAAACTGTGGGAAAAAAATGCTCAATCAGTGAGGAAATGCAGGAACACAGGATTTAATCAAGTCCTTGACATATGATAGGAAGCCAATCACGGATGTGCATATTCCAAAATATTTCATTTTCATATTATTTAGGGCAACATTCTATCCCCTTCACTTGTACTAGGCGGCATCTAACTCCAGATTTTTTCCAATTAATCTCAATTGAGTAACTCAGAGAGCATGGCATAATCTGCCCATCCATCTGCAAACCCAGAAATAAAGGTGGCAGTCCTTTATTGCATAAGCTTTTTTTTTTTCCCCCTCTCTCTCTGCAGACAACTGCCATTAACTAAAGCTCCTTTTTCCTCACTCATTATTTGTTTTCATCATTACATGCATTATATGACACTGAATGTTGCATACCTTCCACCACCTTCTTTGCAGTTGGGACATGTGCAAGCTACTCGTCGTAGTCTTTTTCCCTCTTGATGTGGTTGGTCCCCTTCCTCATCTACCACCTGTACTCTCAAATGTGTTAGATCATTGGTATTCAGTGTAGAATCACCACTGAGCTGCCACTCTTCTGGATCAGGCTCCTCTTCTTTAATCCTAATATCTGAGGAAAAGAACAAACACAGATCCATAAGCAGCCCATTAAATAGAGAGAAGAAAACCATAATGATCAAATCTTTTTACTGTTGAGAGCACTATGTCAGTCAAAAGTCAACATCCTTTAGTGCATACTGACATTGCTTCTGTGCCCTTGTAACCTGTAATGTATTTTAAAAGTTTATCTTACTATACATTTCAAAGTGGAAGTATAACAAAGTATTAAAGTTTAAGTTTGAACTGTTCTTGATAGGGAATGCTGTCACCAGGAGGATTTTGCTTGCTTGAAACTTGGGAAAAACTGAGGAACAAGAGGTTGGATAGAGGTTGAAAAAAATGTAAACGCATGTTTCAAATGATCCTGAGTAGCCATTTATGTTTCCACAGGATTTCTCAATTAGGCTGTTTGTACTACGTGTTACATTTTCTCAATGATCTTCAGGAGTTTTCAGTATGCAGTGATATTTAAAGTAATATGAGAAATCAATTAAATAAAAGGTTTTGACCTAAGATGAAGATATCTAAGGAAAACAAAAAAAACCAATAAAAATAATGTCCTTGTTCCATTTTTCCCTTCTCACCTCAGATTTTTCCGCTATACATAGAGAAGAAAATATTTAGGGAAGAATGTTATTCAGCATTAGAGAGAGGTAAGCAACACACAAACCACTTCAACATTTTGATGAGCAAGTAGTCAAAATAGGTCTTTGCAGTGTCATGGATGGAAAGAAGCTTCTTCAGTTATCCTCACAGGATGGACACTGGCAAGCATGTGTACCCTCTCCCTACAGAGCATTCTTTCAATCTAGTCCAAGAACTAAATACAGCATCACAGTACATTGTGAAACAACAGCTATTTTAACAAATTTACATTTTAACAGGAACATTTTTTCCCCTCAGAATCTATTCTAGATTCCCAATGGGCTTAAAGTCTGTAAGTCTGGATTTTAAAAAAAGACAGTTTCTTTATATCATTTTAGAAAGCTGATCCCCAGCCCCTTCTTTAGTTCAGCAGAGTACTGTAGTTACCTGGTCTACCTTCCGAATATATCCACAGTTCCTCTGTTTAGAGACAAGGGATGTAGGTCCACACCAAAGTTTGCTTGGTGCTAATAAAGTCTCAGCCCAGCCTCTTCCAACATTACAGACTGCCTTCCATTTAGTTGCACGTGTAAAACCATTTGTGGGACTGTGCTGTAAACTACATCCCTGATGTAACTAAAGTTAAAGTAATTCTCTAAGAAACGGCTGCATTGGGAAGAGAATTCCAGGTCAGAAACAGGGAAGTCTAGAATATTTATCTGGTTTGGCTGAAAAAGTCAACGCTTTTAAAGAAATTAAGCTTGCATGAGTATGACAGGCTCTGAGCTGTAGGAATCCAGGAGCCAGCACACTCATTTTGCTGACTCTCTATGCGTGTGGTAACACCCACTACTGCGGTAAGATTTTGCACTGTCCAAGGTCACCTGCACATTCAGCTCCACTGTTACCGTAAGAAGTTCATGATTTCAGACAGCAACATAACAAGTATCTTTCACGTGAAGACCTAGAAAACCTCTGTGGTGATTTCTAGTCTTCTGCATTACTGCCAAATTATCTTTCCTACAAAATTAAGTCATTTTGTGAGACTAATCTATGAAATAATTTTATTATACTTAATAATTTGTATAAACATGTTATATATAAAATTCATTTTACAGAATCAAAGATTAAACCACTGTACAACATACAAAGAATTTATAGAATTGATCTTTCAAATTGGATTCTCTTAAGCGTACTAATACATTCACTTACAGCAACTTTAGAAAAAGGCAAAAGCCTGATTTACTCTTATGCATCTGGGCACATAATAGGAATTTAAATACAGCAAAGCAGCAAGGCTGCCAACACAGGCTAACTCAAGTCCCCAAGCAGTTCTTTAGGACTGGATATGTTACGAATCATACTCAAAATTCTTTTACCGATCAAATGTTCCACAATACATACATTGTATAAATGTTAGTTTTATTTAAAATAAGAATTAAAGGAACGTTAATAAAACAAAACACTGTATTGAGAAGATAATTTCATTATGCTCTTAGTAACATTAAAAACTCACTATATGCTAGTGTCTGAAGTCAGTAGCTGAATCCAGTTAGCACTGGATACACATGCTTCAAAAGAGATATCAACAAGTCCTAGCAAAGATGGATGCGTCTAAGTAGAGCATGGATGTGAGCTCCCTGAAGTAAAACATTCCATACAACATGATTTCTCTTATTGATACCCCAAAGTCACACTCTAATAGCAGAGATACACCTAACAATAGAAACATATCCAGAATTGTCTATTACTGCACACCAGTATCCAGGATTTTCTACCTTTAACTCACGTAATGTTGTTCTCAAACCTTCATCATGAGTTCCTTTCATTTTTGGAGTCCTAGTCCCTCCCAATTACCACCATTACTGCTGTAGCACAAAGGCTCACAATAGTTTTATAATGGTGGAGGCATAAATGAGAAAATTATTTGAACAAAAAAAGGCCAGACAAAACACTCCTAAGAGTTGAGGATACTGGAGAAAATAACAACTTGCATAGACATACAATACTTTATAGTATTATTTCCAAAATGCAAAACTGAAATGAAGTCAAGGTAGCACTGTGTTTCCTGGTTATCTTGGTAAGGCAGAAAGTGTAACAACTGCTTTCGGTATTCTTCTGAAGGACCATGTTCTACTCTAGGCACACAGAAAAGTACAATGTAAACTGCAATTTACAAATGGGACTTTTAAATACTTAATTATGTAGATTATACTTTAAATAAAATAAAATTAAAAGAAATATCAAAAGATGAAGTGTTTACCTAGCCTCTCCAGGATGGAGTATAGCAGAGAGTGGATTGTATCAAGTCCCATAGTGAATCTGATTGCCTTAACAAGGTCCTTAGAGCCAATGTGGCTGTTGCCCTCCAAGTAGGTTTTACATTATAGCAAGAGATGAAATTTCTTGAAAATTCCATCACTATTCTTGGAGGTAGGAAGGCGTGCCACTGTAATTTAGACAACAGTAAAAAAAAAGAAACAGTAGAAGGGCCAAACCATGGAAAAGAGCAAAAGATAAGAGTCTTCTCCAATGCAATAGAAATGGAGATTATGCAAATTCATACCGAGAGCAACAACTCTGCATTTCTCCCTTGGTGTTTCTCTGGACGTGCTCGATTCTAATTCAGTCTCAACTGACAAAATACTAGGTTTTACACTTACTCTGCAAAAAATTGGGCCTTAAAAATTTACATAATCCCTAAAGTCATCACAAGCTGATGCAAACACTGGGGTAAATTTGAGGCAACTTTTGTCTCCTACCAATTAAACACAGGCTAAACATGGGTTATATTTTCTTTACTACTATTACTTTTACAACTATTTTACTACTATTTAAAATATTTACTACTGTTTTACATGCTTTCAAATTTCTATATGACCTTAATTAAATTCAAGACCTAGTACTAAGTAAGTATGAAGGCCAAATTCAGACAAAGATAGTTTCAAACTGCCTACAGATTCTGAAAATCATATACTCTGTTCAAGTTCTTCTTGGTATATAATTTTGTTCAAAGGTTCATTGTCACAGAAAGTCCAGAGCTGGCTACAATATGGGGCAAGTGTAAGTGTATTTGGCAAACAAAAACAACTAAGAGATTTGTTTAAAGCACTCCGGAGAGGAGTAACTAAACTGACAGGATGAAACTACGCAGATGTAAATGCAGCCTAAACTATTCTTGAGTACATTTCAACTATAGGATGAAGAGAACTACTGCTGCCCACTGATACAGACAAGTCATTTACCTACTTCACCATGTTTCAAATGAACACATCAATTAAGCTTCATGTTCTACCTTAGCCCGTTTCAACTAGGAATTTAAGAAAATGCTGTTTTCTTTATCTACGAGAAAAGTTATTTAACTTCAAAAATTTCAAATTCAAATTCAAAAGTTACTCAACAATGTTAATGATTTCTACTCTGATTTTCCCCCAAAAACTTACTTGTGAATTTAGGCACTTTTATTGTGTAATAAATTACAAGACAACAGAAGATACACTACAGAATGTCATCTTGAAATACCTGTGAACGTCAACTCAGAAGAAAGATTGTAATCTAGTTTAATAGCTCTCAATCAGATTTTAAGTTTCTGAGGAAAACAACTGTTGTGTACAAGTCTAGGAGCAGGACCTCCCAGTGCTGAATACTTCAGCAGTACCAGCAAAATGATTAAAATAGAGCTATAGATTTTTTTCTTGCAAGAAATGCCACATGCTGCATTTCCAAGTGATCATATGCGTTATTCTAAGCTGATTATTTAAAAATTTCAATCACCAAAGTACTTAAGTCAGTGCTACCACAACACATACTATATTTCAAAGATCAGTTACTCACCCTAGAGTAACTGCAGTTCTTTGAGATGTGCTGTCTACAAATTCTCAAGAGTTTGGATTCTTATGGACAGTAATGCCTGCTGCAGCATACCCTTATTTTTCCCCTTTTTTCCCGTAGTTGGAAATATAAGAGGGGATAACTAGAATGGGGGAAGAAGAGCTGATCATGCTCAATGTGGAAGCAGCCAGGAACTGCAGAAATAGGTAACGAAAGCAGGAGGACACAGAGAATTCTGTGACCAGCGGGGTTAAATATTCCTACATAAAAGAGTATTAGACTGCTGCTAGGGTCAAACAACAGGATTGACTGCAGTAATTCAGGAAGGCAGAACTGTTCAGTAAGTATTTCTGTCCTGTATTTAGGTAAAACCAAATAATGGTCCTATCACTAGATGAGATCGAAAAACTTCCCACTGACAGTCAGTCAGGAAGATGTAAAAACAGCTACTGAAACAAACACTTAATAAATCAAAAGATTAGAATAATTTTCATTCAATAATTTTAAGAGAAGGCTGAAGAGCTCTCCACAGTCTTAACGCTGCAAGCCTGGGACCATATAAATGCTCCAGTGGGTTAGAAAAAAGCTAGCACTGTGATAATACTGAAAAAGGGTAAACAAAGACTCAAAGAGATACAGAAAGAATTAATGCTACTCAAAATAGGATTTATGGGAACAATCAGATTCAAAGGTAATTTTTTTTCAAAATCAATGATGACACAATTGTTGATATAATATACTTGAGATTTCTGCACAGCAAGTGACTTATTAGGATACAGTAAAACATTTTGATTAAGAAAAATGAAGTACAAAGCACATGTGGAATACATGGATTAAAAACTGGCATAAGGTTTAAATGCAGATTGAGAACTATCATTTCTGTATGATAAATAATGAGGACATGCCACTAACAATGTGTGTTTCCCCCACCCCTCTTCTGCCCTCAAAAATTACTACCTTTTGAAAAACTGTGTCTTCTATAAGCAGTGAAAGACAACCAACCCATCTACAATCCAGCCTTATCTTCAAGGGAGCAATCACAACCGGGATCCTGGTGAGCATTCCTGGCATTATGAAAAGACTACCGTTGTCCTTGGTAGAAACTTCAGATGCTTTTTATGAGCCAGATGCACTGACAAGTTAGCTTGAGAGATCACAACCAAGGCATGTGATCCTGCCAGGAGTTTCAAAAGGCAAGAAAACTGCACAGAACCTGAAACAATGGACCTAGAAGTGCTGAGACTGCAAAAAGACAGAAGATGAGTTTCCAACCTTCTTTTTATGTTGAAGCAGTACTGGAAATAAAATCCCTGGCCTCTTTCACTTCATGGATACTTGCCATACATCCCCACAGGTGCAAGACAGTTCTCCTTTTGCTTCAGGAGAATCTTGTAAAAAGGGTATTTGAAAATGAAAAAGGAATGAGTACCTGAAACTGGGTAATATATTCTTTTGTGAAAATCCTGAGGGTATCTGAGCCTAAGATAACTCAGGTTAACCTCCTTAACCTTGAAAATCTAAGTTACATCACCAGGCACTCAGCATACATGACAGAATTTTCACTCAAGAGTAACATACCTACAGTAATGTTTCACCTCACCACCATGGGCCGTATTTTGAGCTGTTTTGGAACACAGAGTGGAAAAGCTCATGAAGTACAGACACAGAGGAAGGATGCGACAATTCAATCTTTTCAAGAATTTGAAGGAAAAAATGGAAATCTATTTCACAGCAGTAGATACTGCATTAAAAATAATCCGACTAACTAAAGTTACGCAAACTTTCTTACACTTGAAGTGAGGTAATTTACTATATGCTGTTACAAGCAAACTTGTGAAATAGGTACAAGCATGATAGCCTAATTCTTCCTCAATTTATTAATTTCTTTTGAAAATTATGAGAAAATAAGAAATGTAATTTAACCATGTTGAAAGCAAACTATTTTCACATAAATACATAAACAGCTCTAATTCCTACACTATCTTAAATCTGTCAGAGTTCCCAATTCAATTTTTCATATATATAAAAAAACAACAACAATGGGGGAACTGTTTTTAACTATTTTCATTTTACAACATGAAAACTAAATGCCTCAAATGTAAATGGGATAGCCCAAAACAGATGTTTTAAATACGATGAAAATATTTACTTAACATCACTGCTTCCCTTTACTTCCTGCATTTCTTATAACTTTTTAAAATTCAATTTCATAATAACACCATTGTCCTGGTTTCAGCTGGGATAGAGTCAATTTTCTTAGCAGCTGGTATAGTGCTGTGTTTTGGATTTAGGATGAGAATAATTTTGATAACATATTAATATTCTAGTTGTTGCTAAGCAGTCAAGGACTTTTCAGCTTCTCCTACTGGTCTGCCAACAAAAAGGTGGGGAGCACCCAAGAAGCTGGGAGGGGATACAGCCAGGACAGCTGACCCCAACTGACCAAAGGGATATTCCATGCCATATGACATCATGCACAGTATATAAAGCTGGGGGAAGAAAGAAGAAGGGGGAATGTTCGGAGCTACAGTGTTTGTCTTCCCGAGCATCCGTTACATGTCATGGAGCCCTGCTGTCCTGGGGATGGTTGAAGACCTGCCTGCCCATGGGAAGCAGTGAATGAACCCCTTGTTTTGCTTACCTTGCATGCACGGCTTTGGCATTACTTATTAAACTGTCTTTATCTCAGCCCATGAGTTTTCTCACTTTTACCCTTCTCATTCTCTCTCCCATCCTGCTGCGGGGGGAGTGAACAAGTGGCTGCGTGGTGCTCAGTTGCCAGCTGGGGCTAAATCACGACACACCATGCCCTTCTCTCAAAACTTGGTATAAAGAACGCCTTAGAAAACTGCGTAACTGAAAGTAAAATTAATAAGGTTAAAAACCAGAACTTAAAAATAAAGAAAAAATAAAGAAAAAAAAGTTATATAATACTGAAAACCAGCCAAAACTTTTTATAAAGTTCTAGATGTCAGAATGCTTTAAGTAGCATTCTGCACTACTTCACCCAAAGCATTAAAACATTGAAACCACCATCCCTGCAAGTAAAACTGTAAATACTCCATTTTTAATTTTGTTTTGGGGTTTAGACTGTTTTACCTAACAGATCTTTGACCAAAGCCTCACAAGATACCAGCAGATGAAAAGTAAGTTGTCACCTGGGCAACCATTTACCTCAAAAATTGGTGCCAATTTTTTGGCCAAATTAAAATAGCTAAATCACTTTAGCATGATAAAGACTTCAGGTTCTGGCAGGAATGGAATGAAGTCCCCACCACAAATAGCCAACCACTCCCACTCTCTATCAGCTGGTATAAGTTGATCAACAGGCAAGACAGTAAGTTTCAATGGCAGTAGGCAGATGAGTCTGTAAGGAGTCATGTAAACTCCTGCAGAGGAGAAGAGAAGCAGAGAAGAAAGACGTAGAAATGAAGACCTCAGTTTCGTAGTGGCATTTTGAGTCCACTCTTGCAAGGAATCCCTTTGACTTTATTCCAACTGTAGACCAACCTGGAAAAATGTTTGTCGTTTCTTTATTTTTAAATAAATAAATCTTCCAGCTGAGTGTGTCTGGGTTGGTAAGCAGCAAAGTCCCCTCTCAAGCCAATGAGGTCTTTCAGGTCACTTGCTAGTTTCTTCAGATGCTACTGGACTAGCCAAAAGAAGTATCAAAAAAAAAAAAAAAAAGGCATCCAGCATCTTAGAAAAAGTTAAGCAACCTAGATAAGACCTGGTAAAATTGCCTTTTTCAGGAAATAACCAATCCAAAACTGTGATTCAAGACATTAATAAATTAGCTGAGACACTATTACAATTAGATTTTGATTAACACTGTTAATTCTCCTTTGCCTGGACAATGGCTTTAGGGAAAAAAAACCCCACTGACTTTAAAATTCTTTCAAATTGACAAACTTACATGATCAGAAACATGAAAACCAAGTTTATACATTTCAGTATCTTGTATTTTTCCAAGAGAAATGTTACTTTATATGAAATGTTTGAAGAACAAATCTATAAATATGCTAATAAAAATAAATACCTTTCTTGATCAGGTAAGCTGCTGAAGAGTAATGTGAACTGTGCGTGTAATGGCTCTTTTTGTTATATACAATGCAGTATTTTATTACAAACTGCCAACAAAAGGAGTAGGCTATTAGAGAACTTTCTCAGGTTTAATTTCCTCTGAAGACCAAAGCCAGAACACAGGTGAGAAAGAGATCTCTTTGCCAGTGTTTAACACTTAGATACTATTTGATATAGTTCTGTTTGAAAAGCAATGCTGAAGAAAGTTTCCACTCTGACTAACCAATACCCTTCCCTTCCCTACCAGACAAGACTAAGCACAATGAGGAGGAATAGGAGTTCTAACAAACATTCTAAGATAAAACCAGCTCAGCCAACATTTTTCAGCACAAATTCAGTGCAATGGCAATCTCTGTGTATGTACAACTGGTAAAGTGGACGTTTTGGTAGAAGCATAATTGCTGAACATTTTTCAAAGAAAACTGTACATTTACTGGACAGATCTATTAGCTTTGTATTAGAGTTTGTGATTAGTTTTCATTATGTAAATGAAATGTAGGACCTAGGTAAGGACATTTTTTCCTCTCTCACACTCATAAGAGCAGTAAAGATGTCCCCTGCTGCCTACCTGGGAAGTGAGCCTTGGAAGAACATCTCTCACACAATGGGCTGTAGCTACCAAAATCTAAAACCTAATCCAGTTTTCACAGCTACATCACTAACAGAGCAATCTATGTTATTTGGACTTCAGACAATTACCAACCATCTCTGACCCAAGACTAGGAATATGTTCTTTTTATTTTTGCCTCAGGTAGAAAAGTTTTGCTAAATGAAAACAGAAAATACAACCCAACTGTATTTGTTATGGAAGGAAGTGCATTATGCGGGCTGGGGGCAGAAAATACAGGGAAACCCTTCTTATCTTGCTTCAAAGCTTGTTGGTAGTTTGCAGAAAAGCGGAATCAAGCAGCCTCTCACCCTTTAGCTTTAACTTCTCTCATTCTGCTATCCCTTCCACATACCTTCCTCTTTCAGTTAAAACTAAACTGTTTTTCCTCATTTCCTCATTTGCAGATCAGAAAGCAATGTATTTCTGACTGCAAAAATTTTTTTTATAATTTCACTATCTGCTTTTAATTGCATATTTGTTATCAAACCTAAGAAAGGGTGCCATATTGTAAGGGGTTATAAGTAAGAAGGGGAGGAACACCACTGAAAAATATTATCTCGGACAACTCCAATATAGACAAAATACCACACATATATAGAAAAGATGCTGAAGGTCAATCGAGATAATTCAGTCTGATTCTGTTAGTTAGAAAGAGTTTCACATTGACTGTACTTTGGAAAAGTCAGTTTCTTGTAACATAAAGGAAGGACCGATTAAATTCTCCCCAAATTTAGGGGATAGCAGTTTTAGTACCTTCCAGTCCATTTATTATTCCTAGAGAAGTAGGAAAAATGTCACTATAAATCTCCACCCCATCTTTAATATAACCAGGTGTTTATAGCTGTTCACTTGAGGCAATAGTTTCTGCTGTTCATCTACTGCTTCTGCCTATTTAATCACATTTCATATAATCCATTTACTCTCTTCCCTTCCCATGTGAAATTCCTCACAGGAAAATATATTTAAGGAATGCTTGATGGAACTCCTTTGCATTTTATTATGAACCACCATTAAAACACTCTCAAGGACTGTCAACAGACAAATTAATACACACAACAGGCTCAAATTCTTTTCCATGAGTTTTTTCTTTTGGTTCCTCTCTCCTTTTCCTTTCTAGCTTTCTTCTAAAGTTTCTGCTATGTTACTCCACAAGCAATAACATTACCTACATGATCCTATATAAAATTTAAATCTCAGAAATAAAGTAATTCTCATCCTCCTTGTATTTCATATTAGCCACAGGGACCTTTTTCCAACTGACATCTGAGTTAAGCTTTATTATCGTGTACAATATATGCTTTTTGTTACTCATGTCTATACCCACTGTCCTCATAGGTAACAAGGTGTGATAGAGACAAACCAAGACTTTCTGTGGTCACTGGAAATAAAAAATTTAAGAATCAAGACTACCCAGCAGAGGAAATACTGTGAGCAGCACACTCATCTATTTGGTGCTCTTGCCAACAAGCCGATGAAGACCAGGCTTATCGAGGTCTGGGTAACTTCGCCTTGATAAGTCCATAACACAGAAGTAATTTCCAAAACAAAAAGAACTAGAGAATCATCCCAGCTTATTATTTTAAATTCAAATTTTAGATTCTAAAAGGAAAGCAAGCTTCCCGACACAGAATATACCAATAACTAAGTACTATAATCAGTAGGCTTTTAAAACAAGCCAAATTCAGCAGCTCCTATAGTAATTTTTCACGTAACACTGCATTCTTCTTGCATGCTTAAATGGGCATATCATAAAAAACATTTATGTTTTATTTAAACATTTATGCTTCAGTATCTTAATGAACCAGAGCCCTGGATCACATGATTATAGCAAAACAACAACTCCCAAGCTATTTTGTGCAACAGTTCCCTCCCAAATTAGCTCTACTGCTCATTCTGCCCCTCAAAACTAGCCCATGTACAATTTCACAATGATGAGATTAAACAGCTTCTGGTACCACAAAATGTGTTGAACTTCAATCACCTCTTATTCTTTCTTTTAGGTAGCTATGCCCTGAAATTTGGAATGCACTGTATCAAAAAAACCCCCATCCCTTATAACTCTAACCATTCTGTGACATATGTGGTTTTTTTCTCACATTAAGAAATACCTGTTTTAAGAAAATTGCCTTTTTTCTCTGCTCACAGAGATAAAACACACTGCGAAATTTATCAGTAACAACAATTCTGAAACAATGCAAATATGTAGTACTGGAAAATCACATACATTCTTAAGCAGAGTCTCCATTTTCACATTTACATGCTCGTTTCACTTCTGCTTACATGAGTTCTATACATCGTAGTTACACTGATATTAAATCAGTAGGAAACAAATCTAACAAAGCAGCGAATCAATAACAGCACCTCAGGGGGTCTCAAAATTTTCAAGGGAAAAAAAATTGTATCAACAGAAATATTTGGATTTTCCATGCAAATTTCATCTATTCAGGACTGAGAAGAATGGGGTATGCTAACGACACTGCTGTCTTAGAAGAGTGGTAGTTGGTAGTCAGATTTACAGTCCATAATTTACTGTGCAGATATTCCATATGGCTAAGACTTACAAGGATCGATAAACATTGTATTAGAAGTGCTGTTAACTAATATAACCAGTTGGGAGTTACAGGAGCCTACACTAAAAGAAGCGAGGTGGGACTGTGTTCTACCATTACAGCAGTTTCTAATGGAACAGTAGTTTCAAATAAAATGTATCATCACCACGTTTAACCCACTGTACTTTGTAGGCTTCCGCAGCAAGACAATAATGTTATGATTATCAGCATTCAAACCAATCACATGTAATAATAAAAACAATTTTCTGCAAAAAGAGTTAAAATAAGTACCTGCAGGACTGCCAGCATTTTCTCCTTGATGCAGCTGAATACCAGCAGAATCTATAGAGTTTACTGTAACTGTCTGTAGATTTGGCAATTGAGCAGTGCTTAGACTAACTGGAGTTGACGTCAACGCCCCACCTGCTGCAACTTGACCAAGAGTGAGAGTCTGCACAGGGGTTAGAGTTATTTGTTGACCAGGTGCATTCTGAATTTGCAAGTTCTGCAAGTTCTGAACTCCTTGCACTTGAAATGTCTGCCAGGTTATCTGCCCAGAAGGGGTCACTGTTTGTGCCTGAATTAAAAAAGTTCCAGGATTCAGCTGCAGTTGAAGATTTTGAAGAGCCTGCTGGGATATACTTTGACTTGCTTGCACACCGTGGATTGTCTGTTGCGCAATACCTTGTACAATCTGGGCTTGACTGGTTGGCTGCTGAGACTCTTGAAGCTGTATGTGTTGTACAATTGGCTGTGCTGTGGAGACCTGAATATTCTGAGCCTGCGTGTCATCTGAGACTGATGTCTGGATGTAATTTCCCTGAAGATCAGAACTGTGAACTTGACCACTAGTTGTGGTCAAGTTGTTTGCATTTTGTTCCAATATACTTGAACTGTCTATGGTAACGGGCAATTGTGATGAAGATGACGTTGGCACAAATAAGTCATTATCAGTGGCGGTTTCTGTAATTTCAGGAGAAACTTGCTCACCAGTCCTTTCAGAAGTATCTGAACTATCCATGGCCTGTCCAGTATTTATCAAATGGCCATCTGCATTAATGCCTGCTGTCATGGTTTGAGAACCACTGCCAAGTCCCAGAGAATCTAGATCAACACTGTTGATGGGTACAAAAGTAATATTTCCTGGCAGTCCAAGCGGGACGTTAGCAACTACTTGCGCTTGGCCAGGAAAAGACGAACCACCAATCGCAACTCCCTGAACCTGGACTTGACCAGACTGCGATAAGATATTCTGAATATTAGCTGAAGGTGTTCCAGAGGCAATGATGGTTTGATTAGAGCCAGGAATGATCTGAATTTGACCAGTTTCTTGATTTATACTGCTATTATCAGAAGAGGCTGCAAAGCCAAGTTGAACCTGCTGACCATCCGCTGTCTGGATCTGGGGTATTACTTGGTATTGTACGTTAGACACTGTACCATTCGACGAATCTGATCCTGGTGCAACAGAAAAGATTTGTTGATTTTGCAAACTCTGAATAGGAAGGACATACTGCCCACTTGAAGTTACTGTGGCAGCACCTGGAATCTGTACTATATTACCAGCTTCATCCTTTATAGTGGCAGGAGCCGCAGACAAGACCTCCCATCTATTTGGAGTTCCTGTTAATTGCACAGAAGTCAAATCCCCTGTCTGAATAAAAAGAAAAACAAAGAAGACAAAATTAAAACAAGAGACATACAGACTATATGCTAGAACAGTCATGCAATTCAACACTAGAGATTGATAGACTACTGGAAAACATGCAGTGCAGCCCACAGGAACAACAGCACCCAGATTAGAACTAGGAAATACAGATTTTGTAAGTGAGCTAATGCCTAAGTCAGGGTAACCAACCTGTGGTTCGTGAGCTGCATGTGGCTCGCGAGCAGGTCAAATGCAGCTCCTGTGCCACAGCTACGTCAGGTGACCAGCAGCAGGGTTATTCTGGTGTGGGGGCTGCTGGGTAATCCAAATCCCTGGCTGTGGGAAGAAGGGAGCTGGCAGGGGCTGCTGGAGCTGTCATCACCAGGTTTCCCCGGGACTCAGATACCCTCTTTACCTAGCCCGGCACCTACTGCATAGAAGCGTGGAATCGCCGTCAAGCCAGTGTCACCTCTGTCTCCTGGAGCTCCAGTGCCTTTTGACTCTTCTGTTATATATGGCATGGACGTGCATGTTGTGACTCTCAGCAGTACGGAGAGTGTTAAGAGGTGACTTAGTCACACAGTTGGAAAGACTGGACAGCCTCAGTTCAAGTTATGCATAATACAAAGTCCTAGTATTTATAAGCTTGTATGAGTTACTGTTTCACTAGGGAAGAGGGGCTCTAAACTGAGGACTTTTACGCTGAAATTACAGTTGGATTAGTCATATGTATCCATTGGGGAGAAAAAAAATTAAAAATCTATCTTCATTAAGCTGGAACAATAGAAGAGGTCGTTTCAGAACAGACCCCTGAATGGTTGAAGATTAAAGAACTTAAGGGCTGGTGTAGTATGCTTTC
The DNA here is from genome assembly GCA_033628505.1 of Tringa tobata. Taxonomy (NCBI): domain Eukaryota; kingdom Metazoa; phylum Chordata; class Aves; order Charadriiformes; family Scolopacidae; genus Tringa; species Tringa tobata. The sequence continues at coordinate 5,581,038 of JAHREE010000444.1, forward strand.
GTTTCATTCAGTAAAGAAATGGTAAATTGCACTTACCTTTCTTTACCAAAGCAAGCTTTTTCAGAATAGAGTATTAAGAATTAGATTTAACATCCTGCAATGCTTAGCACAGATTTGTGTAGTCAACCAACTCGGTACTGTAAATAACCATCAATCTAAAAAAGACGCAGTTAAGTTTCTCCTTATTTGTTGTACAGCACTAGAGTAAATCAATGGAATAACTTAATATTTAGCAACAAGTAACTAACTTGTCTTACAACTCATTCAGCGCTGTGAAAAAATTTTGTCTCTTTGGCAGAGTTTACAGGACACAGAAAGAAAAGCTTTAGTTTGTCCTTCTGCACTGACCCTGTGATCACTCCTGGTAGGGAAGTTGCTGGAGCGTATCGCAGCTTCCTTCTGATGCTGCAATCAGACTTCCTTTAGAATAAAACCTGGATATGTAAAATACAGCACACAGCTTATTCTTCTCCAACACGGCATTGAGACTTAGGCAGCCTGAATGTATCCTGCAGCACGCATCCGAGGGAATTTAGTCCACAGTGTAGGCTGGGACTTTGCTAGTTTCACTTTCTTATCCTATTCTGAGCTGCGACACCAAAACGTTTACATGCGCAAGAAAAATACCCTATTTAAAGTCTGAGTACTTATTAAAAAAAATAGTTTTACCGTGCTTGGCAAGCTTCATTTCCAATAAGGAAACACACATCTTGGCTCTAAATTCCTCTCAAGAACTGGTCAAATAATAATTGTGAATAAAAAAAAAAAAAAGAATGCTAGCCTCTTTTTGACCTCAAACGTATTATAATCTTTCAGGTAGTTTGTTAGTAAATAGATACAGCATCACCAGAAAAAACTAATTTTATGGCCTTAAAGCTTCAAGGATCAGAAAGAGAAAAAGGAGTAATGGTAATTCCATTTTATTATTTTCTTTTTCTCTTATACTGAATAGCCTTTCATTTAAACAACATGTTTAAATATTTTAGTCTTTCGAGCTTATAATTTATGAATTAGAAAAAATTATGCATTATTCCAGATCACACTATCTTATCTAGAAAAAGGCAAAAAATTCCATTTTCCTCTGCTACCACAATAGCTTTGTACTCTTTGTGTTTAATATTGGTTACAGATAGGTAGTGGTTGCTGAAATGCTGCTAGGAAAGTTCATAACTATTCAATTCACTTCTATATAAATACTTATTAACTGAAGGTTTTATAAAGTATCAAACGACCCATAGAAGTTTTAGGTAACCATCGGTCAGAATATACCAAAAGCAGAAACATGATTGTTATATGTTTAATGTGTGTCATTAAAAAATAAATGTATAATACAATGTGCTGATAGTATCTATTAGAACAAGAGAGAAAGAAAAAGTAATGGGAACCATTACAAGCCTGGTATCATTTCTCACTGATCTAAGACTATGTACAAGCAAATGCTGAATGTTTAGGCTATAACTGAACTGACCTAATAAGCAATAGTATGTTTACTCATACACTATACATGAGTATGTACTCCTCCATAGAAATACTTCAAAGGGAACCCGTCTCCTTCAGGATATGGAAATGACCTATGCTATTCTTCTCCTCCCCAAACATATGTCGATCTCCATTTCACCATTCAATGGCCTTTGACCTTTTCACGTTGGGCACACATCTCACCTTTTCATGATCTCATGAAATCTTCCCTCAAATCCTGCTCTGCAAGGGGTTTAGCTCAACAGAGCCACTTTTTTAGTAGATGCGCTTGTCAGTCCGTGGAGAAGTTCAGGGCAGCCATGCACATATGAAGCTATTGCTACACACAGTACACAAAATGCCTGTTATTCCCATGTTGCTCTTACAGCTGGCTGTATCAGAGACTACCAGATGAATCACGAGGAGGGAGGGGCAAAAAGAGGGTGAGGCTTTCAAGAAGCTATCTGGCAGCTATCAAAACTACTAATATTAAAGCATGAAAAAACCCTGCATGGTAAAGAGTATTTGAGGATGATCTCTAACCTTAATTGGCATAACAAACTTGACTTTTATACCCTTTCTCAACCTCTGCCAAGCTATTAAGGCATTTCTTGGGACTCCTTTTCCTACTAAAAAGAGTCGTAACCTTTCACTGCATGCTCAAGCAATTAAGCATTGTTGTAGTAACTTAAAGTTCTACCACTGATGTATGAGAAACATCTACAGCTCACTTGCTTACTGATCTTTACAGCACAGTCCTAACAGACCAGAGTTTGTTTGCTGTCTCTCAGTCATCTGTGAAAAATACTTAGGGGGTAGAGATAAAGCAACAGTTCTTGTCCTTATCAACTAATACTCAGACAGCAGTTATTTGGAAGCTGCTCCTTTAAGAGAAGGCTGGACGGTTGCAATCCAAAGGCTCTGTGTCAAGAGGAAAGGACAAAGATCTGAGGAAAGTTCAGCATTAGCACTGCTCAGCCAAGGAGGAGAGAACAGGAAGCAACGGGGAGTTCACTGGAAGCGGTATCAGGAAACAAGAGAAAGAGACAGGAACAGAGCAAAGAGAGTAGCTGGCACAAGGAACGGGAAGAATTAAAATCAAATTATACATCCACCTGAAGAGCGGTCAAGTACCACCGAAGAGCGGAATCAAGAACCGCTGTTCAGCCTGTCTTTTGATTCTTTAACCATCCTTGTATAATTTCCAGCAGGTAAAATAAAGAGATCTCTCAGAGACAAAATTCTCATCCCTGAAGAATGAGGGGCCATGATAAATAAAAATCTAAGTTCAATTTTTTTAGGGAAAATGAAAACAACATTAAGTCAAATATGGAAGGAGACAAGAAACATATACAGAAGATAAAATACATTTAATAAGTGATCTAAACCATGTTGAGGGATGGGATTTAGGTTGAAAACAATAAAACATCCTTCCCAAAGAAAACTGGAAATGGCAAAAACATCCCTGTAAGAACTGGTATATGTTGTAAACACCTGCATTCCAACATGCCAAATGTGATCAACTGGACACAGTATTTTATTGCTGAAGAACTACCCCACTTTTATTTGTGCCATTCTACTGTGGACTGCTTTTTGCTGCACTTTTCAGAAAGTCACTTTTGCCCCATTTAGTCCCGGAGCAAAAGCATCAGCAAAATGAGCAGAGGTGGACAGATAATGAGTCACGAGCTCCTAAACCTTTAAAAATCACATACCTAATGAACAAGATTGGCCACTGCCTCATCCAAATTGTTGTTTTATGAAAGAGTTAGGGCTCTAATGCATGAGTTTAATACCATGTGTTTACCAAGCTACAGTAAACTATCTGTGCATTCTTAGGTCATTACAGACCTAAGATAAAATGCACTTGCTTCAACTCTTTCATTAAGGTATGAGCTAATACATTCTATCTTCTATTTGACATAGGTTACAAACATGTTCAACATCAGTCACTGTGGTTCAGCTGACACAAAGCTGCTTGTTAAGGCAATTTAATCCTGTTGCATGTTTCAGACCTCTGCCAGTGAAGCCACTCAATTCAGAGAAATACATTTGCCCAAGTCGAAAGTTTAGAGAATCAAAGAATGTTTCAGGGAAAAAGTATTATCTTGGGCTGCTTAAAATGTTATTTTAAGAGATAATTCCAATCTAGTGAAACATATTTAACATTTAATTGTGTCTCATTTAAGGAACATCTACATCTTTTTGCTTGAGCTAGACAATTGGACCCAAAACTTTAATAGCTTGTTTTTAATCAGCACAAGTTCAGGACCTGTCTAAATTAAGGTAATGTCTGTGACATTGCAGAAACAAGAAAGCTTCAGTGTTAAGGAATGAGACATGGCAACAAGGAGGCATTTTTAACCAGATTGTATGTAACTTCATTGTTTTTATTAATTATTAATCTATATATGTGTATTAATCTCTATATAACTGCATGCCAAACTAGAATTTTGCATAGAAGTATGTGTAAAATAGTTTGTTTTCCTTGTGCCTTCAACTCAGGTGCCAAAGGCTTGCTCAAACCATCAGGAAGGGCAAGAAAGAGGACCTGAGGCCCCAACTTGACTTTAGGAAGGCAGTGGAGCAAATAACCTCGGGAAAGAAAAAATAACCTTCAAATAACCTTGGGGGAAAAAAAAAAAAGGAGGTGATCAGAAGTAGCCAACCTAGACTTAGGAAGGGGAAATGATGCTTAATTAACTAACCTGATAACCTTCTATGACGAGACATACCCCTTGGTAGATGGGGTTAGGCGGGGGATATCATTTATCACTACTTTAGTCAGGTTTTTGACTCTGTCCCCCGTAATATAAGAAAAAAAAATTTTTTTTACTTTTTTTTTTTTTTAATATAAGGGTGATCAAACACTGGAACAGGCTTTCCAGAAAGATTTTGGAGTCTCCAACTTTGGAGATATTCAAAAGCCACTGGTCACAGTACTGAGCAATCTGCTCTCGTTGACCCTGCTTTAAGCAGAGGGGTTGGACCAGGCCACCTCCAGAGATCCTTATCAGCCTCAAGTGTCCTGTGAGATCTTACACTTTTACTAATGTTTACGTATTACAGAGATATTATTTTGTTTTATGCTGTCTTTAAATACGGAAATGTTCTAAAGGATATATTTTCTTAATTTCTCTAAAACTGTAAAGAGAAAGAAAGCAATTTTTTAAAAACATCCTTAAAGCACCTGTAAAAGAACTTCTACGCTTGGTTCTGATCTAGCACTAGGGAAGACATAATTGGAATGCGAAAATCAAAGAACGTTTTAAAAGGTGAGCTTTTGGACAGCAACATGGGAAACAAACGTTTAGGCACTATGTTCTACCTGAAACTTCTCTGTTTTGAAAAAGTATAAAACAGAGAGAGGCAAGACAATCCCATGCAGACTTTTTTATGGTGGCTGAACACATTCTGGTACATCTGTTCACATCCAGAAACCAAGCATCAGGAAGCTATATTATCACACATAAAGGAGAAAAGGATGTCAGAATAACTTTGAGCTGCCTCAAAACCATCATATAGGCCAGAGAACTGAGAAGTATGGGTAACTCGGACACATGGCATTCAAGCACATTTTTGCCTAGTGGAACACATAAAATTTAAAATGCCTTTATATTTCTCTAACCTATCAGCACTATTACTATTTTCACCTAAACACAGGTTAAGGTAGATGCATCTCAAACGGTTAATGTTCTAAGGCACAAACAAACTGGGACTCCAGATTTTCATTAAGTTATGTGAAGCCCTGATACTCAATTCTAAAGCTCAAGATATGCCAAAGCAGTCTTGTAACACTCCAACCTTATTTGTAAACGATATAAACAAACGCTTTGTCTACAGCAGAGAAACGATACTCATCTTCCCCACATTGCTAATTATTAACCTCTCCAAATGTTTTCCACATATTGTTGGTATGCAACAACACAAATAAATCCTTCCCTCTGCCTATTTTTTTTTTTTTTAAAAAAGAAGACTAAAGAGTTAGTGCAGCCTGCAGTGCACTAGATGCAACTACATGCCACAATTGGGGCAGTCATCTCTGATAGCTCCCATTCTTTGGCAGCTGTCAGAGCCAACAGCTTTCTCAGCCAGCCTGCCACTTCTCTCAATTCGCCCACCTTCCAGTCCCACCCCCCATCGGTCTTGCACTGTACCCTCACCTATCCCAGCTGTGCCCACCACAACCATAAGAATGGCCCTTGGGAACACCACAGTTCCAGAGAGTGTCTTTAGCTTTGTGTTGCAATGAAGTAAGAGAACATAAACAACTGGTTAACAATCTCAACCCTGTAGCTTCTTAATCATCTGATCATGCGACAACCATACAACTGACCTAAATTGTAGAATCTGTTTCCTCTTTTGTTTTCTGCCCTATGCACGGCTCTACCACCTTCTGCTTTGCTTCTCCTTTTCATCTAATGCTAAAATCTTTGCAGATGCTTAAACTGGAATGAAACTAGAGTATTTATAACTAAATGAAAAAGAATGCTAAATATGAACGCTTAAAGTAGACTCATTAGTCAATGATAAACAGTGAAAAAGCAAGACCCAAACTAAAACTTCTCAAGACTTTAAATTCCCAAGAGAGGGAAAGACATCCAGAGGTCAAAACATATGAGCTGTCATTCTAGGTCAGGAGTAGTGCATACCATCCCAGCAAGGCTTTCATACATACCAACAGGCACCAATATTCAAGGGGAAGTTTCCATGGCAAGCATTCAAACCAACCATGGATGCAGCAGTATGGCAACCGAGGAAAAGGGTCTCAGGTAAGCAAGCCACAAACTCCACATTAAAACCAAACACCAGCAGGCAAAACACAAAGCACTGGTGACAGATGATCACAGGCAGAATAAATCATGATGTCAAAGCCTAAGCTGAAAGCAATCTCCATCAATGCACAAAAAAAAAAAAAAAAGATATAAGCAGTAATGCTTCCTAGTATTTTGTCATCCAAAAGTAAATATAGTTCCAACCAGAATCCTGGGCCAAGCTGAAAACCTTGTGGACTAGAGACAGCCTGCCCAGTTCATTGACAAGACAGAAGGGAGGACAGAATTGATTCTGCTTCTGTCAACTGTCTTCTTCCCATACCAAGCAGTTGCCACGTTCATTAGTCTTTTTATTTCCACACTAATCCTTTCATAGGCATAAAAGTGGCGCCCACTCAAACAGCAAGCTTGGATTCAGATACCATCATAGAATCAGAATAATTTCAGTTGGAAAGGACCTCTGAAGGTCATCTGATCCAGCCCCTGGGCTGAAAAGCCGGGCCAACTAGATAACAGCAAACACGATCATATTTGCTCCAGCTCTTCCCCAAATCCCAGACAGCAATATTCCCTGCATTCCTATGGGAGTTTTGTTGTTGCTGTTGCTTTTAAATCATACTCCTGGTCTCTTGGGGAACAGCTGCAGCATACCATTTCAGCCAGGAAAGCAGTGTGCAGTAACTGGCTAGCCTAGCATACTGGCTTCAGCCCTGCCAGTTACTACCAAGCAAATGCCAGTAAAGCATTAACAAAATAACCCCCAAAACACAGCACCGCTATCTTTATGCATGCAAGCTCATCAAATGCTTCTAAAAGGAAACACCTATATTAACTTCTATCCATTTATATGGCTTGATAGTTCTACCAGATGTTCAGCAGTCAGACCTGCAGTCTGGGTGTAGCAGATATTGGGAAAGAACTATCTATTTCCCCATCGCTTCATTAGACACCATCACTTATACACAGATATCAAACTGATTCATCTATACTCCCGGGAAAGGGATGAGCATCACAAACCCCAGGAAGACAATATGTCTTTGTCCATGCATATAGAATTCACTTTTCCTATGAGTTATGAGGTACCTACAATTTAAGCCTTTTTAGCTCCTCCCTCCTTCCCTCTTCCACCCCCCAATAAGATACATTGAGGGGACCAGAAAAAAAAAAAATCTTTATTGCACTAAATCCCATTCAGCATTCTATTTTTCACAAGGAATATATTTCAGGGACTTTAGTCCCTCCCCTCCCTTTACTAAGGTCATCTTAATTAACTCCAGTGTCTAGTTCGGCTACTGTAGGTATCTCCTCCAATTTATATTTAGTTTCCACCCAAAATATTCTGAATCATTCGAGAACTATGTTGTAGGAGTGTAAAAATTACCAGAATGCTATAACCTAACTCATGGCAGATATGTAGGAGGGGCCTATCTACATGTATGAAAAGAAGTGAGTTTATATTCATATTTAAACTAAGATTTTGGCTTCTCTTGAATTGCTTCTGCTGTGCCCTGAAAAGCCCCTTATACATAAAAATAATAACAGATGAATTTAACAGGAATAAAGAAGTACTATTTCAAAACCGCTTTGCCCATTATGAACTATCAGGAACCATTTGTCATGAACTAGCACTCTAGTACCCCATCAGACTTAGCACTGCTCACACTAAGTAATCAACCATCCTCAGGATGCATAATTCCAGCTTTCAAATGAGAACTACCTTAAGGTGGATACAGGAAAGCAAGCTATCATTTAAGCATCATTCACTTTTCAATGCATACATTTATGCAAGAGACAGATCCAACATTCCACTTTTCATCACTCTATGTTTCTGGTATTATGAAACAAATTTTAGAGGTATTAGGCACTTAACAATGTCTGGAAAGATTTTCAGAACTGTACTGCCTAAGAAAATAAACAGGTTCGGCAGAAAGGACACTTGAAAGGGGGTCAGAATCTTAATATATTGTCGAGCTCTGTCATTAGTCTACAACCTGCTGCATGACCTCAGACAACTATTTTGGTGCAGCTTCCCTTTATGTAAAGTAAGCTGAAATGTACAGATGAAAAGTACTTTAAAGTGTAGCACTTGACTATTCAGTAAACTTAACATTATCATTAACATTTTGACATTCGTTAAAAGCTTGCCAAAGCCACTTCATCTACCAGTGCAATGCTTTGCAGGTCTTTTTTTCCTATTTGCAGAATCCTAAAAACATACAAGGCTGCTCTACAGCAAGTTCAAAACACAAGACTTGCTGTAAAAGCAAAAAAGGAGTTTTTTGCTTGTTTAAAACCCTTTTTGTTAATAAATTAATAATCAGAGGTCATTTCCCAAGCACTATGGCGAAAAAATACTCCGCAATGCCATTTTAAAACCATATTTAGGGACTCCTTTTTAATATGCTGGTATTTTTTAGGTATCAGTTATTTAGAAACGCCCTACCTCTTTTAACTTCACGAGCATAAGTCAAGAAGACAGTTTAGCTACACCAATTAAGGAACATACGAGTTTCCATTAGGCTTTTGTTATAGAGATGGTTAAACTAGCTTCAACAAGAATCCGTTTCTAGTCTGCGCGATCCATCTCATCACACAAGGTCCCAAGGTCATGAAGGCTCCTTTCAGAGCCGACAGCGCATGAGAGATAAGGGCAGAAATTCTGTTTGCAACGCGAGGGACTGCACGATAACCGCACCTAGAAAGAACAGCGTCGATACAGGAAGCAGCTTTCCACCACCGCGTTCGCTTCTAAACAGCCATTTTACTTCTAACTACATCCTTCCCTACAGCCAGCCTTCATTTTGTGCTCCTGCCCGGCTGCGCGGTCCCCGGCTGACAGCTACCGAGAGGGTACCGGGGCTGCGCTCAGGTGGAGGTGAGATGCC